>ONZH01025373.1:0-202905 GCA_900303285.1 Rhinella marina | reverse complement strand
TGGCGAGACAGCGAGCTGTAAAACATCTGCATTATGCCTGAACTCATCAGGTAGAGATCACAAGCTGAGGGATGAGGTGCTCCAGTCATCGGGAGAAAGGAACTAATTAAGTATTTTGGTTTTAATTTAAAACTACAGAAGCGGGAGAGGGTTCAGTAATGGGATAACACTATTATGGAGGGGCACAAGGAGGCAACACTATTGTGAGGGCGCACCAAGGGGGTGTTCTTATGGTGAGGAGGGCACTAAAGGGACACAACTACTGTATTGGGGCACTGAAGGTACAAAATTACTGTATTGTGGCACTAAGGGGGCATTCTTACTGTGAGGGGGCCTTAAAATGGCGTTACTCTGAGGTAACAAATCACTGTGTGGGGACATTATTAAAGGAAATGTGTCTTAAGAAAATGACCTATTGTTTAAAGGGGTTGTTCAAGACCAGGCCTAATTTTGCAAATCTGACATGTCACTTCATGTGGTAATAACTTTGAAACGCTTTTACTTATCCAAGCCATTCAGAGATTGTTTTCTCATGACATATTGTACTTCATGTTAATGGTAAATTTGAGTCAATATGTTTTACCTTTATTTATAAAAAATCAAAATTTACTGAAAATTTTGAAAAAAATCTCAATTTTTTAAATATGAATTTCTCTGCTTTTAAGTTGCATAGGGATATCTAATAAAATTGTTATTAATGAACATTCACCATATGTCCACTTTATGTTGGCATAATTTTGGAAATGTAATTTTATTTTTTGAGGACGTTAGAATGCTTCAAATTTTAGATGTAATATTTAAGATTTTCATGAAAATTTCCAATAGTTAATTTTAAAGGACCTTTGCAGTTTTAAAGTGACTTTGAGGGGCTTAAATAATAGAAACCTCCCATAAATGAACATATTTTAGAAACTAAAGCCCCCAATGTAATCACAACTGATTTTACAAAGTTTGTTAACCCTTTAGATTTCCCACAAGAATTAAAACAGAAGGAAGGTGAAATTTAAAATATATATATTTTTTTGCAGATTTTCAATTTTTAATTCATTTTCCCCATAAGATAGCAAGGATAAACCGCAAATCAAACCTGAATATTTATTTTCCTGATTCTGAAGTTTGCAAAAACACCCCATATGTGGTTGTAAACTGCTCTGTGACCGGCAGTAATGAGAGTGAGATAGTACAAGCATTTGTGATCGCTTTGACAGCTTGTCAGAGTGATCAAAAGCCTGGTGACCAGGAAAAAAGGTTCAGGTTAAAGCTCCATGTTCTTGGCTGTCAGGAGGCAGCTGAGTCATGGAGCTTCTATGTACAGGTGCTGCACACAGGGGGCAAAGCTCAAGGATGTTTATAGTCAATGGGCAGACTTGAAGTGGTTAAAACTACAGAAGCAGGAGAGGGTTCAGTAATGGGATAACACTATTATGGAGGGGCACAAGGAGGCAACACTATTGTGAGGGCGCCCCAAGTGAGTGTTCTTATGGTGAGGAGGGCACTAAAGGGACACAACTACTGTATTGGGGCACTAAAGGTACAAAATTACTGTACTGTGGCACTAAGGGGGCATTCTTACTGTGAGGGGGCCTTAAAATGGCGTTACGCTGAGGTAACAAATCACTGTGTGGGGACATAATTAAAGGAAATGTGTCTTAAGAAAATGACCTATTGTTTAAAGGGGTTGTCCGAGTTATGAAAAAAAAAATATAGCACTGTAAATCTGATGGGCAGCAATATATAACTATATATATATATATTTCCTCGTTTCCCTGGTTCTCTTCTGGCCTTTGTTTACCTGCAATAACAACAATCTCTGCCCCTCCCCCTTCCTGCTCTGCAAAGGGAGTGAATACAAGTGCTGCCCTAAGTGACATGTCTGGCTGCTGGGATACTCAGCAGTATGTTGTATGTGTAGGACTGTAAGTCCCAGCTGTATAATGACACTGGTGATGCACACAGGAACTTCCCCATACCTTTCTTGTGCAATGCTCTGCATAACTCCTCATATCTCCTCCAGTGTCAGCTCTGCGCAGGATGAGGAGGGCAGATCCTGTGTCTTTTCACTGTCTGCAGCTGCTCAGCAAAGCCTTGATCCCTGAGTCTGTGCTACCTGAAGGGGTTAATGTTTTATCTGAAAGAATCCAGGGAGCGAGCAGAGGGCAGCTCAGCCAGTGTAGGAGGCGTGACCAGCACAGTGACTTCTGGTGTACAGATTCTTATCTGCTTGTGCACGAAACATCAGCAGAACAGGGAGAGAAGCTGACATCATAGGTCATGTGACTGTGAGTGAAATCTAAGAAAGGAGTCACTACAGATGAAAGAAGTGAATTGAAAAAACATTACATTTGCCTAGTTAGAAACATACAGAGAACAAAAAAAAATAACTTGGACAACCCCTTTAAATCACATTTTTATGTTTTATATATATTTTATATATGTTTATATATTTTGTTTTTGCTGATGTTTTTCATTTTCAGTGTCAGCATATATGGTTAAACAAAAAACATAAAATCCTTCAGTTTTCGCACTGGTCACCAAGCCTAATAATAGGCACCACTTCTTGGTCTGTACAGGTTACTTTACTGCAGTTATCTGCTTATCTATACACAGAGGAAATATCATTACGGGCAGGATTAGTCTGACAGATAAGACAGGATCCACCATTCATAATATGTGATTGTCAGATCTTATCTATTCTTTCCTTGTATAATGACCTCTGCACAGGTCACAGAGCATGCCTAGAAAAGTCTTCCATAGAAGTCAATGAGGTCCCCTCCTGTCCATTGTGTCTATGGGCCAAGGGGCTGCTGTAAAGCAATTTTCTTACTGTTTTCTAAATGCTGTTAAGAACAGTTCAGGCAACATGGCCGCCCCCCAGAATCATGTTCAGAAAATAGAATTAAAAAAAAATCTACAAGCAGAAAATAAAAAGATTAGAAAAAAGGAGACATGTTACTATCTGGTTTTAACTGTCAGAAAAAAAAAATTGTTCACACATTTCCTTTAAATTGTGTTACACAAAGAAGGCCCAGTCAAAGTGTGTGGGGCATAAAAGAGGCTAAAAAGGATTTGGTGTGTATGGAGAGAATGACCAGAGTTTCAGGGAATAGCCTAATTTCCTCGTGCGTTGTGCTAACTAATCAATTTTCCCTAAAATGGCGGTAAAACAAAAAAAAATCATACCTCATTAATTTGCTCGCAAACAGTCCTCCGTGGCCTCCTTGATTGAAGATCCTGCTTATAATCTCGTGCGCGGTCAGGTATGAGGTCACCACGCACTATGCGGGATTTTGTGCTGGATCTTCAAGAAAGATGGCCACAGAGGGCTCTTTGTAATCAAATGGTTAAGGTGAGCATTTTTTATTTTTTTTTTTAACGATTTTCTGGTGGCATCCTTATGTGTTCTCAGGGGGAAGAGAAGGATAAGATTGCACTGGCAGCAGCAGAACAAAGGAACGGTAGTGTTGGCTTCCAAATTGTCAGAATAATTTTTTTTTTCCTGGTATCTGCAGTCGGACAGTTGGGACACCACCATGCACTTTATATGATCAGTCAGCAGGTTCATTCACATGCACTTACACGTAAAACTTCAGATCATAAGTTGCAGAATCACAGTAAATTTTGCAAATTGATATCTGCTTCATCTACATATATATCGTACAATTGGACTATACCATACATTTGGACCATACCGTACAAGTTTGTACTATACAATATAGTTGGACTATACCATACAAGCTTGTACTATACTGTACAATTGGACTATACCATACAGTTGGACTATACCATACAGTTGTACTATAACATACACGCATTGGACTATACCGTACAATTGGACTATACCGTACAACTAGACTGGTAAAGCACTCACCAAAACTATGGTAATATGAGGGATTCAAGCTGCTCTTTGCTGGTATGGAACAAATAACCTTGGCGCCGTGCAGTGCGTCTTCATCCGCTTGGTAAGGCACCTTAATAATGTTGTAAAATGCTCCTGCAAATCATAAAGAGATGGTCATTTTTTATAAAAAGTCATCTGTGTTGCTTCAACCCTGCCCCAGGAAGTGTGCAGCAACCAAGGGGTGTGGAGATCCACAAACAAAGCAGCCAAAGTTAGAGGACACGACAGCCCAGAATCTGTTTAAAAAGTGGTGAAAATTGGTACAATTTACCACAGCTCAGCTTTTATCTGACTTGCTCAAAAAGGTCACAGGACTTGAAAATTGAAACTAAGGTGGAACTTTGCAGGAAAGAGGGCATGGCCTACGATGTGTCGTTTTTCACCAAACTGTGCCATAATTCTGGTGTAAAATTCTGAATTAAAGAGGCTCTGTCACTAGTTTTCAACATATAGCATTAGATATAGAGGCACACAGAGCTATTAATCCTTTCCCCAAACATACCTTTATTTCCCTGAAGGAATCAGCCATTAGCCTGGAAAGTGCACTTGTAAAAATATGCTAATGAGGCATCAGAGCACCAGGAGGCGTGTTCTTCATGTCTGGGCACTGCATCTGCGATGCCCTTCTTGCTCCTAACACCGCCCTGCATGATATAAACCCTCCCCCCTGCTTAATGATGGACAGCGCTAGACCGGAGGGTCTAGCGCTGAAATCCAGCTCCTGCGCACTGAACCCGAAAGCGACGTCGCTTGCGCCGAACTCTGCAAGCCCTTTCTCTGTAGTGCGCACTGAACCCGGAAGCGACGGCGCATTCGGCTACACAGCGCTGTCCATCATTAAGCAGGGGGGAGGGTTTATATCATGCAGGGCGGTGTTAGGAGCAAGAAGGGTGTCGCAGATGCGGTGCTCAGACAAGAACACGTCTCCCGGTGCTCCGATGCTTCATTAGCATATTTTTAAAAGTGCATTTTCCAGGCTAATGGCTGATTCCTTCAGGGAAATAAAGGTATGTTTGGGGAAAGGATTAATAGCCCTATGTGCCTATATACAGTATCTAATGCTATATGTTGAAAACTAGTAACAGAGCCTCTTTAAATTAAGCAAATCAATAGCTGGTATAAACTTAGACAAAAGTATCTATCCTTGTATCACATGTATCCTCCAGCGGAAACCACGGTGATAAATCAGCTGCGGCTCTATACAGCTGATCTAAGGCTACTTTCACACTAGCGGCGGTGTCCGGCAGGCTATTCTAGCTGGTGAACAGCCTGGTGGATCCGTGCTGCCGCTAGTGCACGTGTGCGGCCGGAACTATGCTCCGGCCTCATTCACTATAATGGGGGCAGAATTATTTGAAAGTGACTATTTAGCACGTTATCTGATATAGCCAGGCAGATTCACGAAAATGGACAATGAGCCACAATAGTGGAGGCCAAAATCGATTAGATGAATCTGACCAAGGACAACTGCATGGAGTAGGTTGTATGTTTTCTCCCACACTCCAAAGAAAGATAGGGAACTTAGATTGTGAACCGTACTAGGAACAGTGTTGAGTGTAAAGCACTGGGGAATAAATTAATTTAAAAAAAAGGTAAAGTTGGAGAAGATGGAAGAATATGTTGGGCATGTTGTTCTAGTCAGACATTTTACATCTCTGTTCTTAAGCTAAACAAAGTTATTTTTTAGGAAATTATACAAAATGATTTAGTTGTTTACCCACTGATATTTCCATTTGACCAAATAGAAATGCCACCTAATAACACCCCTACCTTGCCTGCCATAGGAGTTGCCCATGTTGTATGTAGTCCCTTCAGAGTCATAATGGGGATGAGCAGTTGCTCCATTCACAGCGATATATTTACTCCAGTCAACCTGCAAGAGATGTTATCAAGATAAAGAAGGGTTTTATCATCTTCTGAAAACCTGAACTTTAAGATGACTATTGAGTTTTGGATACTTTTACTTAAAGGGGTTGTTCAAGTTATATTTATTGATGACCTATCCTCAGGATAGGTCATCAATATAAGATCGGCAGGAGTCCGGCACCCCCGCCAATCAGCTCTTTGAAGAGGAGGTGCGCGCCTTGCCAGCGCTGCCTCATCTTTATTGTTTACCTGCTCGTCGTCACATCCACAGTGGTGAGCAGGTGTAATTACACCTAACCGTCCCATTCATTACGAGCCGTCCAATTGAAATGAATGGAGAAGTTAGGTGTAATTACACCTGCTCACCGCTGTGGATGTAAGGCGAGAAGGCAAACAATGAATTGGAGACAGTGTTTTTATCCATGTACTGTAAATGTCATTATCATGGGTAATATGAATTTGCTCAGTTATCTATTGTATATGAGAAATACTGTACCTTCTGGACATTCATCAATTTGAAAAGGGTGTCATTTTCAATTGATATCTCAATATACTTTTTGTGCACCTATACAGTATGTACACTATGTTGCATGCATAAGTTTCCTGTTTGAGAAAGAATCCATGCAGAGAATGAAATGTCATATGTTGAAGGTTCAAGCATGTGTGAGGGGTCAGCTGTAGTTTTGGAAAATTACAAAGAGGTTAAAGGGGTTGTGCCGTATGATGATGTTTATGGTCTATCCTTAGCATAGGTTATCAGTTTAAATGATGAGCCACTACCACTACCTGAAAGTCAAAACTTTGTGGAGCCACCTTTGCTGTGGTTACAGATGCAAGTCTTTTGGGATGTATCTCTAGTACATTGGCTGAGGGATGTTAAAGGGGTTATGCAGTGGTCAAATATTGATGACATGTCCTCAGAACAGATCATCAATACCAGATTGGCAGGGATCTAGCTCCTGGCACCCCTGCCAATCTGCTGTTTCAAGAAGGTGGTGCTTGTTCTATCCACCTGAATGGGATGAACAGTTGTAATCACACTGTGATGCCTCCACAAGTACTTGTGAAACAGAAGCAGCGCTCTGACGAGTGCCACTACCTCTTCAAACAGTTGATCAGCGGGGTCTCTGGGGTAGGACCTCCCCTGATCTAATATTGATGACTTGTCCTGGGGATGACCGTGGCAGCTACAATCACGAAATTTGGCACACAGGTACATCAGGTGTCCGGGAAGGTTTTAGAACGGGTCTCAGCTCTCCAGGACGTACCGTTCCTGAGATATTCCCAAAAAATGCATTAGCCAATAGAAGCCTGGTCACATGACTCTTATTGGCCAATAGAAGCTCACAGGCAGTTAGTCTCCACACACACCAGGTTTCCATAACAATCTAGCCAGTTCACTGCTGCAGGTCTGCTTTAAAGGGGCAGAGCGCTGTGGATGACACTGTTAAAGGGGTATTCCGGTTATCATAAATATAACTTATGTTTTAGACTAACTCATCATCAATCATTACCTCATATAATGTACATTTCACATATTTACTGTTCAGTAGTGATAAAAGATGTTTTCTTCTACTGCTACTCACTTTCCTCCTAAATTACTATGGCATCAACCTGTAATTCAGGCCACCCTCAAAAGAAGGACTTAAAAGCCCCACCCCCAGGTCCCACTAAGTCACGCCCCTGACTCAGTCAGGCCACACCCCTTCCACTCCGCATCTGACCGGGATTGAAAAAATGAAGGTAAAAATCAACTTCTGTCAGCTGCAGGGGTAGGAGGGAGGGTGACTTTCTCCCTGCAGCTCATGCTCAGACTGCACAGTGCTGCTGTCTGAGAGTGAGCTGTTCAAAAGGACATCCCTGTTTCCATTCAGGCCCTGCTCATGACAGAGGACAGGGAGTCTGAAAGCCAGACTGTCCAGCCTCCCCCAACGTGAAGCCTTGCCACCGGTCCCCATGAAGCCACACCCCCTAAACATGGGGCCACGCCCCCTAGTTCCATGAAAACACAGAGGAGAAGCTGTCTAAGCATGAGCTACTGAAAGGGTGGACATCCCTGTGTCTGTCCAGGCACTGCGCCGGACAGTGGACAGGGAGTCTGAAAGCCAGACTGTCCAGCCTAAAACCGGACCTCTGTCCACCCTAGGGACAGGCTGATGTTAGAGTGGCCAGATGTCCGGCTTTAGGCTCGACAGTCCGGTTTTCTGGCTCCCTGTTCTCCATCCGGCGCAGTGCCTGGATGGACGCAGGGATGGATTGTCCACCCTTTCAGTAGCTCACGCTCAGACAGCTTCTCCTCCGTGTCTTCACAGAGCCAGGGGGCGTGACCTCATGTTTAGTGGTGTGGCTTCATGGGAACTGGGGGTGCTGCCTCACGTTTGGGGGAATGGTCGGTGAGGTCCGGCTTTCTGGACTGAAGACAGCGGCCACCCTAGCTGCTGTGGAGATCACAGTTAAAGGGGAGGGCGCTGTGGATGTTTCTGTTAAGGGGCGGGCTGCTGTGGAGGTCACTGTTTAAGGGGCGGGCACTGTAGAGGTCACTCTCAATATCTTTTAACGACACACACAAACATTAAATGAAATAGATTAAATATACCCGGGCGAAGCCAAGTCCTTCAGCTAGTGTATAGTAATATCAATATGGTAGAATCAAGATGAATTACCTTCTCAGTTGTTTCTAATGTTGCTGGATCCACCTTCTGAATCAAGTTTGTCTCTGTGCTGGCATAAAAATCCTTCTTGTATTTCACAAAGTTAATATTCCCATTGTCAGTTGGTTCTAATACAGTAAAGAAATAATTAATACAATATACTAAACACACCCATACGAAAATGCTGATGTTAAAGTGTTACTACAGATAGCACGCAGCGTGATGTCTGCACCTTTTGTGGCCCCATTGAAAAGTTTGTGTGCATGAGTCTTAAAACATGGAGAGGGTGGACATTCTGTGGTTAGCCGGTAGATGTGACAAAAAAATAGAACATAAAGGATAGGACAGTTCTAAAGAGGGGAGGATGTTCCGTTCCGAAAAATGCAGAATCCATGTTTTGTGGACCGCAAAAATACGGCAACAACTGTGTGCATGAGCCCTTAATGTTTAGACTCTAGTTCTAAATCTAGTTACAGTTCAGTCTAGTAAAATCTAGTTACAGTTCTGATCTCTTTCTGGTCAGCACAGCATCCTTTCATTTCAAAGAGCAGGAAAGATGAATTTCATGCCTTCTCTGCACTGTGCCAATGTGATGTAGACATTAGCAGCAAAGGAAAGAGTGCTATAGTACGGCATGCAGATACAGACGAGCACAAACTAAATTTATGCAGTCTAGGTACATCCTCCTTGGCATCATTTTTTAGCAATACCTGGTCACCTGTGAATGATAAAATATCTGCTGCTGAACTTTGCAAAGAGTATCATGGAGTAAAGCACCATCACTCTTACTGAAGTGTGGACTATGGCATTAAGGGCTAATATACATCTGCAAATCGTGGATCGGCAAAACACGTATCCTGGCCAAGTGCATGCCACAAGAATAGGACATGCTTTTTTTTTCTGGGGCCGCAGAACAGACAAATGGATCTTCATCCGTTCCACAAAAAATAGTGGATTGCATGTGGACCGAATACGACCATGTGCATGAGCCCTAAAGTTGATAGAGAGATTTATAATGACTCTCCTATTGCTAAAAGTGTGACCTGTGGTTAAACCAAGCCAAAATCTCTATGCGAAAATGTGCTAGCTCCATATTCCATGCAGAAGCTCACAGACTAGACTAAAGAAAATCTGCAATTTTCACTGGAAACAGAGGCTTTAAACACAGGTGAAATTAAAGAGGCTCTGTCACCATGTTGTAACCTATGTATATTAATGCATAGGTTAATAGGCGCAGTTTTCCGATGAATCCACATACCTGTATTGCAGAGTAGAACGTAGCAGTTGTGGAGAAATCTTAACTTTAAAAATTATGCTAATGAGCCTTCGGGCTCTTGCCTTCCGAGCACTGCTTCTTCAGCGCCCTTCCGGCCCCGAAGCTCGCCCCTCTGCCTAAGTGCACGCCCCTTTATCAATTGACTGACAGCGCTAGACTGTTCGGTCTAGCGCTGAAATCCCGCGCCTGCGCATTGTATCCGGGCCTGGCGCATGCGCAATAGCGCTTGCAGTGCCAAACACTGCAAGCGCTTCCATTCATCTGCGCAAGCGCCGTCACTTCCGGGTTCACTTCTGCCCCCTGGTGCTCCGAAGGCTCATTAGCATAATTTTTAAAGTTAAGATTTCTCCACAACTGCTGCGTTCTACTCTGCAATACAGGTATGTGGATTCATCGGAAAACTGCGCCTATTAACCTATGTATTAATATACATAGGTTACAACATGGTGACAGAGCCTCTTTAAGCGTTTCACAGTCGTTCTAAGATATTTTCATTTTTAAAAAGTACAGTGATAGTAATGAAACCTCTGAAGCTACAACCAACCAACTCGTCTCCAAGCTAGATCTGGCTGGTCTAGATTTGACCAAAATGTCTTCTTACACAGCAGACAATGCCATTGTGAACTATACAAAGCACAAGGGTGTTTCAAAAATTGAAACAGTCTCATAAGGGATTGTTATAGTAAACTGTCTTGCTCACATGATCCACAAAACATTCAAGTATGCTTGAAGAAAATTGGATTTTGATGTTGAAAATGTTGTGCTCAAGGTGTATAGTGATTTCAGCATCTCAGCTTGTTGGACAGCATAGTTTAAGGAATTCTGTGAATTTCTTGAAGTTGAATGTAATCTTTTGCACTATGATGTGACAAGGTGGCTGGCACTACTACCATTTATTGAACAGATTCTTCTAAAATTGAAACCCTTTTCAAGTTATTTCCAGAGTTTAGATGAGGAGGAATGTCCTAAAGTTCTGCAGACATGCTGTCGAGAGAACACCTGTGATGTTTCAGAGCCTTATTTTCTGTTCCCCATTCATGCTCTGAAATTATTCTCAGACTGCATTGATGCATTGGAGGCCAAACCCTTTTGTATCACCTCAGTGTACAAGCTAAAGACAGATCTGAATGGCCAACTTGAGAGAAGACTTAGGGATCATTATTTTTGGCTTTGCTGAGAATAGCAGACTGAAACAACTTACTCCAGGTCTAGCTGGAAAATGTGAAACTGATTTTGTTTTTTTTAAGAAAGGGCAAATAAATACTTAAAGGGAACCTGTCATCTCCGAAACACCACCTAAACTAGAGTAAGTGTTGTATAGTGTAAGTGATGCTGAATCCGTTTTATCTTGATACTCACTTCCATTCTGACACTGTGCTCCCACAAACCAGCAGTAAAATGCACTCACTGGACTCTTCTTTGAGTCATCTCCATTATGTGAGTGAGCACTGGAGTGAGTGCATTTTACTGCTGGTTTGTGGGAGCACAGCGTCGGAATGGAAGTGAGTATGAAGATAAAACTTACATATTCGGATTCAGCATCACTTACATTATACATCTCTTACTCTAGTTCAGGGGGTGTTTCGGAGATGACAGGTTCCCTTTAAATATATGATATGACAGATATGACTTCCCTGAAAAAAAGATTTCACAGCCAAATATCTAAACTGAGTCCTATAAGTCCGATGCCATTTGGAGAATTTTCTGAGTCCAAGCCTGCTTTCTGAAAGGCATTGATATAGATGGACTTTATGAAGACTTGTGGAGTCATTGTGGAGACAATTCTTAGTTCTTCAGAGGCAGTTAGCAGTAGCCAGGAAAGATATCTGAAGTTGTTTTGCTAAGGGTGAGGTGTTTCTTAAGGGTCTGAAGGCTGTGAGTGCTTATGTATTCTCCATCCCATGTTTTTTCTATGATGTCTTCAGCATGGAGAAATGTGAGAAACTGGCTGGAGGTGGACAGTGTAAAGGCAGAGCTTATGATCTGGGTGAACATTGAAGAAATGTACAAAAATGAACCACAGATTCCTGTGCAATTGCAAGCTCTTGGGAGGCATTTAAGAATGAAGTAAAATGACAAGTTTGGTTTCTGCACTACTTCTAGGTACTTTGGTGTATAAGTATGTGACTCTTTAGATACTGTCTTAAAAGACATCTGAAGGAGAGGCCCAAGAAAGCATCATCACAATGTTGTTTTCGAGTTGAAACTGAAGAAGATAATTATTCTGATCAGACAGAAAACACCATTTTGAATCACATAAAAAGAGTGCAATAACCCCAACAAACTATTGATACTACTGATTGGGGCCATTTTGATGAGACATTAAATATATGATTTACCAATGGAAATACTAATGCAAAATCAAGGGCGGCTGCAAAGAGAAAAAAACAGGAAGAGCACATAGTGGAGGAGAAACGAAGGGGAAAACAAAATTTAGCAGGAAAGAAAACTAGGAAGAAGAAAAAGATTGCACGTCAAACATCTTTGAAACTGGACAGAAGCTAGAATTTTCTTCCACAAAACTTGTTTCCAGTGGAAGAGCACAAAATCATGAAGTGGTAGACATGAAGAGAAATTTAGAGGGAACTGTTTGCAGTCAGCCACATCATGACAGTTTAGAAGTTGGTAACAGGGGTGCAACCCTTAGGTTACGTTATAATGGGCTATATTAGCTGGCCAAGCAAAATAACTTGTATATGATTTGATATATGCAGACTCTTAGTAAGCAAGAGGAAGTTTCTAGTAAAGATGAAGAATAGAATGTTAAATCCAGAAAGGCTGAAGCAAAATCAAGAGCGGCTGCCAAAAAAAAAGAAAAAAGTTGAAAACAGCCGGAAGAGAAGCAGGAAGAGCATGTAGTATAAGAGAAAAAAAATAGCAGGAAAGAACACAGGAAACAGATCTTCAAGTAAGAACGTTACTTAACAATTCGACTCTACAAACCCCAAAAGCTCACTTGCGAATTTACATGCTAATTAGAGATGAGCGAGCATGCTCGTCCGAGCTTAGTGCTTGTTCGAGCATTAGGGTACTCGTATGTGCTCGATGCTCGGACGAGCATCTCGCCATGCTCGAGGAAATGGCATCTCCCGCATTTTAAATTTTTGGCGCCTATAACTCAGCCAATCACTAGCCAGGAGACTCTGCGGTACCCCCCAGCATCACGTGGGGCCTTACATGTCGATAGCAGGGTTTGGCTGGCCAGATCAGGTGACCCTGGAATATACTAGTGACGTCCGGCGGTGCTCGGCTCAGAGGCTGTCTGGATGTCGTTAGGGACAGATCTGCTGCGTTTCAGGGAGAGTGTTAGGGCCTGGATTTAGTTCTCTGTTAGGCAGGAGTGATATCAAAAGAACCCAACAGCCCTTCTAAGGGCTACAAGACACTTTTTTTTGTCTCCTTCTGGCTGGGCTGGCTGGCACTAGTAGTGCAGCTATCGCCATATTGAGACTGCAAATAGGTTTTTTTTTTTGCTCTCAGTGATATAGAAAAATCTGAGTGCAACATTTTTCTGGGTTGCAGTGAAAATAGCCACAGTCAGCAGGGGCTGCACGTCACGTTAAAAAATAAAATAAAAAAAAATTGTTTTTTTGTTGTTTTATCTCAGTGATACAAATCCATTTCATACAGCTGTGTGGAACCATTCTGTGTGTCACAGTTCAGCTGTCCAGTCACCACAAACCACAATCCGTATTTTCTGTCCAGGTGACACATTCTGTACGTCACTTAATTAAAAAAGGTATTTTGCTCTCACTGATACAGCCACATTAGAAAAATCTCTGTGCGACATTTGTCTGGGTTGCACTTAAGCAGACCAAGTCTGCCTAATCTAATAGTTTCAGTGTAATTGCTCCATACTGCATGGTACGTAATAAAATACGTAATTTTGCTCTAACTTGTCCACCTATATATTAACTTGTTCAGATTGAACAAGTTTGTGGGTTTCAGTACAGCAGGCCTATTTTTTTTTTGGGTATATATAATACACTTATATACAGAAAATGTTGAACCCCAGGGCTAAGGGTCGAGGACAAGGGCGTGGACATTCAATTACTGCAGGGGGCAGAGGCCATTGTCCTGGGCAGGGTGAGACAGTACCTGCTGATGAGGGAGCAGGGTAACGCCGCAGAGCTACACTCCCTAGCTTCATGTCTCAACTTACAGGGACATGTGGTAGAGCACTGTTGAAACCACAACAGTGCAAACAGGTGATGTCGTGGATTGCGGACAATGCTTCAAGTAATTTGTCCACCAGTCAGTCTTCCACGCAGTCCACCCACGTTACCCAAGGGAGCACTCCTCTGGCTCCTCCACCTCAACCTCCTTCCCCCCAGTCTGCCCCCTCCCAGGAAAATTTGGAATGCGATCCGGCATACTCTCAGGAACTGTTTTCTGTACCCTTCCCAGAGTAATAAACCACTACTCAGGTTGCTGCTGACCTCTTTCCCGATGCCCAAGTTTTCCAACTGTCGCAGTCTGTGGGTGATGACATTGTTGACTTAGTGGAAGAAGTGTGTAAAGAGGTGTCGGACAATGAGGAGACATGGTTGTCAGACAGTGGTGAAGTTGTTGTCAGGGCAGGAAGTCTGAGGGGGGAGCAGACTGAGGAATCGGAGGATGATGAGGTGACTGACCCAAGCTGGGTTGATAAGCCGAGTGAAGACAGTGCTTCTGAGGAGGAGGCGAGTGCTGTACCAGAACAGGTTGTAAGAGGCAGTGCTGTGGCCAGAGGGAGAAGCAGGGCCAGAGCTGGTGCATCAGCAGCAAATGTTTAACGTAGTGAAGCTCCCGTGGCGAGGCCTAGATGTTCGCAAGTCTGGAGGTTCTTTAAAGAAATTGAGGATGACCGACGGACTGTGGTGTGCAACCTGTGCCACACCAGAATCAGCAGGGGTGCCACCACTACTAGCCTAACCACCACCAGCATGCGCAGGCATATGAGTACTAAACACCCCACTCAATGGAACCAAGGTCGTTCACCTCCTGCGGGTCACACCACTGCTCCTTCCCCTGTGTCACTCGCTGCCTCTGCTAGTCAACCCCCTGCCCAGGACCCCGGCACGAGTGCCTCCCACCGGAAAACCACACCTTCGCCTCCACGATCCTCCACAACCTCCACCAATGTGTCCCTGCGCAGCGTTCAGCTGTCTTTACAGCAGACGCTGGAGCGCAAGAAGAAATACAGTTCCACCCACCCACATGCCCAAGCCCTCAACGTCCACATCTCCAAATTGCTGAGCCTGGAGATGCTGCCCTATAGGCTGGTAGAGACCGAGGCCTTTCGCAACCTCATGGCGGTGGCTGCCCCTCGGGATTCGGTCCCCAGCCGCCACTATTTTTCCCGATGTGCCGTCCCAGCCCTACACCAGCACGTGTCACAGAACATCATCCGTGCCCTGACCAATGCTGTTTCTGAGAAGGTCCACCTAACCACGGACACGTGGACAAGTGCTGCCGAGCAGGGACACTATATATCACTGACGGCACATTGGGTTAACTTGGTGGAGGCTGGGACCGAGTCAGACCCTGGGGCCATTCATGTATTGCCCACACCGAGGATTGCAGGTCCTTACTCGGTCACGGTCTCTCAGACGTACTATGCCTCCTCCTCCGACTCCTCCTCCTCCGAATTACCATCCGTGGGCACGGCACCTTCAGTCGGTAGCTCTAGGTGCAGCAGCAGTGCCGTGGCTAAGCCCCAGCAGGCGGTGCTCAAACTGCTGAGCTTAGGTGACAAAAGGCACACCGCCCAAGAACTATTACAGGGCATCACGGCGCAGACCAATCTCTGGCTGGCACCGCTGAACCTCAAGCCAGGCATGGTTGTGTGTGACAACGGACATAACCTGGTGGTGGCTCTGCAACTCGACAGACTGACGCATGTGCCATGCCTGGCCCACGTGTTCAATCTCATAGTTCAGCGCTCAAGACATACCCCAATCTGTCTGATTTGCTCACCAAGGTGCACCGCATCTGTGCACATTTCCGCAAGTCGACCACAGATGCTGCCACTCTCAGGGCAGCGCAGCGCCGCCTACAACTGCCCGCTCACCGACTGTTGTGCGACGTGCCCACATGATGGAATTCGACATTAAATGTGTTATCCAGAGTTTACCAGCAGCGCACAGCGATTGTAGACTGCCAGATGTCAACTTCCACCAGAACTGGTAGTCAGGTCTCTCAGATTCCTCAAGTCTACAATGAGGAGTGGACGTGGATGTCTGATATCTGCCAGGTGTTGACCAACTTTGAGGAGTCAACACAGATGGTCAGCGGCGATGCCGCCATTATCAGCCTCACCATCCCGCTGCTTTGCCTGTTGAAAAACTCACTGCTCAGCATGAAGTCGGAAGCTTTGCGCTTGTCACAAGAGACGGTGGAGGAAGATACGTCGCTTGATAGCCAGAGCACCCTCTGGTCTGTTTCTCAGCACGTATTGGAGGAGGGCGATGAGGATGAGGAGGAAGAGGAGGAGAATGTTGGCGAGACAGAAGAGGGTACCAATGCTGGGTGTTCACTCTCCTGGACCCATGGTACAAGCAGAACCTTTCCACTCTCATCCCTGTAGAGGAAAGGAGTATGAGAGTGAATAGATATCAACAGGCCCTGGTGCACAAGCTGAAATAATCCTTCCCATCTGACACCGCTAGCGGAAGAGGGCGTGGTTCTGTGGGCCAAGTAGCGGGGGAGAGGAGGCGAGCAGGCAGCTTGTCCAGAACTGGCAGGGGAACGCTCTCCAAGGCCTTTGCCAGTTATGTTACCCCAGCAAGACACTGTCACCTGTCCCCAGTCTAGGCAGAGTAGGGGGGAGCTGTACAGAAAGATGGTGAGGGAGTACCTAGCTGACCATACCAACGTCCGAACCGATCATTCTGCTCCATACAACTACTGGGTTTCAAAGCTGGACACGTGGCCTGAACTGGCGCTGTACACCTTGGAGGCGCTGGCCTGCCCTGCCGCTGTCGTCTTTGCCTAACGCTGACCCAAAACACAATTTTTTAGCGGGCCAACTGGCACTCTTTAACGACAATTTTTCTGGAGGGCCCCCTACAGGCCCTCTCTCCAAACAATTTTTCCGGAGGGCCACCTGCCCTCCTTCTCCCTATACAATTTTTCCGGAGTGCCACCTACAGGCCCTCTCTCTAAACAATTTTTCTGGAGGGCCCCCTACAGGCCCTTTCTCAAAACTATTTTTCCGGAGGGCCACCTACAGGCCCTCTCTCCAAACAATTTTTCCGCAGTGTCAACTACAGACACTGTAAAACAATGTTTCAGGAGCGTCAAAAAGACAGTCCAAAACAATTTTTCAGGAGGCGCAAGTACCGACATTTAAAAAAAAAAAATTTTTGCTGAGGGTCGACTTTATGTACTCCGAAAAGAAAAAATTTTTTGGAGGCTCAACAAAAGCCATTTCACTGCATTCTCAGTCAGACAAAGTCATTGGTGGTGTAACCGCCATGCTGTGTCAGGTTAAATTTTTGGGTGCTTCACCAGCTACCGCATACTAACTCAGTCACTCTGTTGTCACCGCCGCCATACAGGGCCACAAAAAATGTTTATGTGGTTCGCCTGCTCCCGCAGTGTCACTCGCTCACTCTGTTGTCACCACCATAGTGGTTTGCACTATAGCAGCCCAAGTCTGCACATTCCCCTTTTTATCTCCAAGTGATCTATACTGCACGTCACGTAAAAAAATACATTCTTTTGCTCTCCGTGATACAAATCCATTTCATAAAATCCTTTCTTTATCTTTAACTGACCTATACTGAACGTCACTTTTAAAAATACGTCTTTTTTCTCTCCAAATAATTTTTCCAGAGGACCACATACAGGCCCTCTCTCCAATCAATTTTTCCGCAGGGCCACATAATGCAATAGACGGGAATCGAACCCGGGTCAGCTGCTTGGGAAGCAGCTATGCTCACCACTTTACCACCAACAGCCACAGCAACTGATAAGAACAGATACTAAACTTGATGTAAGCCAACATTTCGACAATCGATAACCCGAAAAGGGTCTGCCGTCGAGCCCGGCGTTCGGCCACCCTGAGCATTTCTCAAGGAGACAGCCTCCAGGCCCTCAAGTCCATATACAGGGCCACGCTAAATTTTTTATGTGCTCTACCTACTACTGTCGTGTAGCTCGGTCACTCTGACCGAGTCTGACCCTGAGGCCGCTCATGTACTGCCCACTTGGAGGATTGCGGGGCCTACCTCGGTCACGGTTTCTCAGACTTACTATGCCTCTTCCTCCAACCCCTCCTCCTCCTCCTTCGAATTACCATCCGTGCTTCACCTCCTGCTACCTCAGTCTAACTCAGTCACTCTGTTGTCACTGCCATGCTGCGTCAGGCTAAATTTTTGGGTGGCTCACCTGCTACCTCATCTAACTTGGTCATTTGTTGGTGTCACCGCCATGCTGTGTCAGGCTTATGCATGCATGGTGTGGCTGGGGATAGGAGAACAGTGCCAGCATGGGCATGGGTGATGGACCTTCGTTGCACCTAGTTCGGTGCTTCCCTAACATGTGATGGGCATGTGCCTCACCTTTCTTGGTCTGGGTGAGCACAATTGCCATGAGAGTAACCACTAGGCTGTTGCAGGAGAATTTGGGGTAATGGTGGCATTAGGCAGCCTCAGAGGCATCCATGCATGCTGCCCCTGCTGTTTCCTGTCCATTTCCGTGGTGTTTCCATCATTTTCTGAGGTTTCCAGGTTTTCACCCAGCCTTCCCTAGGCAGAGCCTTGGTCCCCTGCAAAAAATGCTCGAGTCTCCCATTGACTTCAATGGGGTTCGTTACTCGAAACGAGCACCCGAGCATCGGGAAAAGTTCGTCTCGAATAACGAGCACCCGAGCATTTTAGTGGTCGCTCATCTCTAGTTAAAACCTAAAGGACTAAATGTGGATTATAAACCATGGATCTTAGCATGAGATCAGGGCTTGAGTACGATGAACTGTGTGTACGTTTACTATGGTGCTCTGTTTTATACTAATTTCATTTTTGTCTCTTGTAGAATGATATTACAAGCAATATATATCCATTGCGGAACCAGCATTTTCCCCCACATCATGTTTTGAGCATATTTTTTTAGAAAAAGTTTTGTTTTTTTTCATGTATCCCAATAAATGTTGATGCTACTTTATGGCAATGTTGCTCCTTTTCCTTTGCATAATGTTTACTAGAGGGATTATTATCCCAATGTGTTGACTGTTGATCCTTCAACAGGCTTTACATTACACTTTTGGGATTTGTTATACGATATAACCTGTGATGTGTTATGAGTATACCCTAGGGTGATACGTTTACCTTTATTACACATGGGAGTAAGTGATGTTTAGCAGTGGGACCAGTGTCCGATAATCCGGATACAGGGTGACTGCTACATCAGGCACTCATGTTCTGTCTGCATGGAATGATGTGATGGACCATGAAATAACCTTCCTTGGTGTTACTCATTTTCTACTTTCAAGTAAGCATTTAAATGTTGTCTTCCTGGCGCTCGAGTTCGGCACATCGTGGATGGGGTTGACAGATTACTGGGAGGGGCTGGAGAAGATCCAGCAGTCATGGACCATATCGGAACCAATGACAAAGTTAGAGGTAGGTGGAGCGTCCTTAAAAATGATTTTAGGGATTTAGGGTATAAGCTTAGGGCAAGGACCTCAAAAGGTAGTGTTTTCCGAAATACTGCCTGTACCACGAGCCATTCAAGAAAAGCAGTGGGAGATTAGGGAGGTAAACAAGTGGCTCAAGAACTGGTGTAGGATGGAGAGATTTGGGTTCTTGGAGAACTGGGCCGACTTCTCTGTCGGCTACAGGCTCTACCGTAGGGATGGGCTGCACCTCAATGGGGAAGGGGCAGCTGTTTTGGGGGAGAAGATGGCTAGAAGGCTGGAGGAGTGTTTAAACTAGGGACTGGGGGGGAGGGTAACTACATTATAGATGGGGAAGATAGTGCAGATAGAGACCTGGGGCAAGGTAATAGAACAGAGGGAGGAATGGAAGGAGGAACTAGAACAGTGCAGAAGGAAAGGTGTAGGGGAAAAAAATATACATAAACCTTTTAACTGTATGTACACTAATGCCAGAAGCCTGACTAATAAATCTGGTGAACTGGAATTAGTGATGTGTGAGGAGGACTATGACATAGTGGGAGTAACTGAGACATGGCTGGATGATAGCTATGACTGGGCAGTTAACGTACAGGGTTACAGTCTGTTTAGAAAGGATCACCAAAACCGGAGAGGGGGAGCGGTCTGCCTTTATGTAAAGTCCTGTCTAAAGCCCACACTCCGGGAAGATATAAGTGAGGGACATGAAGATGTGGAGTCACTGTGGGTAGAAATAAATGGAGCCAAAAACAATAATAAATTACTAATAGGACTTTATTATAAACAGCCCAGCCTAATATACCAGAGTCCACAGAAAATCTACTTCTAAACGAAATAGACAAGTTGGCAAATCATAATGAGCTCGTTATTATGGGGGATTTCAACTACCCAGATACAGACTGGGAAACTGAAACCTGTACATCTCATAAAGGAAACAGGTTCTTGGCAATAACCAAAGACAATTACCTTTTCCAACTGGTTCAGGACCCGACTAGAGGGATGGCCATACTGGACTTAGTATTAACCAATAGACCTGACAGAACAACAGATGTGCAGGTTGGGGGACACCTGGGAAGTAGTGACCATAAAATGATAACCTTCCAATTGTCATTTAAAAGAGCGTTTCTTCAGGGAGGAACAAAAATACCAAACTTCAAAAAAGCTAAATTTAGCCAACTAAGAGAGGCCATAGACCTAACTAACTGGGACAAAGTCCTCAAAAATAAAAATACAGCCACAAAATGGGATATTTTTAAAAGCATCTTAATATCTAATTGTGAGAGGTACATACCTTATGGGAATAAAAGGTTAAGGAACAAGAAAAACCAATGTAGATAAATAGAACTGTAAAGAAAGCAATAAATAACAAACAGAAAGCATTTAAATCACTAAAACAGGAGGGGAGCGAGGGAGCATTGAAAAACTTTAAGGAAAAAAAATAGAATATTTAAAAGACAAATAAAAACAGCCAAACTAGAGACCGAGAGATTAATCGCCAAAGAGATTAAAACTAACCCTAAAATGTTCTTTAATTATATAAATGGTAAAAAGTATGAACCTGAAGGTGTCAGCCCCTTACAGAGTAATGAGGCGGGAGTTGCAGAGAGCAATGAGGAGAAAGCAAAGCTATTAAATATCTTTTTCTCCACTGTATTCACTGAGGAAAATAAACTGTCAGATGCAGGAGCGGACACAGACAACAGAGGGCCCCTGTGCAAGGAATATACCTGGGCCCCCCTCCCCTTTCCTCGGACATAACCCCTTCTCCCCCTACTCAGCCCCTCTGACATTTCATGCTCCGATGCTCTCCCTTAGCCTGCGCTGTAAAGCGAAGGGAAAGGGCTGTTTTGTTTACATTTTTACACTGCTAAGTGGAGACGTCACTGGCACTGATGGGCAGCTTTACAGCCTAGGGCAGCGATAAAGCCTGTCCATTAGTGCTGGTGATGTCACCAGGCTCACTGCTAGGTGGAATTCCCCCCTCCCCATATTACTTCCAGTGGTAATAAGGCTCCCTACAGTGCCCTCAGTACTAATAAGGTGCCCTTAATAGAAATAATGCCAATCTATAAGGCAATCCTATGGAGTCCTCAGTAGTAGTAATGCCTGCCACCACTGCCCCCTGTAATTATAATTCCTCCTGCCATACCCCCTAGAGTTATAATATTCTCTGTAGTGCCCCCATACATTATAATGCTTGTCCTCTCCCTCCAGTCTTCTATACCATCCAGTCCCATGTAAATAACACCAGTCCTCTCCCACCAGTTTCCTATATGATACAGTCCCATGTAAATAACCTATCTTCCTTACAGTCTTCTATACAATACAGTCCCATGTAATAGCATCACTCCTCTCCCTCCAATCTTCTATACCATGCAGTCCCATGTAAATAACACCATACCGCTCCCACCAGTCTTCTATACCATTCAGTCCCCATGTAAATAACACCAATCCTCTCCCACCACTCTTCTATACAATACAGTCCCATGTAAATAACACCAGTCCTCTCCCACCAGTCTTCTATATGATACAGTCCCATGTAAATAACTTAAATCCCCTCCTTCAACTCCCTCCAACACCACTCCTTACCCTCCAGACTTCTATAATATCCAGTCCCATGTAAATAGCACCAGTCATCTCCCCTCAATCTTCTATAACATACAGTCCCATGTAACTAACACCCTTCCCCTCCCTTCAGCCCCTCTAACATACAGTCCCAGTTAAATTACATATTTCCCCCCCAACTAAGCAGGGAGAAGTTATAATGGGGAGAACCACAGCATGTCTCTGGCACTCACGTTCATTCCACAGGTCTCCACTGCTGAGCTCTGCCTTTCTCTGCACTGGTCACATGATGGTGACCTCATCACAGGTCCTACCACTACTTCAGTGTTGAAAAGATCACATGACTGTGATGTCATCGAAGGTCCTTCAGCTTTGGAGTATAACCAGAACAGGCAGCAGTTTCACAGTAAGTCCTAACCAGGGCACACCAACCCCCCCTGGAAAGGACCCCCCCTCACTCTCTGGGCCCCTGTGCAGCTGAACCTGCTGCACAGGCAGTATGTCCACCCCTGGTCAGATGAAATGCAGAATATAAAAGTAAATTCCCCTTTAAAAGTGCCCTGTCTGACCCAGGAAGAAGTAGAGCTGTGTCTTTAAAAGATTAAAATAGACAAATCGCCAGGACCTGATGGTATACACCCCCGTATCCTAAGAGAATTAAGTAATGTCATTGCCAGACCCTTATTTCTGATATTTAAGGACTCTATACTGACAGGGAGTGTTCAACAGGATTTCCGCATAGCAAATGTGGTGCCAATATTCAAAAAGGGTCCAAAAACAGAGCCTGGAAACTATAGGTTGGTAAGTTTAACATCTGTCGTGGGTAAACTGTTTGAGGGCTTTCTAAGAGATGCTATCTTGGAGTACCTCAATGAAAATAAGCAAATAACTCCATATCAGCATGGCTTCATGAGGGATCGGTCATGTCAAACCAGTTTAATCAGTTTCTATGAGGAGGTAAGTTCTAGACTGGACGGTGGCGAATCAATGGATGTCGTATATCTGGACACGGTACCACATAAAAGGTTAGCATATAAAATGAGAATGCTTGGCCTGGGATACAAAGACTGTATGTGGGTAAGTAACTGGCTCAGTGATAGAAAACAGATGGTGGTTATTAATGGTACGTACTCAGATTGGGTCACTGTCACTAGTGGGGTACCACAGTGGTCAGTATTGGGCCCTATTCTCTTCAATATATTTATTAATGTTCTTGTAGAAGGCTTGCACAGTAAAATATCAATTTTTGCAGATGACACTAAACTGTGTAAAGTAATTAACACAGAAGAGGACAGTATATGGCTGCAGATGGATCTGAATAGATTGGAGGCTTGGGCAGAGAAGTGGCAGATGAGTTTTAACACTGACAAATGTAAGGTTATGCGTATAGGAAGGAATAATGCAAGTCACCAGTACATACTGAATGGTAAAACATTGGGTAACTCTGACATGGAAAAGGACCTAGGAATTTTAGTGAACAGCAAACTAAGCTGCAGAAACCAGTGTCAGACAGCTGCTGCCAAGGCCATATAAGATAATGGGTTGCATCAAAAGGGGCATAGATGCCTGTGATGAGAACATAGTCCTGCCACTCTACAAATCACTAGTCAGACCACACATGGAGTACTGTGTACAGTTTGGGGCTCCTGTGAACAAGGCAGACATAGCAGAGCTGGGGAGGGTTCAGAGGAGGGCAACTAAAGTAATAACTGGAATGGGTTATCAAAATTAGGCTTATTCACTTTAGAAAAAAAGACGACTGAGGGGAGATCTAATAACTATGTATAAATATATCAGGGGTCAGTACAGAGATCTCTCCCATGATCTATTTATCCCGAGGACTGTGACTGTGACGAGGAGACATCCTCTGCGCCTGGAGGAAAGAAGGTTTGTACACAAACATAGAAGATGATTCTTCACGGTAAAAGCAGTGAGACTATGGAACTCTCTGCCTGAGGAGGTGGTGATGGTAAGTTCACTAAAAGAGTTCAAGAGGGGCCTGGATGTATTTCTGGAGTGTAATAATATTACAGGTTATAGTTACTAGAGAGGGGTTGTTGATTCAGGGAGTAATTCTAATTGCCTGGTTGGAGTCGAGAAGGAATTTTTTCCCCTAAAGTGGGGAAAATTGTCTTCTACCTCACAGGAGTTTTTTGCCTTCCTCTGGATCAACTTGTAGGAAAACAGGCCAAACTGGATGGACAGATGTCTTTTTTCGGCCTTATAAACTATGTTAAGTATACACCTATATGTGTTTCATCATTTACATATATTTTTACTTGATTTTGATTTAATTTGTATGGGAAACTGAGTATACATTGCCAGGATATGTATTATATGATAGTGAATTCCTCAGTGGCGGTCACATGATAGACCGAGAAGGTGGTGACTTAGCATCCTGGGCAGGGAGCGATCTTGAGTGCTTCGGCTGGGGATTGCGGTCACGTGATTCCTCTAAAACGGTCACGTGATTCCTCTAAAACGGTCACATGTGCGTTCCATTAATGATCACATGCGCGCTCCTTTACTCTAGCGCAGACTTTGTCTGTGAACCACCATGTGTCTGTGAACCACCACGCAGAACCATGACACACCGGGGATAAAGCTGGTCAGTTATTTTGATACCCAACTAATTTATTTTTCACCTGATGTTTCACAGATTTTGGTGATACGCTGTTGATGATTAATTATATTATTTTGTGATATATTTTGTACATATATGAATATATACAATCATGGATTTATTTCACTATGTGGAGATCATGTTCACTATTCTGTCAAGGGGATTTTTGATGAATTTGTGATTATGAAATTACCTTTTTCTGTATTTTTTGTTAATTTTCTGTTAATTATGAATAATGAGCAATTTTTTGGCTATATACACTGAGCACCACTGTGTTTCACATCACTGCTTGAGAAAAGTCCCAGTAAGAGGACTGAAACGTCACTCTGGTGAAATAAAGAACACTACTTTTTGATTCACACTTTTTGGGAGTGCCATGGAATTATTTTTTCTACATTTTTGGATTGGATCACGTCCTCAGACGCTGGCACACCATTTTACTTTCATTATTTAGCAGGGCTGCTTTCATTTTATTTTTATTGTGTGTATGTATATATATATATATATATATATATATATACTTTAAAAAATATTGGCTTATCTAAAAGGGCATACGTCAGAAGATATGTCACTATGAAAAGTTATGTGTGTGTCTAGCTGGTGACTGCATGTGTATGTGTACCGTATTAATAATTGCTACATTTTCAGAGAAAAATAAAAAAAAATTCAAAATCATATGCAGAATAACCTCTGGAAGCAATGGGAGTGTTGCTTTAACACCTTGGGGCTCTGCTGTGCTGTGTTGACCTCTTTGAATTTTGATTCTTCAAACATGCTATCCCTGTTGACATATCCACTGTTTTGCCAGTGTTGACTCCGCAGCTGTTGCAGAAGGAGAGAGAATAGCCTCTTGGTATAATTCTAAAGACAGAATATTTCTCAGATTCTCTGGTCAATCATTGACCGTTCTCATCAATCACTTATCATAAAGCTCCGGAGCGAAACACAGCTGAATTAAAGGGAACCTGCCATCAACTTTATGCTGCTCTAACTCAGAGCAGCATAAAGTAGTAACAGACACACTGATTTCAGCGGTGTGTCACTCAAGAGTTAAAAGTAAGCAGTCACCAAGAACCAGCATCATAATCATTGCAGCAGAGGACTCGAAAAGAGTCAAATCCACCTCAGAAGAGTTGATTGTTGGTTATACATCTGCTTCTGCTCTCCCCACCCATCTGCTGGGATGATTGACCATCTTCTCCTTACTTTTCTCCCTAGAATAGATGGGCAGGGAGAGCAGAAGCTTATGAATAACTCTTACTCTTTTCAGGTAGATTTCACTCTTTTCAAAGCCTGTGCTGCAATGATTATGACGCTGGTTCTCGGGAACCACTTCCTTTAAGCTCGTTAATGAAACACTGCTGAAATCACCACGTCTGTCACTACTTTATGCTGTCCTCAGTGAGTTCAGTATAAAATTGATGACAGGTTCCCTTTAAGCACATCTTTTTGCAAGGTTGAGCAGAAAACTGATGACGTTAATTGACGTTGAATTGATATGGAATTGGTCATGTCTGAAACAATCAGCAAAGTAGTCAAAGTGAAGCACAGTGTAATTGTTCTAGAGTACAGTTGGTAATTTAAAATTCCTAATCACTTTGATTCCTGCACTGTGCAATCATAAACCAGTGTTAAAATGCATTGAGCAGACTCACAATCTCATGGGCATAAATGGTATTCTCCAAAAATTACTTCCGATGAAACGGCTGAAAAGACAATGTGTGTTTTTGCAGATGAAGTCCTGTGTCGGTCCCATATTCTTATGTGTTAACATTACTTTGAAATATTGTTTTTTTACAGCGTTCACAAGAGGGTCTTGGTGATACATGGGCATCAACAATAAACATAGAGGCTCTAATCCATGATTTATACTCCTGCAACCTCTGTCAGCAGATTTGTACCAATAAAACTGTCCAACCTGCACGTGAACTTGGCTGCTGAAGACAACTGTGTTGGTATCATGTTCTGATATGCCTGCATTGCTGAGAAAAATTAGGTTTATATGCAAATGAGCCTCTAAGAGCAATAGGGGTGTTTCCATTACACCTAGAGGCTCAGTTCTCTCTGCAACGGCCGAGCCTACTGCACTTTGATTGATAGGACGAGGTTGATGATGTTTTCCCTGCCTGGACCTGTCAATCAAAGTGCAGAGGACACAGCAGTTGCAGAGAGAGCTGAGCCTCTAGGTGTAATGGCAATGCCCCCCCAATTGGTCCTAGAGGCTCATTTGCATAGATTAAAACATCTTTTTTTTCCAACAATGTGGCTACATATCAACATGGAACCAACAAAGATGCCTTCAGCTGTCAAACCAACTTGCAACAGGTTGGCCACATTTATAGATACAAATCTGCAGACAGGGGCCCTTTAAGGGCATGATGATGGAAAAATAAAGTTTTCAAAGCCTGTTTGAGGCAATCAAATGCAGTGGATGCATTGCTGTTATAATTATAGAGTTAGAGAAGCACTTTCATTTGAAAGTTCAGCACCTTATGCACTTTGAGAAGCACAGTATAGAGAGTGTGATCAAAACTGGACCAGTCAACGTGCAGAAGACGTTTAGTCTCTAGGTGAATCGGCATCATCATTGCGGACCATAGCAACTCTTTTGCACATCTAAGAACATGGGACTACCCTGGATGCTTTGTATGGAATGAAAAAGAACCATAACTAACCATGATTTTCCTTATAGTTTCTAATTTAACAATGCTAAAAATCAAGACTTCTGAGGAAAACAGCTTATCGCACATTTACCGCCTGGGTTCATGGCTACCTTGTCCTCAGGAATCATCGTCCCTTTCCCTAATGCGCTGTCAAGAAAGTCAGAGAATCATTTCCAGATCCGGATAGCGAATACATGGGTTATATCTCAGACAGCGACTCTCCTGCCAAATTTATGGCCTTTGAGTAAAATAGTTTAATACTTTTTCGTTCTACTGAAAAGTTTTTTTGTTTTGTTATTTAAGTTTAATGAAAACTGGCATAATATCCATGTGTTCTACAATTCGTTATTCAGTAGAAAGATATAATACACAACCTATATGGTGAATGTGAATAAGTGAATATACATGTGAATATAGTCATTTAGACGGACATAACATATTCGTTCTAACAGATTATGTAATGGAAAACTTTGTACCAATGACACTAGCTGACACGTTAGATCGGCGCCTAGCAGTTAAAGGCATCTGTGTTGTTCAAATGTTCATATAAGCCTGCCATGCTTATAAAAATAAAAGAGGATTTGACATATAGAAAAGAACCACTATTATAAATGTAGGCTTTACTTTTTATTCTTAAATTACGAGCCCGATAGGCTCAACTTAGTCTGCAACTACTGCTCCCTCTGTACTTTCATTGACAGTGCCAGGTTAGTTGTCATCAAAATTACACTGCCTATCCCAGTCAAAGAGCAAAGGGTGCAGCACATACAGGTAGAATTTCGACTCCTTGTTTAAAGTTCATCTGTCAGCAGATTTGTACCTATGATACTGGCTGACGTGTTATACGTGCGCTTGGCAGTTGTGAACGCAGCTGGGTTGGTCCCATGTTCATATTTGGCTGCATTGCTGACAAAAAAAAAAAAATGTTGTAATCTTTGCAAACAAGCCTCTGGGACCAACCGGACCAAAGCGCTGCTAATTACCTCTCCTATCAAGGGCTCCATGATCTCCTACTCAACATGGCTGGTGATG
This sequence comes from Rhinella marina, assembly GCA_900303285.1. Taxonomy (NCBI): domain Eukaryota; kingdom Metazoa; phylum Chordata; class Amphibia; order Anura; family Bufonidae; genus Rhinella; species Rhinella marina. Next base: position 174,718 of record ONZH01025373.1, on the reverse strand, counting down.
GGTCCTGCCCCTGTATGCGGCAAGCTCATGAGCGGCGCGCAGGAAGTGACATGAATTACACTTGAGGAGCGGGAAAAAACTGGAACTGGACATAGAGGGATAGGAGAGGAGGGTAAGAAAGGCAGAAGACAGGGTATAATGTACACTGCACAGCTGCGAGACTTAGAAAAGAAGGGGTGGAGATGAGCAATCATAGAGGATGTGTCTTGTTCGTGTGTGGGCAACGACGCACTCCAAGAGTCAGAGAACGCTGGACTCATCTCTGAAGCATGGAGGAGACAGGACTCATCTAAGGTGCATTTACATACATACGTATATGGAGGGAACATTTATTTTAGGTTTTTCTCTGAACTGATCATTCATTCAGAAGTGATTTTAATGTAATTTTTAATGTATTAAAAAGTATTTATAGATAGAAAAGTAAGTGGATAAATAGGCTTAGACAGTGATAACAGGTTTCCTTTGGGGATTATTCTATGAAAAGTAAATATTATGATGCAATGAATATTGCATTTAAAATTAAGTATTATTGCAATATACATACAATGAAAATATTGTTCCGTTTTTTTAATGTACATTTTCCTCTCTAAAAGCACCCTCTGCTCTTTATCCTTCTGGTCCACCGTCTACTGCATTACTGCATTCAGCGGTGGACTTACGTCCCAACATCTTTCTCGTCCCCTCAGTACTTACATGATCTCATTGTGAAGCAAGTGAAGCGGTCCAGACACCTTTCATTCATCGCTACTTCTAAATTTATAAAAAATTGTATGGCTACATCTCTGTCTAGACAGTGAAGAATTGTTGTGGCATTAAATAGCATATGTATCTCTGAGGATATATGTTAGGGACTGTCAGAAGCTCTCCCTGCCAAATCACCATGCAGGACAGTGCTGATAGGGTTGCCATGCTGACCTTTTTAGTTCCGGCAGGTGTATGACTGGCAGCCAAATCAATCAGGGTTCTGATTCTGTGCCCAATTCTAGAGCTAAGCGGGGGAATAAAGACTGCAATTTCTTGGGTAACTTGCCAGTGATTGTGTTTGTATTCAGGGCTCTACACTGTTACTACTGTCTTTTCTGGTAATCTAACTTCTGGCCCTTTTTTGGATAATTCCTTTGGATGCTCTTCCTGCTTTTATCTACTCTCCTGGTAATCTGCCCTAGTTTGTCTCTGGATTAACTTCTTGTGTACTGGATTCATCATGCCTATCTCTCCGGGTTTTTGACCGTGTTTGCTAACGCCTCTTTATACTAAGTCCCTGTTCATTCTGGAAGTTCTGCTACAAGTTTGCCTGCAGCAGCATTCTGTTATCAGCTCCGACGATGTACCCTGGGTTCCTTGTAGCCAAGTTTCTTCTGCCTTGCAGCGCTCTGGTGTATAGAGAGGGTAACCTTAGTTTCATACTAGTTTTGGACGGCTCATAGCAGTTTTTGGTTTCACAAGTAGTCCCAGGCAGCTTGGGTTTCTTTTTTTTTCTCTGTTTTTCTTTATAATTTCCTTCATATAATTACATCAAACTAAAATTAAGTAACAAGGTATATGATAATGAAATGAGAACAAAGCCTGTACATAACCTCCAAATGGGTCGTATATGGAGTAGTTAAATGAGATTGCACTATGGCTAAACAATGGAGCAGAAACATGATGATGTGAGTAATTGGAGACCTGGCCAGCATCTAGGGACATTGATCACCTGGTAACCCTGTCTACCTAACGATAATTACAAAACAACTATTCAAAAGAGGAAGGAGGGGGAAGGGTGGAGAGGGCCCCATGAGTCAAGTTCATTTAAACATTTTCACCACAGACAAGACAGAGGTGTATGGATTCCACTGTACTGCTAGGGTTAGAAAAATGGATTTCAGGGCTTTTAGAACATTTTTATATAAAATTGTCTAAAGGGTTAGCTACTAGAGATGAGCGAGTAGTGAAATATTCGAAAGTTCGAAATTCGATTCGAATAGACCGCGAAATTCGACTATTCGACCGAATATCGAATCCCATTAAAGTCTATGGGGAAAAAATGCTCGCCACTTGGAAATCTCAATTCGACCACTTGGAGGTCACCAAGTCCACCCTGAAACCTCAGAAAAGGATACCAACACTGCTGGAATGCAACTGGGACAGCAGGGGAAGCATGTCTGGGTGCATATAACGCGCCCAAGTCGCACTATTACGCCACTATCACAGCCTCTCAACAATACACTCCAAAGACAATGTAACCTCTCTGTAAAGTGAGACCATACAAGGAAACCTTCTTTCCTCTACATTGCCATGGACCCCAAGCCAAACTAGACAAAAAAGAAGATGAAATTCTGCACCCCTTAAAATCACGTTGCCTATGACAACCACAGATGGCATAGGCAAGGGGGAAAGCAAATAGACCCCACCCCTAATTGTCATTGTGCGTGTGTGTGAAATGTGGTCAGACATGTCTTCTTTAAAATGTAAAAACAACTCAAACACATGCAGAAGCCTTAAAATGCCCAAATTGTTGGCGCTAGAGATGTCAGTGACCCTACCTGGCCCAGTGTCATGTCTAGCAGGTAAAGCAGTGGGGATGTTGAGGGATGCGTAGGACCGCAAAAGGCAGGAAGAGGCCGTGGGCTGGCCAGAGGCTCATGGAAAATTTTGTGGAGGCCCAAGAGGTGAGACGTCGTAAAAATTATGTGGAGGCCCAAGAGGTGAGACCTCTTAAAGATTTTGTGGAGGCCCAAGAGGTGAGACCTCTTAAAGATTTTGTGGAGGCCCAAGAGGTGAGACCTCTTAAAGATTTTGTGGAGGCCCAAGAGGTGAGACCTCTTAAAGATTTTGTGGAGGCCCAAGAGGTGAGACCTCTTTAAAATTATGTGGAGGCCCAAGAGGTGAGACCTGTTAAAAATTATGTGGAGGCCCAAGAGGTGAGACCTCTTAAAAATTATGTGGAGGCCCAAGAGGTGAGACCTCTTAAAAATTATGTGGAGGCCCAAGAGGTGAGACCTCTTAAAGATTTTGTGGAGGCCCAAGAGGTGAGACCTCTTAAAGATTTTGTGCAGGCCCAAGAGGTGAGACCTCTTAAAGATTTTGTGGAGGCCCAAGAGGTGAGACCTCTTAAAAATTATGTGGAGGCCCAAGAGGTGAGACCTGTTAAAAATTATGTGGAGGCCCAAGAGGTGACACCTCTTAAACATTTTGTGGAGGCCCAAGAGGTGAGACCTGTTAAAAATTATGTGGAGGCCCAAGAGGTGAGACCTGTTAAAAATTATGTGGAGGCCCAAGAGGTGACACCTCTTAAACATTTTGTGGAGGCCCAAGAGGTGAGACCTCTTAAAAATTATGTGGAGGCCCAAGAGGTGAGACCTGTTAAAATTATGTGGAGGCCCAAGAGGTGACACCTCAAACATTTTGTGGAGGCCCAAGAGGTGAGACCTCTTAAAAATTATGTGGAGGCCCAAGAGGTGAGACCTCTTAAACATTTTGCGGAGGCCCAAGAGGTGAGACCTCTTAAAAATTATGTGGAGGCCCAAGAGGTGAGACCTCTTAAACATTTTGTGCAGGCCCAAGAGGTGAGACCTGTTAAAAATTATATGGAGGCCCAAGAGGTGAGACCTCTTAAACATTTTGTGGAGGCCCAAGAGGTGAGCCATAAATATATAAATTTTTCTTATTTACGGAGCAATTCTACGGCGGTTAAGGAGGAGGAGGAGGAGGTGGAGGAGGAAATGGCACTTCATACAGATGGCACTTCACTTTTGGCTGCTTTCCACGGTTGGAGAAGCAAAGTCCGGGTCAATCCACTTGCTGTTCATTTTGATTAGCGTCAGCCTGTCCGCACTGTCGGTTGACAGGCGGCTGCGCTTATCGGTTATAATGCCCCCGGCTGCGCTGAACACCCTTTCTGATAGCACGCTGGCGGCAGGGCAGGCAAGCACCTCCAAGGCGTACAGGGACAGTTCCAGCCACGTGTCCAACTTGGAGACCCAGTAAGTGTAGGACGCCGAGGGATCGGGAAGGACAGGGGTACGGTCTGCCAGGTACTCCCGCAACATCCGCCGATACTTGTCCCTCCTGCTGATAGCGGGCCCCGCAGTGATGGAAGTTGCACGAGGGGGTGCCATGAACGTGTCCCACACCTTGGAGAGTGTTCCCCTGGTGGCTGTGGGCCTGATAGATGTTGTGGGACTCTGGGAGACCCTCTCCTCTCTGCCGCCAGCGATGGTGGGTGGGAAAATCTCCATCATGTTCTGCACGAGTTCCCTCTGGTATTCCAGCAATCGATTCGTCCTCTCCTCTACCGGAATAAAAGAAGAGACGTTATCTTTATACCGGGGGTCCAGGATTGCGAAGACCCAGTACAGTTTGTTCTCCACTATCCGGACAACACGTGTGTCCCGGGAAAAGCAGCCCAGCATGAAGTCTGCCATGTGTGCCAGACTCTGAATAGGCATGACCTCACTGCCCCCACCAGAAGGATCACTTGCCATTTCCTCCTCTTCCTCTTCCGCCTCCTCTCCGCCCCATCCGCGCTGAACCAATGGGACGCACACAGCCTGACTGCTGCCCTCGCCGCCAGCATCCTCCTCCTCTTCCACAGCCACCTCCACGTCGTCCTCCTCCTCCTGCAACTGCCACCGTGAAGCAGACAAAAGTGTGGTCTGACTGTGTAGCTCCGTTGCGTCTCCTCCTACCCCCGTCTCCTCTGCGTGCAATGCGTTCTCCCTTATTGCGATGAGCGATTCTTTAAGGACGCATAGGAGCGGGATGGTTACGCTCACTATAGCGTCCTCGCTGCTGACCTTCTTGGTGGACTCCTCAAAGATACGCAGTACATCGCATATGTCTGCCATCCATGGCCACTCGTGGTTGGCAAACTGAGGGAGCTGAGTTGGAGGCACGCGTGGATTCATAATCTGGTACTCCATCAATGCTCTCTGCTGCTCACACACCCTGGCCAACATGGAATAGGTGGAATTCCAGCGAGTCGGCAGGTCGCACAACAGCCGATGTTCAGGCAAATGGAGGCGTTGCTGGAGTTTTTTTAAGCTAGCAGCAGCTACAGTTGACTTCCGAAAGTGAGCGCACAAGCGCCGCACTTTCACCAGTAGCTCTGCCAGGTTGGGGTAAGTCTTTAGAAATTTTTGGACTACCAGATTAAAAACGTGGGCCAGGCATGGTACGTGATCGAGTTCGGCAAGCTCCAGAGCCGCCACCAGGTTACGGCCGTTATCGCACACGACCATGCCTGGTCCTAGCTGCAGCGGCGACAGCCACATCTCCGTCTGCTGCAATATGGCGTCCCTCACCTCTGGGGCGCTGTGCTTCCTGTCGCCCAAGCTGATGAGCTTAAGCACCGCCTGCTGACGTCTCCCCGCGCCAGTGCTGCAACGCTTCCAGCTAGCGGCTGAGGGCGATGTTAAGGCAGAGGAGGAGGAGGAGGAGGAGGGGGGTTTATCAGAACCCATGCTGGCAATCTTGGGCGGGGGTGGTAGGTAGGCCGTCTCTGTTTGCGACCCCGTCCCCGCTTCCACTACATTCACCCAGTGTGCCGTCAAAGAGATGTAGCGTCCCTGGCCGCAAGCGCTTGTCCACGAGTCGGTGGTCAAGTGGACCTTTGCGCTGACTGCGTACCTCAGGGCCCGCCTGATGTTACGCGACACGTGCTGGTGCAGGGCGGGGACGGCACTCCGGGAAAAGTAGTGGCGGCTAGGGACGGAATAGCGAGGTGCGGCAGCCGCCATCAGGTCGCGGAAGGCCTGCGTCTCCACAAGCCTAAACGGCAACATCTCCAGGGCCAGCAGTTTGGAGATGTGGCAGTTTAAGGCTTGGGCTTGGGGGTGACTCGAGGCGTACTTCCGCCTGCGGTCGAACGCCTGCGAGATGGACAGTTGATGGGACGAGGAGTGTGAAGGTGCAGGCGAAGAGGCGGGGGAAGGGGAGGCTGAAGGAGAAGGCCCCAAAGTAGCCGAGGCAGAGGCAGATGTGGAGGTGTCCTGGCTGGAGGTCTGGACCGCAGTGGCAGCACACAACAGAGGGGAAGAGGCAGTGGCAGGAAGACCTTGCGCAGGTTGTATTGCGTTTGCTCTCCCCACTCAGCCCAGTGCTTGACTTCCAAGTGACGCCGCATGCCTGAGGTGGTCAGATTGCTCTTCTCAGAGCCCCTACTCAGTTTTGAGTGGCAGAGTGTGCAAACCGCGCTCAGTTTGTCATCCGCACAAACATTAAAAAATCTCCACACCACAGAAGTACGAGGCCTCGATGGGGGAGCTTCGCGCGACTGCCCGCTGCCGGGAACAGCTTCGGCCGTGCTGGCTGTGGCCTCACTACTCTGTCTGGACTGTCCTCTGCCTCTGGACATCCCTCTGCCTGTGGACATCCCTCTGCCTGTGGACATCCCTCTGCCTCTTGCTGCCTTTTTCGGTGCTGCGCAGACCACCACCTCTCCACTGCTTTCCCCGCTGGACATCACCCCTGGCCAAGTGGGGTCGGTCATTTCGTCATCCACCACCTCCTCTTCCTCACTCTGCTCCTCCTCCTGCCCACTGGACATTCCAACAGCCTCTCTTGATGGCAACTGCGTCTCATCATCATCATCGCTCATGATAACAGATGCTGGTTCAGGGTCCACATCAGCAGGAGATGGCGAAAACTCAAGTGTTTGGGCATCACTACAAACAAATTCCTCTGCTAGCTCCTGGGATTCTTCCGGCACATCTGAAAAAGGACCCGAAAAGAGCTCCTGGGAGGGGTCAAGGGTGGGATGACTCTGTTGGCCAGGTGTGGAGGAAGGAGGGTCAGAGTGAGACTGTGTGGATGACTGGCTGGTGGACAACTGTGTGGAAGCGCTATCGGCTATCCATTGCACCACCTGTTCAACCTGCTCAGGCCTCAACAGCGGTGTAACTCGCCCCCTGCTTAACTGTCCCATAAAGGCAGGGATTCTGGATGAGTGGGATCCTGGCTGACCCTCACCAGCACGCATTGTATCCCCACTGGCTTCAACAAGGCCACCAACAGCATTTCCGCGTCCACGTCCGATTCCGCTAGCCCCCCTCCGCATTTTATTTTTTTTTGTTGCAAATACAATATTTGGGTATATAATTAGGTATGTGAAATAATTTAGCAAGAGAACGCACAGTACAGTGGCCAATTAAAAGGCCTAGATATTGTATATTTCAAGGTACACTGCCGTGTACTAACTGTACAGACGGTGGGTATTTACACCAGGTATGTGAAATAATTTAGCAAGAGAACGCACAGTACAGTGGCCAATTAAAATGCCTAGATATTGTATATTTCAAGGTACACAGCCGTGTAGTAACTGAACAGACGGTGGGTATTTACACCAGGTATGTGAAATAATTTAGCAAGAGAACGCACAGTACAGTGGCCAATTAAATGGCCTAGATATTGTATATTTCAAGGTACACAGCCGTGTACTAACTGAACAGACGATGGGTATTTACACCAGGTATGTGAAATAATTTAGCAAGAGAACGCACAGTACAGTGGCCAATTAAAAGGCCTAGATATTGTATATTTCAAGGTACACAGCCGTGTAGTAACTGAACAGACGGTGGGTATTTACACCAGGTATGTGAAATAATTTAGCAAGAGAACGCACAGTACAGTGGCCAATTAAATGGCCTAGATATTGTATATTTCAAGGTACACAGCCGTGTACTAACTGAACAGACGGTGGGTATTTACACCAGGTATGTGAAATAATTTAGCAAGAGAACGCACAGTACAGTGGCCAATTAAATGGCCTAGATATTGTATATTTCAAGGTACACTGCCGTGTACTAACTGTACAGACGGTGGGTATTTACACCAGGTATGTGAAATAATTTAGCAAGAGAACGCACAGTACAGTGGCCAATTAAAAGGCCTAGATATTGTATATTTCAAGGTACACAGCCGTGTAGTAACTGAACAGACGGTGGGTATTTACACCAGGTATGTGAAATAATTTAGCAAGAGAACGCACAGTACAGTGGCCAATTAAATGGCCTAGATATTGTATATTTCAAGGTACACAGCCGTGTACTAACTGAACAGACGGTGGGTATTTACACCAGGTATGTGAAATAATTTAGCAAGAGAACGCACAGTACAGTGGCCAATTAAAAGGCCTAGATATTGTATATTTCAAGGTACACAGCCGTGTAGTAACTGAACAGACGGTGGGTATTTACACCAGGTATGTGAAATAATTTAGCAACAGAACGCACAGTACAGTGGCCAATTAAATGGCCTAGATATTGTATATTTCAAGGTACACAGCCGTGTACTAACTGAACACACGGTGGGTATTTACACCAGGTATGTGAAATAATTTAGCAAGAGAACGCACAGTACAGTGGCCAATTAAAAGGCCTAGATATTGTATATTTCAAGGTACACTGCCGTGTACTAACTGTACAGACGGTGGGTATTTACACCAGGTATGTGAAATAATTTAGCAAGAGAACGCACAGTACAGTGGCCAATTAAAAGGCCTAGATATTGTATATTTCAAGGTACACAGCCGTGTAGTAACTGAACAGACGGTGGGTATTTACACCAGGTATGTGAAATAATTTAGCAAGAGAACGCACAGTACAGTGGCCAATTAAAAGGCCTAGATATTGTATATTTCAAGGTACACAGCCGTGTACTAACTGTACAGACGGTGGGTATTTACACCAGGTATGTGAAATAATTTAGCAAGAGAACGCACAGTACAGTGGCCAATTAAAAGGCCTAGATATTGTATATTTCAAGGTACACAGCCGTGTACTAACTGTACAGACGGTGGGTATTTACACCTGGAATACAAAAAGGGTATTGCAGGCACACAGAACCCAGAACACTAGAGCCAAATAAACTGTATTTAAAAAAATAAAATAAAATTCACAGCCGTATACTGCCAGATCAGATGGTGCATATACACACTAGTTATATAACAGGGTTTTTCAGCCAAAAAGAACGCTGAACAGTAGTGCCAAATATAGTTTGGTATGTAGCAGAGCACCTAATACACCACTAATGCCTCTCTCTGTCCCTACTCCAGCAGCCATCCCTGAATACGGCAGCCGTTCTCTGTAAAGTGTATCTTGTAGTAAAGCTATCACTGTAGTGCACTATAGTAGCCCTGATAAGGGCTTTTAATCACGCTCCTGCCTGTCCAACTGCTAAAACCTGTCTGTCCCTTCTCCAGCCTCTGTCCCTGACTAAGTTCACGCAGCATATGCGTACGAGCAGGAAGAGCTGAGTTTTTAATATTCGAGGTCACATGGTTTTTCCAGCCAATCCATGTAGACGCTGTTTTCGCGCTGCCAGCGTGCTCAGCGTGCCTGTCATACCCCCCCCGCATGTTGATTGGTGGAAAAAGAGCGCCAGGGAAGGTGGGAGGGGAAACGAATTCTAAGTGCGCCATCGCCGTTATACTCGATTGAAATCGAGTATGCCGAATAGCGTAGTATTCGATCGAATACCGGCTCGATCGAACACTACTCGCTCATCTCTATTAGCTACTAGAGTTGAGCGAATGTTCTCATAACGAGCACTGTAGTGCTCGGATCCCCTGCGCTCGCATGGGTGCAGCGATCCGGATCCGTCCTCCTCACCCGACTGCAAGTCAGTGGGGACGGATCCGTTTGGTATGGGGTATGGGGATCCGCCCCCATTGACTTACAGTCAGGTGAGGACGGATCCGGATGCCTGCGGCCATGCGAGTGCAGGGGATCCGAGCACTACAGTGCTCATTACAAGCACGTTCGCTCAACTCTATTAGCTGCCCTTTAAGATATAGTTTAGATGGGGGGGGGGGGGTCACCCTATAGCCGGTATTATGTAGTGTGTTTAAAATAGTCTTTGATTTTAGCTAGAATGTGGACAGGCAAATAAGTTATATAGCTCTACTACACTTAGAAATCTTTTTAAAGGGGTAGCCCAAGATAATTAAAAATCTTGAACAAGCCCCCTAATGATGTAGAAAAAGATACAAAAAGATGCTATAATTACCTCTTTCATCAGTGCCATTCTCTGTAGTGCCATCCAGTCCTGCCACTGCTTTGTTACAGACTGAATCGGTGATGTGCAGGTATATGGGATGTAACCACCGCAGCCAATCAATATACTCAGTGGTAAGTATAGCATTATTTTTATTTAACAACATTCAGGGTCTTGTTCAAGATTTTTTTTTACTGGTTTGTAAAGTTTTCAGAGAAACAATGAAATACAGTAATGAACCAAAAAACACAAATGGGTCAAGCAAATGTAACTGAAGCCAAATGTAACAACCAGTAGTTATGAAGTTCTAGATAAGGTTGAATCTGTTAAAGAAGCAAGGGCGCCCCTAGTGCATTTGCCATTACCAAACAACCACACACCAAGTAGTGTGAACTCTTACCAGATAATGTTGTGCAAATGCAGGCGCAATTCTGGATTTTGCACGGTTGGTATGCCTACCACATGCATAGAAGCTGCAGCTCTCTCCCTCTGTCTAGCAATCCAGTACCATCAATGCCTGTATTTTATAAATAATTTTTGCTTTAACCCCTTCGCGCCCAGCGCCGTACATGTACGGCGCTGGGGCGATGCGGGCACATGGCGCCCGCTCGCGGGTGCGGCGAGCGTCATGGCCGGCAAGTCTCTGCTGTTTCTAACAGCAGAGACTTGCCGCTACTTACCACCATCGGCGGCGTCTTCCTGGTTGATTAGATGCCGTGATAACACGTGATCAAGGCATCTAGTTGCGTTTCAACCCGGAAGCATTCGCTTCCGGGTGGTGTACAGACACCCCGTGTGGCCAATCGGGGTGTCTGTACACCATATGAAAACTGTAATCCTCGCTGGTGAGGATTACAGTTTTCAAAGTGCAATTCTTATTCTGGCCACTAGATGGCAAGCCAGGATAAGAAATGAGCAATTCATGGATTTCTGAGTCTATAAAATCCATAATTGCTCATAAAGAAAAAAAAAAGCCAAAATATATAAGCCCATATTTGAGCTTTCTAATAGTAAAAAAAAAATTTAAAAAAAAATGTTAAAAAAATATATAAAAAATAAAAAAAAGATGTAAAAGTTCAAATCACCCCCCTTTCCGTATAAGTAAAAAATAAATACCTAAATAACAATAAATATAGACATCATGGGTATCACCATGACCGAAAACGCCCGTACTTTTAAAATATTAAAAAAAAAATTCCAATACGGCGAATTGTGTGGCGGAAAAAAGCGTCCAAATGGCGATTTGCCGTTTTTTTTGTCGCTTTTTTTTTCTAAAAAAAAATAAATAAAAAGTGATCAAAAAGTCATACACACCCCAGAATGGTATCAATAAAAACTTCAGATCGTCCCGCAAAAAATGAGCCCCCATACAGCTCTGTACACATAAATACCAAAAAGTTATAGGGGTCAAGATTTGACAAGGTAAAAAAAAAAAAAAAAAAAAAGGGCAACTTTCTAATTATTTTATCACTATGAAAACGCAGGAAAAACTATACATATTAGGTATTGCCGGATTCGTACTGACCAGTAGAATGAAAGTAACGGATCAGTTTTAATGCACATCGAACGCTGTAAATAAGAAACCCGTAGAACTGTAGCGGAATAGCGTTTTCTTTGCAATTTCACCTGGTTTGGAATTTTTTTCCCGCTTCCCACTACACCATATGCAATATTAAATGGTGGCGTTGGAAAGTACAACTTGTCCCTCAAAAAACAAGCCCTCATACAGCTATGTGAACAGAAAAATAAAAGAGTTATGGCTGTTTGAAGGCAGGGAGCGCAAAACGAAAATGCAGAACCGAAAAAAGCTCCGGGCGCGAAAGGGTTAAATAAAATATTTTTTAATGGTAGCAGTGCTTTGGAGATTTTTTTTTTGCATTTTTTATTTCATCCACAGATAAGGTAGAATAAACTATGTAACATCTCATCAGGGGAATAGATGGAAGCGCAGGCCTCTACATAACTTTGGCATATCCACTGCCTCCTCTGAATTTATGCCATCAACCTTGCTGGCGTAGATTTAGACCCTTTTATAAACCTAAAATATGCATAGAAAATGATGAATGAGACGGGCCTGCTGGACCATCACGCCCACTTTTTTTAGACTTGAGTGGGGAAAAGTTGCAGACTGCAGTGCAAATAACCGTTGTGCCACAATCTGCACTAGAAATATCCCTAATATAGATATATTTTTGATTAGTAAATTATCCCATTAGTCTAGTTGTTAGGCTTTATTCACAAGTCAGTGTTTTGATCAATGATTTCCATCAGTGATTGCAAGCCCAAACCAGGAATGGAGCCTACACAGACATAAGGTATAAGGGAAAGATCTGCACCTGTTCTGTGTTTAGACCTGAACCTGATTTCCATCAAAGATGGAAATCACTGATCAAACACTGACAGTATGAATAAGGCCTTAGGTCAGTGGTGGTGCACTTATGACACAGGTGCCAGACGTGGCACTCAGAGCCCTCTCTGTGGGCACCCGTACCCTGGGAAAAAGTCTAAGGCGTAACAATATGCCTTAGACTTTTCCTGCCATTCATCAGTGCAGGGCACATTATGAACAGCATACAGTAGGCAGTACACTGAATGTAGCTAAATGATAAAGTACATGGAAGTACATGGAAGATATACTATATTGGACTATAGTATTCAGGTTAAATTGCTGTGTTATCACTTTGCGATAAATAGTGGGATTTGGGTTGCAGCTTGGACACTCTGCCTTTAAACGGTTCTCCACCACTGCCTAAGGTCAATAATAGGACAATTTTTTAAAGAATGATACTGCTAGAAGTATTAAGCCTAGCCACTAGTTGGCAGCGCTAAGATGTCTGATGGATACCCTGACAGACTACTTGTAGAAACTTTGGGGGGAATTTATCATTAGGAAAATATTTGAAGTCAGTTTTGCTTCAGTCTGTGTTGGAGTACTTTCTGCCACATTTATCAAACGTCACAGGTTGTTTGATAAATGTGGCTTGTCCTTAAAACTAACACTTCTGTCTAGAGAAGCTCCTCCACTTTTCCTACTCCACCCTCCTCCTGGAGTGAGATTGCGACTATTTTGCGACTTTTTTTAAAAAGTCGCAATGATAAATCTGGAGTGAAACTCATTAACATGGCTAACCACACCCACTTTTCCACCCATATTACAAACTGGAGTGAGTTGTGTACACATGCAAAAAGTCGCAAAAAAATGCGCAAAAAAGTCGCAAAAGCCCTGTTGTGCGACTTTTTGAAGACAGAATTCTGGAGTGAAGGTGTGATAAATCAGGGCCTTTGACTCCCAGTGTAGCTACCATGAGACACAAGCATAGTAGGATCATGTGCACATGTGACCTTAGTGGTTTGCCTGATGATGAGTAAGGTGGTCAGAGGATAAAACCATGTTGAAGCAGGAGCTCCTCTAAAAGGTGGCCATGCATGCTGACCCACCTCTTAAAGGGGTTGTCCAAGTTATGTTCTGATGGGCAGCAATATATAACTAAGTTAATCAAGTTTTAGGCAAAAAAAATCTATATTTCCACATTTCCCTGGTTCTCTTCTGGTCTTTGTTTACCTGCAGTAATAACAATCTCTGCCCCTCCCCCTCCTCTGCTCTGCAAATGCTGCCCTGAGTGACATGTCTGCTGGGATACTCAGCAGCATGTTGTATGTGTAGGACTACAAGTCCCAGCTGTACAATGACACTGCTGATACACACAGGATCTCCCCCTACCTTCTTTGTTCTTTGCAGCTCCTCCAGATCAGCTTCAGTGTCAGCTCTGTGTCTGTAGGGTGAGTAGAGCAGATCCTGTGTCTCTTTACATCTGAAGCTGTTGTTATAAAGACTTCAGTGTGTTCTGGCTGAGGGGGTTAATGTTTTATCTGAAAGAATCCCGGAAGAGCGGCGGGGGGGGGGCGTGGTCAGCACAGTGATGTTTCGTGTACAGGCTCTGTGCACGAATACAAGATTAGCAGGGAGGCAAGCTGACATCACAGGTCATGTGCCCTCATTGAAACCTGAGAAACCAGCAGCTTTAGAAGCAGCAAGTGTATGGAAAAGCTGTTGTATTTGACTAGTTAGAAACATACAAAGGACAAACAAATAACTCGGACAACCCCTTTAAGTCCTCTATACAAATTTTAAGCACTTATATTCTTTATTTGAGGGGAAAAACTCCAATTAGGACATATATCTTGAGCACTTTTTAATGTCTGATGCAGGGATTATGTGCGTTATGTTACCCATGTGATAAAATAACTTTGAAGATATCATGCTACACAGACCTGGCAGAATTGTTAAACCGGTTGAACAACAACATACACCTGTCATTTCATCTGAGGGCATATAAGGACAAAGTTTTTTTGTTTTGTTTTGTTGTGTTTTTTTTTGCAAGAAACCTCTACATATATTCTCTGCGCCATCTGCTAGAGCAGTGTTGCTTGGTTTCTAGTTCTCATGTGCTTCCAGTTAATGCTCGCATATTGAATTGAGATACAAAACTTAATTTTCTCTTCTGTTCCTATTATTCTTATAATGTTTACAGCAGGACATGCATTACATGCGCATGTGTGTAATCTAATAACAGTGTAATTGACATATCTACTTTTATTTGTAAACCGATTAAATAATTTAAAAAAAACTTGCACAAGGGGCATAGCATTTGTTTAGAGCCTATACAGAGATGGATATTTGTTACATTTTAGCCGGACTGCAGGAGCAGACTACACAAGGGTTGTTTTGTAGTCTGTATCCATGGAGACACATGCATTAGGTCTGCATAAGGGAAATAGGCACTAACCAGTAGGATGTTTTTAATAGTTTTTTTGTTTTTTTTTTGCAAAAAAGAGGGAACTTTTTAGTCTTTAAAAGAGAGAATATGGTCAACTTGTAGAAATATATAAATGGTCCATACTAAAATACTGTAAACAGCTCTAAAGACAAGAAGATACCCCTCTGTGGCTAGAGGGAAAAAAGCTTAGTCTCAAGTGTGAAGAAAAGGCTTTGTTACTGAAAAGCAGCAGTCTGACCATTCAGGATAAGAAAGGAATTAACCATAATGCCTAAACATTTTTATCTCATGGCAAGACCCTTCAGACTGTATCTTTTCAGCAGGCCCATGTAAGTGTAAAGAGAGATGCTTGTCATTCTATTGAATGGTCAACCATGTAAAACTTGGGAAGGGCTGGGCCTGTCAGAAAGTGAGCTATTCTTACAGGCTCTGTGAGGGGGATCCATTTCTATGACATAAATATTCCCTAACATTATGCGGACAAGGGTTTTACTCGCAACAAAACCCCTTTATCGAAGTCTGCTGACTTAAAGGGAACCTGTCATCTCCGAAACACCCCCTGACCTAGAGTAAGAGTTGTATAGTGTAAGTGATGCTGAATCCGAATATGTAATTTTTATCTTCGTACTCACTTGCATTCTGACGCTGTGCTCTGACAAACCAGCAGTAAAATGCACTCACTGGACTCCAGTGCTCACTCACATAATGGAGAGGACTCAAAGAAGAGTCCAGTGAGTGCATTTTACTGCAAGTTTGTGGGAGCACATCGTCGGAATGGAAGGGAGTATGAAGATAAAACTTTCATAATCGGATTCAGCATCACTTACACTATACAACACTTACTCAAGTTCAGGGGGTGTTTCGGAGATGACAGGTTCCCTTTAACCCCTTGAGGACAGAGCCCATTTTGGCCTTAATGTCTGGGCCAAATTTTTGAATTCTGACATGTGTCACTTTATGTGGTAATAACTTTGGAACGCTTTTACTTATCCAGGCCATTCTGAGATTGTTTTCTCGTGACACATTGTACTTCATGACAGTCATAAATTTGAGTCAATATATTTCACCCTTATTTATGAAAAAATCCCAAATTTACCAAAAATTCTGAAAAATTTCCAAATTTCCAAATTTCAATTTCTCTACTTTCAAAATACACCGTAATACCTCCAAAAATACTTCTTATTTTATATTCCCCATATGTCTACTTTATGTTGGCATCATTTTGTAAACGTCATTTTACTTTTTTAGGACGTTAGGAGGCTTAGAAGTTTAAAAGCCATTTTTCAAATTTTCACCAAATTTTCCAAAACCATTTTTTTTTTAGCACCAATGCAGATATAAAGTGATTTTGAGGGGCTTACATAATGAAACCCACCATAAATGACCCCATTTTAGAAACTACACCCCTCAAATTATAAAAAACTGTTGTTACAAACTTTCTTAACCCTTGAGGTGTTCCACAAGAATTAATGGAAAATGGAGGTGAAATTTCAAAATTTCACTTTTTTCGTAGATTATTCATGTTAATATTTTTTTTCTTGCAACATAGCAAGGGTTAACAGCAAACTAAACCTCAATTTACATTGCTCTGATTCTGCAGTTTACAGAAATACCCCATATGTGGTGGTAAACGTCTCTATGGGTTTGTGGCAGTGGTCAGAAGGAAAGGAGCGCCATACGGATTTTTGAGGCAAAATTTGCTAGAATAGTTTTTAGGCACCATTTTGTAATTGAGAGACCCTGACGCACCCCTACAGTGGAAACCCTCATAAAGTGACCCCATTTTTGAAACTACACCCTTCAAAGAATATATTAAGGGGGGTACTGACCACTTTGACCCCCTAAGCATTTTACGGAATTTGGAAACACTTGGCTGTGAAAATGAAAAATTTTTTTCTTCCAATAAAATGTTGCTTTAGCCCCAATTTTTTTTATTTGCATAAGGGGTAACAGGAGAAAAGCCACCCCATAATTTGTTACCCATTTTCTCCTGAATACGGCAACACCCCATATGTTGTGGTAAACTGCTGTGGGGGTACATGGCAGGACTCAGAACAGAAGGAGCGCCATATGGATTTTACAACACAGATTTTGATGGAGTGGTTTGCGGGAGCCATTGATTTTTATTTTTTGAGCTATTGTCTTATGTGGGGGCTCATTTTTTGCAGAATGAGGTGAGGTTTTCATTGGTACCATTTTGGGGTAAATACGCCTTTTTGATCGCCTGCTATTACACTTTTTGTGAGGGAAGAGGGAAAAAAATGGCTATTTTGGCATAGTTTTTTTAAAAAAATTTTTACAGCATTCGCCTGGGGGGCCATCTCATGTAATATTTTTATAGAGCAGGTTGTTACGGACGCAGCGATACCCAATATGTCCAACTTTTTTATTGTTGGAAAGTTTTACACATTAGATGGATTTTTGAACAGAATAAAATATTTTTTTTGTGTTGCCATTTTCAGAGAGCCATATTTTTTTCAGTTTTCGGGCGATTGTCTCAGGTAGGGTACAGTTTTTGCGGGACAAGATGACGGTTGAATTGATACCATTTTGGGGTAATTACGCCTTTTTGATCGCCTGCTATTACACTTTTTGTGAGGGAAGAGGGGAAAAAATGGCTATTTTGGCATCGTTTTTAAAAAAAAAAATTTACAGCATTCGCCTGGGGGGCCATCTCATGTAATATTGTTATAGAGCAGGTTGTTACGGACGCAGCGATACCCAATATGTCCAACTTTTTTATTGTTGGAAAGTTTTACACATTAGATGCATTTTTGAACAGAATAAAATATTTTTTTTGTGTTGCCATTTTCAGAGAGCCATATTTTTTTCAGTTTTCAGGCGATTGTCTCAGGTAGGGTACAGTTTTTGCGGGACAAGATGACGGTTGAATTGATACCATTTTGGGGTAATTACGCCTTTTTGATCGCCTGCTATTACACTTTTTGTGAGGGAAGAGGGGAAAAAATGGCTATTTTGGCATAGTTTTTTTAAAAAATTTTTTACAGCATTCGCCTGGGGGGCCATCTCATGTAATATTTTTATAGAGCGGGTTGTTACGGATGTGGCGATACCTAACATGTTCATGTATTGTGTGTTTTTTTATTTTAATCAATTTTTTTAACTTTTTTTTAACTTTTTTTTTTTCCACTTTCTGGACTCAGATCCACTTGGTTCTTCAAGAACCAGTGGGTCTGGTATTTTACAATACACTGCAGTACACTGTATAGTGTACTGCAGTGTATTTTCTTATAGCCTGTTCAAGCTCCTGCCTTTAGCAGGAGCTTGAACAGGCTTTCATGGCAAGCCAGACCAAAGCGTCTGGTTGCCATGGTAACCATCGGGACGCTGCCACAGCAGAGCAGCGTCCCGATGGAAGGGAGAGGGAGCTTCCTCCCTCTCATCTGCCCACACCATCGGCGCTGCCAGCGCACCGCAGCGCCGATGGGAGAGGGAGGGAGCGCTCCCTCCCTGTTAACCCCTTCCATACAGCGGTCCCTACGGACCGCGGCATGGAAGGGGTTAAACTGCTGACATCGGTGCCAGCACCGATGTCAGCAGTTTCAAGCAGAGTATCAGCTGTATGCTGATACTCTGCTTGAATAACGCTGGGCCAGAAAAATTATTGCGGGCGGCACTTGCGGCAGCCGCCCGCACATTGGAAGTCTCCCCCCCGCCGCCCATCTGCCCACCCATCTGCCCACAGCCAATCAGGGGGGCGGGGGGGACACCCTGACCCCCCCTAACCCCTGACACTCGGCGGGGATTCGCTAGAATAGCGCTATCCCCGCCGAGTACACGGAGCCTGCTGTGAATGGCTGGTCTGAATAGACCAGCCATTCACAGCGATCGCCATTATGGGGGGTGCACGGCACCCCCCGAGGCCTTCACTACGGATGGCTGGCTGTGTCTAACAGCCGCCATCAAAGCATGTTAACTCCGCTGCACTGAGCAGCGGGGGTTAACATGCATGACGTACCGGTACGCCCTGTTGCGCGAAGTACCTCGCGCCCATGACGTACCGGTACGTCCATTGTCGCCAAGGGGTTAAAGGGGGTTTCCGAGATTTTAATATCGATGACCTATCCTCGGTGGGGGTCTGACATATGAGACCCCTGCAGATCAGCTGTTTGATCAGTGTGGTTCTCCTGTTAACGTTGCGGCCTTCTCGCTGATTTGCCTAGTCAAGGAATGACATGTTCATCAGTCACATAGCCTAGGCGCAGTTCAGCCCCATAGAAGTGAATGGGGCTGAGCGCGATACCAAGCACATCCGCTATAAAATGAGCAGCGCTATGCGTGGTAGGCACAGAGAAGGTCGTGGCACTCACAGAAGACCCAATGCCTTCTCAAACCGCTGATCAGCAAGGGTCCCGGGTGATGGACCCCCACCGACTAGGTACAGATGACCTATCCAGAGGATAGGTTATCTGTTTAAATATCATGGAAACCCTTTTACACAAGACTACATAGTCCCAAACTGTAATAACACTGTTCAGAGTGTCTTTTATAAAATTGTGTCTAATAGCTTAATATTATGTAAGGTAGGTGTCTATTTACCGTAAGTTACTTACTTGGTAGTTCAAACACTGAGGCAAAGCGCTGAAACAAGCTCTTACATGGGTCAGGCATGGCCACCGTACCAAATTCAGAGATCACAATCCTGTTTTCAAGTTCATTTGACTTGTAGGAGTCACTTTGAAGAAACTTGCTCAAGTAAGTTACATTTCCATTCTTAATTGTGAATTTGTGCATAAGGGCCATCCCATCGAACCAGTGGTTAAATCTGCCAAAAATGTGAACTCACATCAGCAACAAATAAGCTATTGCTCTTCTCTTACTCTATGTACACTGTCACTCAGAAGTAAAGAATTAATACAGTTTTGACATTATCCCTCATGCCTACGTTTAAACCTAATCCCTCTGCTTCACTTTCCTCCTTAAACCCTAACTGTTTTGCCAGAGTCCAGCTCCAGCAGTGGGAAAAGTAGTTAACGGGAGAGGGGAGGGTTGCTTTAGATGCTGCTACCTCCTGAATGGCAGCAGCATAGAAACATGCAACTGGTCTTGTTTGAAAAAAAGAGATTCCAAACTTTAAGACAATACCAGAATGACAGCAGTATATTGAGGACAGAGAAAGATATCACTGATAGAAATCGGGATGCTGTGAATGCAGCAGAAAATGAAAGTAAAAACAGGTTTTACCTACAAGTATTCCTGACTTGATTTCTAACAGTGATTTCTCCTATGTTGCTTGGACATTAGCTCTCATTCTGGTCTTGTATGGAGTGGCAGCTTTCAAACAAGACCAGGTGCATGTTTCTAGCTGCTACCATTCTGGAGATAGCAGCATCTAAAGCAGCCCTCCCCCTCCAGTTAGCTACTTTTCACACTGCCCGAGCTGGACTCCGGCAAAACAGTTAGAAGATCAAAGAAGGAATTTAACCACCTAAGTTAATTTGCATTCACACGTGTATGATACCCATACTATATTGCTCCAACATCTGTGTGGTTCCTATGTAATGAATTTCAAAAACTTGTGAGTTTTGGGGCTTCCAAGGATTTATCATTATTTGCTTCAGGAATTTGACATTAATTAGCCATCCAGTCCATAGCTAGTATACATTTCCATTTTGGGTTGCATGGACAGGACAAAAAAATGCAATATTTTATTAAGAGACATCCAACAGAATTTTGACTAAGACTGGCATATGAAAAGCTTGTGCCCCAAAATGTGTGGGTGCTCTGCATCTAACACACATTCATTATTGCCTAATTAATGATTCTAGATAGACAGACAGTAGCTTATATCCTTACAAAGTACATCAACTAATTAACTCTCACTTGTCATTTCCGAACTCAAATCTGCCAGGTCCATTGCGGTAAAGACTGCCTGTGATCCATCCGGGGACTCTCCCAGTAATCCTAGTGGAGATGGGCTGTGGTGTCTCTTCTACTGTCTGAAATAGTGGTGCTATGTATTCCTTTTCTTCTCCAGGGCATGTGCACAACTGATTTTCCTCTTGATTAAAAAAATTCTTTAGAACTAAAGACAAGAAATGAAACATGAATTAGGTTTCTCCCGGAGGCTGCTCTTAGATTACGTGAATGAACTGCAGCCCAAATATTTTCAAAATGTTATAAAAATATATCCATCTAATCTCTAGATGTTCCTCACTGAAAATGGCATCACAATAGGAGCTATTCTTTATGATATTGGGAAAATGCAATTTATGCAGTAACAAAATATTTTATAGTAAGCACCTCATTTTAACTTGGTTCACAGACAAGATGTTTTTCACATGTTTGGGTTTCTGCATTGACACAGTGCAAACACTATAATTCTACTATCTGAACCAGTTCAATATTTCTATCCTGTTGCATGAACCTTTTTATTGGCTTCACTGATGTATCCCTAATAATATTAGAGCAGAGTACAACCAGACAAAATAGTCATGGCAAACAAAAGAAGCCTAACCTAAATCACCTAAATCGTCGTTTGATGGCAGCAGATCATGTCGTCTAAACAATACTCTGCTGCTGGCAAACAATGATTATGTATGGGGATGAGCAATGGCATTAGTGATCACTCCTCCCCATACTGTGGAGATCACGGCATGTAAACGCAGCAGTCTCCTTAACTGATGAGCAAGCACTCGCCGGGAAGGAAGAGAGTGGCCCGTTAAATTGTCCCATGTAAAGGAACCTTAACAGTTTCTTTCAACCCCATATCAAAATGAAACAGGCAAAAAGTACGCTGACCCAAAATCTCTAAGCTCCAGTGGCCACTGCAGGAGAAATTCATTATAATAAGGTAGCCAGCTATGTAATGTATGGATGGGCCAGATCGAACAAAGTGGGAGCCACTCAATAAGATTATCTGGAACAGGAATCCTTCCTCTACAAATCCTTGAGAAAACCTTATTAGGTGTGGCCTACTTGTGCAAAGCTTATGGTGCCTTACGATTTGTGCCTATGGCACTGAAGGATGTTCAATAAACCTTCCGACACAAGAAGGAGACATGTGAGGACGTAGCATTGGTATCGGTAGCATTGGTATGATTCCAGGACATGTGAGGAGGTAGCATTGGTATGATTCCAGGACCAGGACAACCAATTATGCCCACGCTAAAGAGACTGTGGCACTTCAAGCATTGTGAAGGAATTCCAAGCAACATAAGCAAGTGCAAAATGAGTCTGGTCATTAACTAAGCATCTTGAGACACATTACAGATCTGGTTATACTGTAGATGTCAGCACACTGACTGCAGTTATTGTCTGAGACACAAATCGGAAGATTATAACATACCTCCCAACTTTGCAAAGAGACAAAGAGGGACATATTGTGCGCGCGCAAATTTTTTCAGCACTAGGCCACGCCCCTAACTCCACCCACTATAAGCTAATCTCACCCAGTCCCCTTACTGCATGGGGATAATAAACACAGTGATGTCACCGTACAGGGATAATAAACACAGTGATGTCACAGTACAGGGATAATAAACACTGTGATGTCACCGTACAGGGATAATAAACACAGCGATGTCACAGTACAGGGATAATAAACACAGCGATGTCACAGTACAGAGATAATAAACACAGCGATGTCACCGTACAGGGATAATAAACACAGTGATGTCACCGTACAGGGATAATAAACACAGTGAATAGAACACAGAAAGTAGAAAAAAATAAAAACCTTATACTTACCTTTTTCCTAGCAGAAGAATCACCAGCAGGAGTTCTTCTTCTCTTGTCTAGAGGGGGCGAAGCCTATGTTGACTGACGGCCGGCCCCGCCCCGCGCCCAGACATGAGGCACAGATGAAGGTACGGAGAGAGCTGCGGGGGGGGGGGGGGGGGGGGGGGGGGGGGAGGATGGAAGAAGCAGGTAGCCGATTCCGGCTGTCTGCTTCTTCTTGCAATAGGCAACTGTCTCTGTGTCCTATGGACGCAGAGACAGCTGCCAGAGACCGGGACATACCTCCCCTGTATGGGGACAGTGGGACAGCCACTGCAATCCGGGACTGTCCCGCTGGATCCGGGATGGTTGGGAGGTATGTTATAATTTGTCTATGAGGGCATTATTGATTGACAGTATTTGCACTATATCACTATTATCACAAGTACGTGTACTGTGGATGGCAATAGATGCATTATAAATAATCCACTTACTGTACCCTGAACCTCATTCTCGCCGCACTCCTTTCTTCTACATAGTATCACATAGGTAGAAGAAAATCACAAGGCCTCCAGGCCAGCTCATTATTTGACAGGTGTGCAATATCTACTCATTTCCTTGTCCAGATCAACCCTGGCATTTATTCAGTTATTTTTCATTAGGTTTTATTCTCTTGTAATATTGTGAATGTGTTAGCTGTGTAATCCTTCTTATTGTTGGATATTAAATATCAAGACAAAATAATTCACACAGCCAACTATTAAATTAAACAGATTAAATTATAAAAAGTCAATTTAAAGGGAACCTGTCGTCAACATTTTGCTGACCTCACTGAGGGCAGCATAAAATAGTGACAGAAATGCAGATTTCAGCGGTGTGCCACTCATCAGCTAAAAGTAAGTCGATGCTGAGAACCAGTATCATAATCATTTCAGCACAGGCCTTGAAAAGAGTCAAATCTACTTGAGAACAGTCAGAGTTATTCATTATCTCCTGCTCTCTCGCCCATCTGCTGATGATTGACAGTTCTCTCCTAGACAGAAAGGGAGAAAACTAGGTAGAAGACTGTCAGTCATCAGCAGGTGGGCAGGGAGAGCAGGAATTCATGAATAACCATGACTCTTCTCAGATGGCCGTGACTCTTTTCCAGGCCCAGTCTGCAATGATTGTGATGTTGGTTCTCGGCAACCACTTAGGGGTTGTTCACATATCAGTTATTTGATCAGTTATTGTGAGCCAATGCCAGGTGTGGGTCAAAAACAGCAAACAGGTGTAGTTCTTTTCATTATACCTGATCTCTGTTTAGTGTCCACTCCTGGTTTTGGCTCACAATAACTGATGGAAATAACTGATCAAATAACTGATATGTGAACAACCCCTTACTTTTAACTTATAAATGACAGACCGCTGAAATCAACTCATCTGTCTCTACTTTATTCTGCCGTTAGTATGGGCAGCATAAAGTTGATGACCGGTTCCCTTTAAGCTTGTGGTTGTTGAAGTGGGAAAAAAGCATTAGCATCATGTCATGCATGAGAAATTGTGCCCACGACCATAGAAACTATGGGGGTCATTTATCAAACTGGTGTAAAGTAGAACTGGCTTACTTGCCCATAGCACCCAATTTAGATTCTTGTCCAAAATGACATGTGGAATCTGATTGGTTGCTATGGGCAACTAAGTCAGTTCTACTTTACACCAGTTTGATAAATGACCCCCTATGTGAAGTTGTAAAGACATAAATTAGTAAGATCTCCTGAGATAATCCTGAAAGCCTAACTTCTGGATTCTTTAAGAGACTCCTGAAATAGGAGAGATGACAAAGCTAGTCTACAGCAAAGGCTTTCTACATATGTATTTTATAGCTTCCATGAATATGAAAAATTACATAGCTTAACCCTGCATTTAGCTAGCTAGAAGTAAAGGTGAATGTTGTTGGTGCCACACCACCTGAGGGCATAGACAGGGTCACAGAGCAGCTAAGCACCACAGTAGAGAGAGGTCCTGTAATGCTTGTAGATAGGGGCATATACAGGCAGTGAGCCCTGACCTGGAACCCAGCCCACTTTCCCTACCTACTTGCTGTTCAAGCCCTAGGTAGCAAGACCGCAACTGGTAGACAGTCCCTATGCTACTACGGTGCAGAAACAGACAAACACCAAGAGACAACTGCTCACTGCTAAAGATGCTGTCATGTCACCAGGGGGCATGGCTTAGGTAGCCTAAAGCAATGCTTGTGGACCTGTACTTCCTAGATTTTTCACCTTGGAGCAACTGTGCAGAATACCCATCAGGACCACAAGGACCAGGCAGCCTGTCGCAGTATAAGCTGCCATTGTGTTTGTTGTGATTAGAGTTGAGCGAAGCAAGCTTTGAATGCTTAATCCAAAGTCACTTTGTTCAAAACTTTGGAATAATACTGTACGGAGATTCGTCTCAGTTCAGTATTAGAATGCATGGACTCCAATGAGCCGAAGTAAGTTATTCATGAAGTTGCATGTGACTTTGTTGAATAACTTCGGTAATTGATTTTTAAACTGGAAAACCACTTTAAAACTTGAAACCGAACTCTGCTTCGGTTCCATCTAGTACCTTGGAACCGAAGCTAAAGTTAATCATACGAATCTCCGTACAGTATTATTCCGAAGTTTTGAACAAAGCGACTTTGGATTAAGCATCAGAAGCTCGCTTCGCACAGTGCGATGCAAGGTACGGAGATAACGCTACCTGAAGAGACCTCTATGCAGATTGTGTCACATGGAGAATTACTGCAGCGTGTAAAGCAAAAAAGCCACCCTCATTGCCACTAAGCAGAGGAAGACCTAAAGAGGTATTCTGGTTACCATAAATATAACTTATGTTTTAGACTAATTTATCATCAGTAGTTACCTAATATAATATCATCAATTTCACATATTTACCATTCAGTAGTAATAAAAGTAGTTTCTTCCTCTGCTACCCACTGTGTTTCCTCATCAGTTACCATGGCATCGACCTGTAATTCTGAGCCTTTGTTAGGTTGAGCATGCTCATTGTGTTGCTATCAGTTCTCTAGCTACATATTAGTGTGCTGCTGATTACTGAGTAGAGGGGGGCGTGACCAGACTGTATATCAGGCAGCCAATCAATAAACAGCAACACTCATGAACAAGCACAAACTCACAGCAGGAAAGCTAGGGATTGTGAGGATTGTAGTTTTGTGAGGGAAGGTCAGGAGTAATGATACTCTGTGTGTTTCAGGCTCACACAGGAGCTAGACAAATGGATTGCAAGGCAATTTGAAGTTCTGGTTATATGCACAGATATGGGTTCTGATTGGGTCACAGCTTGCATCTTTAAATCAGTTTTTCAGAAATTAAAGGGGTTCTCCGGAAATTAAGAAAGTTAAAAATATTTCTAGATGCCAAAATAGAGGCTGAGGCTATTGCTCATGAACGAGCATTATTGGATGTTAATTATCAGAGGAATAGATTTTTTCGCTGGGGTAATAAACCAGGTAGATTGCTGGCATCTTTGACTAAACCTTTTAGAGCAGCCACTAAAGTAACTAAGCTAAAAACACGAACGGGGGATTATGTAGCTCACCCAAAAGACATTGGAGAGCACTTTAAATCTTTTTTCGAATCTCTGTATACTGCCCCTCCGGAAGATACGGATGCAATTAACACATTCCTTCATGCTAATTTACTACCTACCCTATCTGATAGTCATAGACTAGTATTAAATGCGCCCATCAGCAAAGATGAAATCCAGTCTACTATTAAATCTCTTAAATTATCAAAAGCGCCGGGACCTGATGGATTTGGAAATGAATATTATAGATTATTAAACTCTACATTAACCCCTTATCTACATACATTGTATAACCATATTATTACCTCTAAAACTATTCCTGATGGATTTAATGAGGCCTGTATAACAGTTATACCTAAGCCAGGGAAGGATCATCTTTTGGTAGAATCATATCGCCCTATTTCGCTCTTAAATGCGGACTTTAAAATCTTTACCAAACTGCTGGCAAATAGGTTGCAGACTATCCTTCCTGAACTTATTCATCCATCACAAACTGGGTTTTTGTTAGGGAGATCTATTACATATAATATAAGGACAGCGGTAGGAGCTATATCGTCAAGCAGGGTACACAAACAGACTAAGAATATTCTAGTCAGCCTCGATGCAGATAAGGCATTTGATCGTGTATCTTGGCCTTACCTCCAAGAAATATTAAAACTCCGGAACTTTGGTCCCTTGTTTTGTTCCGCTATTCAGATGATGTATCACAATCCTTGTTCCTCATTATGGGTTAACTCACTGTGTTCCTCATCATTTAAAGTGGGCAGGGGCACGCAACAGGGTTGTCCATTATCCCCATTATTATTTAATTTAGCTTTGGACCCCCTACTTAGAACACTACAATTGCTTTCATCTTTCAAGGGCATATACACTGGATCAGTAGAGACAAAACTATTGCCATTCGCAGATGATATACTTTTATTCATCTCTAATCCACGCCAGGCACTTCAGGAAATTTTGGCGATAATTAACATATTTGGCAATATATCTGGATTTAAAGTCAACTTTAATAAATCAGAAGCTTTGCCGATTTTTCGTACAGCAAGGAAACATTGGGGTGGGTCATATCCATTGTATTTCAGAATACATTACCTATTTAGGAATAAAGTAGACAGCTAACCCGGCTTGTCTATACAAATTAAATTATCGACCCACTATAGCTTCAATTATAACTTTGGTTCAATCCTGGCAACATTTTACATTATCGTTTTCTGGTAGGTGTCACCTCCTTAAAATGGTAGCCTTCCCTAAATTACTTTACTTAATACAAACCCTTCCTTTGTTGCTTCATTCTTCTGATATTAAGCTTCTACAGCGAACTTTTAGGCGGTTTATTTGGAACTCCTCATGGAGAAGTCGCATTAGTCTCTATTAACTACAGCAGCCACGTATATTGGGGGGTCTTAACTTCCCAGATATTTCACTTTATAACCTAGCAGCTAATTTTCGTTATGCCATGGATTGGTTGAGGGGGAAATCACATTTTGCTAATGTAATGGTAGAAGGACAACTTTTCCCACATATTTCCCTGATGGCACTTTTACATTTACCCACTACCTCCCTCCCGCATAATATAAAAGACTTCCCTATCTTGTGGACGGTCATACAGGCATGGCATAAAGTTCAGAAAATGTGTAAACTTGATGGTATGAATACGTTCCTCCAACCTTTTTTGGGTCACCCAAGATTTCTGGAGGGTAGACCTCCTAGAATTTATACTGTTTTAGCTTCGCAAGGTTGTTCCTTGGTTGTGGACATGTTAAACGTCAATTGCTCCATACTTCCTTATTCAGATGCCGTTCAACGGTTTCCTGCATTTGCTCATAACCAGTTCATTTATTTACAAACGCGCAGTTTTGTCCAAAGCTGCTTATCTAATATTCCAAATGAATCTAGAGGTGCCTGTATAAATATATTCCTTAAAAGGGTTAGAACTCATGTTTCATCTACTAGCACTATCTATAGATTCCTTAAAGGGAACCTGTCATCACCTTTATGCTACCCATACTAACAGCAGAATAAAGTAGAGACAGGTGAGTTGATTTCAGCGGTCGGTCATTTATAAGTTAAAAGTAAGTGGTTGCCGAGAACCAACATCACATACATTGCAGATTAGACCTGGAAAATAGTCAAATCTTCATGAGAAGAGTCCTGGTTATTCATGAATTCCTGCTTTCCCTGCCCACCTGATGATGACTGACAGTCTTCTACCTAGTTTTTTCCCTTTCTGTCTAGGAGAGAACTGTCAATCATCAGCAGATGGGTGGAATAGCAGGAGATTAGGAATAACCATGACTCTTCTCAGGTAGATATGACTCTTTTCAAGGCCTGGGATGCAATGTTTGTGATGTTGGTTCTCAGCAACCACTCACTTTTAGCTCAAGAGAGACATACCACTGAAATCAGCATTTCTGTCACTATTTTATGCTACCCTCAGTACAGTCAGCATAAAGTTGATGACAGGTTCCCTTTAAGCCAGTGATTGATTGGGATACGGTTACTGCGGGGCCAAAGCAATTGATTAAAGATTTCCCAGACTTTGAAGTTAAAACTTTATTAGAACCTACGTTAAAAATACAAAAACATTCTCCAGTCAGTAGTTATACAGACATGGCCTTGATGGTATTTCACTGAGCATATATTACACGTCACATCAAACATAAAATGTCTCCTAATGGAGTCTTTTCATGTTCCAAATGTCATGTCCCCAACTCCGACTTGTATCATCATCTCTGGAGTTGTTCGAACATTCAAAATATGTGGGAACAAGTGAGATTACATATATCAGCGACTTATAATGTTTCCTTTTCGGTTACCCCCCAATGGGCCATTTTTAATATTCTGTCAGAGGATCACCGCACCATCCCTAGACGTCATAAAGCTATCTTACATGTCTGGGCTGCGGCCACAAGGAAAAGCATATTACACAAGTGGCTGGATTCTGAGGTTCCTTCTATCTCTTTCATCCAATCTAAAATTACCCACTTGTTTAATATGGACTGGATTTATACTTCAACGGACAAGGAAAAATTAACTAAACGTTTTTTTGATAAATGGTCCCTTTTTATGAATAACCTCTCGGATTCAATTAAATCTAAGCTTATATCACATTTTGACCAAACCACATGGTATTTGTATGAAGTATTGCATGGACGCATACCTTTACAGGTTTCATCTGGAACATGAGGATCTCCAGGGCACTATGTTTAGTTTTATGTGGTAACACAGGAGAGGGGGGAGGGTTAGGGTGGGGATGGGTTATAAGGGTTAGATAAGATATCATATGATTGTAACCTGAATATTCTGTTGTGTATATTTTGCATTTTTTGGAAATGTATTTTGCATTTTCTTTTTGCAATATTGTATGGTATATGATGGAAATTTGGAAAATCAATAAACAGATTAAAAAAAAAAAAAGAAAGAAAGTTGAAAATATATTTAAATATTACTTTCTTACAAACATATTCCCAAATACATTTCATGAGTTATAATGACTCGTTTTGTCTAGGGAGCAATCAGTAGGAAAAATAAAATGGCCACGTCCTATTAATACACACAGAACCTGTCCTAATCACACAATCAACACTGAGCTAAAGAGCTACCTCATCCTCCTCTCCTACATATCAGGGATTATGATCCTGAATACAGGTGAATCTCTGTGGGAATGGAGATGATGAGGAGACATGAAGTACAGAGAGGAGAGTGAGGAGTGGCTAATGAGCAGTAGCATTTATATGCAGTCTCCATTACCACAGCCACAGTCTGCCCGGTCCATCCTCTCTGTACTAAATTCCCCAGAGATTCGGCTAAAGTTCTTATCCGCTGTATTTAGCATACCAGTAGTGCAGAGAGCAGGATGAAGCAGCTGTACCTTAGTGTTGCGAAGTAACTTGTCCTGCTGTGTGATTAGGACAGGTTCTGTGTGTACTAATAGGACGGCAGCCATTTTGTTTCCTCTTATTATTGCTCCCCAGACAAAATGAGCCATTATAAATAATGAAAGGTATTTGGGAATATATTTATTATAAAGTATTATTTAAGTATTTTTATTTTCTTAATTCCCGGAGAACCCCTTTAAGTTACTTTACTGGAATACCCCTTTAAAGACAGGGTCTGTTGCCAGTTAAAGTGACAGTTTACCTGTTTTACCTTCTGTCTCTAATTTAAATTGTGTCCTCATTGAAAGAATGTTATAAGCATATGCTAGCTGCCCAAAATGAGACTGTAACCATTAAGACAGTGGCCTCTTGTGAGAACATTGTAACTGCCAAGCTTTTTTCTCCACTTGAGATTAGTAAAGCTATTTTCCTGTTACAACTCTGTCTATCACTGTCCATGTGATTCTACCACTCAAGTTCACAAAGATTCCATGTGTAAGGTCTGAACTTGTTACGGTACATGTTCATGGCACTATGTTTCAAATAGTGTTCCTATAAAATTGAAACTGTTATCGGAATCTACAAGTTCTTCTACAAAAATTAAACTGCTACTTTTTAGAACAAGATAAAAAAGTATGAAAAACTAAAATAATAATAACAATTCTGCTGTGATTCCCACAAGTTAGATGTTCTCCCACCTTTCTAACATTCATTGTACATGTATGGCAAGGCCTTTAAAGATGGCGCCTGCTCGGGAGCTGCGCGGGCGCCATAGCCACTGAGTGTCTGCTCTTTTACACAGCAGATGCTCAACAGTAGAGTCAGTGACTGGTGATAGCATTGATCACTGACTTTTGACCCCTCAGTTCTGAGCGATCAATCACCAGATCAATTTGCGGTGACCGAATGACTCCCTCACCACAACATTTCAAAAGTCATTTACAGTAGTTGCTAAGGAAGCCTAGGGCCTTTTTAAGGCTCTAAGGTCTGCCATATTAAAGTTCCTATCAAACCCTGTGACAACAATGTAGTTATTATCCCATAGAATGTAATGGTAAATCATGGCAGTCTATGGGAGTAAAAATAAATGTAACAAAAATTCATATCACACTCCTTTACCCCATTTTAAAAATAAGCAATAAAATGTCTGTGAAGATTCACCCAGGTAATGGTATAGTAGTAGTAAGAGCAGATGTTTTGGCAGTCACCAGAATGACTTTCTTAATTTGAATCTAGTTAAAACACAAGAAAAACTAAAATGTGGTACCACTGTGATCATACTGACCCTTAGGATAAAGTTAACATGTTATTTTTACCACATAGGAAATGCCATAAAAATGAAACTCTATAAAACTATGTTTGAATTATGGGGTTCATTTAGCAAACTGTTGTAAAGTAGAACTGCCTTAGTTGCCCATAGCAACCAATCAGATTCGTCCTTTATTTTCCCAAAGGAGCTGTTCAAAAATGAAACATGGAATTTTGGTATGGGCAACTAAGCCAGTTCTACTTTACACCAGTTTGATTAATGACCCCATATGTTTTTTCCAATGCCACCTGATTTAGATTTCCTTCCTTGTTCCCACCACATCACATGCATTCATAAATGGTGCTATTAGAAAGTGCAACTTTTCACACAAAAAACAAGCCATCATATTGGCAATGTGAAGTGAAAAATTATATATATATTATATAAAGCTGAGTGTATGTATGTATGTGTGTATGTATGTCCGCTAAAGGAATCTGCACCGTCGCAGCTACAATCACGAAATTTGGCACACAGGTACATCAGGTGTCCGGGAAGGTTTTAGAACCATTCCCAAAAAATGCATTAGCCAATAGAAACCTGTTCACATGACCCTTATCAGCCAATAGAAGCTCACAGGCAGTTAGTCTCCACACACACCAGGTTTCCATAACAACCCAGCCTGTTCACTGCTGTAGGCCTGCTTTAAAGGGGCAGAGCGCTGTGGATGACACTGTTAAAGGGGTATTCCGGTTACCATAACTATAACTTATGTTTTAGACTGATTCATCATCAATCATTAACTCACATAATTGTAATTACCTCACAATGTAAATTTCACATATAATTATAGTAATAAAAGATGTTTTCTTCCACTGCTATCCACTGTGTTTCCTCCTAAATTACTATGGCATCGACCTGTAATTCAGGCCACCCGCAAAAGAAGGACTTAAAAACCCCACCCCCAGGCCCCACTAAGTCACGCCCCCAATTCAGTCAGGCCACGCCCCTTCCACTCCACAGCTGACGGGGATTGAAAAAAATGAAGGTAAAAATCACCTTCTGTCAGCTGCAGGGGAGGGAGGGTGACTTTCTCCCTGCAGCTCATGCTCAGACTGCACAGTGCTGCTGTGTGAGAGTGAGCTGTTCAAAAGGACATTCCTGTGTCCATCCAGGCCCTGCGCATGACGGAGGACAGGGAGTCTGAAAGCCGGCCAGTCCGGCCTAAAACCAGACCTCTGGCCACCCTAGGGGCAGGCTGATGTTAGGGTGGCCAGACATCCGGTTTTAGGCTGGACAGTCTGGTTTTCTGGCTCCCTGTCCTCCGTCCGGCGCAGTGACTGGACCGACGCAGGGATGTCCACCCCCCTTTCAGTAGCTCACGCTCAGACAGCTTCTCCTGTGTATCTTCACGAAGCAGGGGGCGTGGCCTCATGTTTAGGGATGTGGCTTCATGGGAACTGGGACGTTGCTTCATAATTAGGGGTGTGGCTTCATGGAGATCGGAGGCATGGCTTCACGTTTGGGGGCATGGCCGGTGAGGTCCAGCTTTCTGAGTTAAAGACAGTGGCCACCCTAGCTGCTGTGGAGGTCACAGTTAAAGGGGAGGGTGCTGTGGATGTTACTGTTAAGGGGCAGACTGCTGTGAGGTCACTGTTAAAGGGGCGGGCACTGTAGTCACTCTCGATATCTTTTAACGACACACACACAAACGTTAAATGAAATAGATGAAATATACCCAGGCGATTCTGGTAATATATTTTTTTTTTTATATAAAGCTGAGTGTATGTATGTGTGTATATATGTCCGCTAAAGGAATACGCACCGTCGCAGCTACAATCACAAAATTTGGCACACAGATACATCAGGTGTCCGAGAATATTTTAGACCGGGTCTCAGCTCTCCAGGATGTACCATTCCTGAGATATTCCCAAAAAATGCATAGCCAATAGAAGCCCTTAGTCTCCACATACAGACAGTTTCACACCAGGTTTCCATAACAACCCAGCCAGTTTTCTTCACTGCTGTAGGTCTGCTTTAAAAGGAGCAGGGCTCTGGGGATGATACTGTTAAAGGGGTATTCCGGTTACCATAAGCATAACTTATGTTTTAGACTAATTCATCATCAATCATTACCTAATATAATGCCCGCATATGGCAATTGATGCATATTTTTGCAACATTTGATGAGCCTTGCTACTTTCTGAAGTGAAGTGAAAAGCAGGTCAGGATTACACATCAGAACACTTTTATGTCTCAAATTTAAAAACTTGAATCTTGGAGCCAGGCAGCCCTCTGGTATACTTTTACAGACATAGGAATACACCACATTGCACTTGTTCCCAATATATTATTACTGTGCGCCATTTCATAAATGTTGCGCAACCTCGCAAAACAAGAACAGTATAACTGGACACCAAAACCACTGCAAACAATAAATTCCCAGCTTTAATTTTTATTTTTATTACTTTTTTAAGTCTCAGTTGTGGACTTGAACTTGCAACCCGCGTTGATCGAACACCGATTGCTTATCTCATGGACAGGACATCAATTTTTTGTTAAATTCTTTATAATACCCCTTTGAAAAATACCATCAGGAATGCAGCTTACAGGTTTATCTCCAGTTGTTGCAGTGTCTTCCAGTTTCTTTCACTAGACTCCTTTAACATACGTTCTACAGTGCTACCTACTTATCGGTCTACCTCTAACTTTACATGAGCCGTTCATCAGAAACAAAAAATGCTCATTCCTAATCAATAAAATAGGTCATCAAAACCAGAATGGCAGGTGTCAGTATACTTAAAAAAAAAAAAAAAACATCTCTACAATATGGTTCCATACAGAGGCACCACATGGGGCACATGGAGGGTGTTTTTCTATGCGTGGACTTATGCCATGCCATATTGGGGAGACCTTACTTAGAAGTTAAAGGGGTTGTCCAAGTTATTTTTTTGTCATTTTTATGTTTCTAACTAATCAAATATAACAGCTTTTCCAGCACTTTGTGCTTCTAAACTTGCTAGTTTTTCAGATTTCACTCAGGGTCACATGACCTGTGATGTCAGCTTCTCTGCCTGCTCTTCTGATATTCGTTCACAAGCAGATAAGAGTCTGTACAGAAGATGTCACTGTGCTGGCCACGACCCCTGCTCTGCCGGCTCCTGCTCTCTCCCTGGATTCTTTCAGATAAAACATTAACCCCTTCAGCCAGACCACATATAGGGCTCAAGTCTTTACAACAGTAGCTGCAGGCAATGAAGAGACATAGGATCTGCCCTCCTCATCTTGCAGACACAGAGCTGACACTGGTGGAGATCTGCAGAGTATTGCAAATGAAAGGTAGGGGGAAGTTCCTGTGTGCATCAGTAATATCATTGTACAGCTGGGACTTGTAGTCCTACACATAAAACATGCTGCTGAGTATCCTAGTAGTTTCATTTCACTCAGGGCAGGTAAACAAATGGCCAGAAGAGAATCAGGGAAATGAAGAAATATAGATTTTTTTGCCTAAAACTTGCTAAACTTAGTTATATATTGCTGCTCATCAGATTTGTGGGCCAGATGTACTAATGTTTCTGCCCCTAGCATGTCTAATGTGTGTAAGTTACTGTAGCTAGGATTTCTACACTTCTGACTTGCTCAGAAAGGAGTGGAGCTTCACAAGATAGGAAGCAGATGCTTCTTAATAAATTAGGTACATTTCTGGCAGTTTGTGCGTCAGAAACTGAAGCCTATGCCAGCCAGGGGACATGGTATGCTTCAGCTATAACTTACGCCAATTTCTCGAGTAAGATATACTAAATCTGGCAGGCCACTATAAGCCCCTCCCCTAGTGCTATACAACACCTTTTTTATATACACTTTAGAAAAGTGGCAAGAAACTTAAAAAGTTGCAAATGATGGTGCACATATGGTGTACGCCATAATCTGCAACTTTTTATGCCACAATAGTGGCATAAATGCCATAGTAAAATTTCCCTCATTGTGTCTATTCAGCCTGATAAATCAGGTCTAGACAGCCGCTCTACACTTAATTTTTAGGATTAGTAAATCTGGGTCTCCACATGAACATAATATCTGTCTCTCTTTTGCCACCCTTTTTTGTTATCAAAGATTCCTTACACCCACTCCAGATAACATGCAACTATTTTTCATCACTTCAACGAGAACATTTTTAATGAGATATGTAGACTTGCACATTTTGCCTTCAGGACATGAGATCAGAGACATATTGTAGATGAAAATTACATTTGTGCCTTGTGCCTAATCCAGGAAACTGCAGCAACTGAAAGTAATAAAGATGAAATGGAGTCTGTGTCTGCTCCTTGTTTTTACATCTGTGAAAGCTATACTTCGATAACCTGCACAACACATATACCGATCAGCCATAACTATGTCCACCACTTGTCTAATATTCTGTAGGTCCCCCATGTGGTGCCAAAACACCATCAAGAAATTAGTTATAGACCACTTAAATCCTGTAACAAGGTGGGTCCTCCATGGATTGGACTTGCATTTCAAGCAGATCCTACAAATGAGCGAGTTGAGATCTGGGAAATTTGAAAGCTATCTTGAACTCTTTGTTAACTTTCTCAAACCATTACACTGGGACTACACGGCCATCTCGGCAGGGACACCTGTAGTGTGACCAAGGATGACTGTATAGCAGTGCAGCCATACAAATGAACGTGGTCACAGCACAAATTGCAAGCTGCCACGACTGCAATGCCAGAGTCGCAATAAAAAACTCCAACTGCTCAATTTCTTTGTTCTCAATTCTGGGGTCATGGTCGTGACAGCTTGCGAGTTGTGCTGTGACCCCATTAATTTCTATGGTTGCACTTCAACAGAGTGATCCTTGGTCGTGCAACATGTGTCACGGCCAAGATTGCCTTGTAGTCCCAGGGCAGGGCATATTATCCTGCTGCGAGAGGTGACTGCCATTAGGAAGTATCCTTGCCAATAAGGGATGTACTTGGTCTGTAAAAATGTTTAGGTAGTCAAAGGAGCAGCCAAAAGATGACAGGATCTAATGCAGGGGTAGGGAACCTCCGGCTCTCCAGCTGTTGTGAAACTACAACTCCCAGCAAGCATACTCGCTCTGCTCTTCTAAGAACTCTCATAGAAATGAATGAAGCATGCTGGGAATTGTAGTTTCACAACAGCTGGAGAGCCGGAGGTTCCCTACCCCTGTTATAAAGAGTGATCAGCTTAACAGCAATTACTTGCAAAGTCATTATTTGCCTAGAAAATGAACTTTATCCCCCAAAACACATTTCAACATCATTGCAGCCCTGCCTTAAAAGGACCAGCTAACATCGTTTCAGTGATTGCTCCATTAACACAGGTGTGGGTGTTGATGAGGACAGGGCTGGAGATCAATCTGTCATGATTAAGTAAGAATGACACCACTGGACACTTTAAAAGGAGGCTGGTGCTTGGCATCATTGTTTCTCTTCTGTTAACCATGGTTATCTCTAAAGAAACACATGCAGTCATCATTGCACTGCAGAAAAATGGCCTAACAGGGAAGAGTATCGCAGCTAGAAAGATTGCACCTCAGTCAACAATCTATCGCATCATCAAGAACTTCAAGGAGAGAGGTTCCATTGTTGCCAAAAAAGGCTCCAGGGCGCCCAAGAAAGACCAGCAAGCGCCAGGACCGTCTCTTAAAAGTGTTTCAGCTGCGGGATCGGGCTACCAGCAGTGCAGAGCTTGCTCAGGAATGGCAGCAGGCAGGTGTGAGTGCATCTGCACGCACTGTGAGGTGGAGACTCTTGGAGCAAGGCCTGGTCTCAAGGAGGGCAGCAAAGAAGCCACTTCTCTCCAGAAAAAACATCAGGGACAGACTGATATTCTGCAAAAGGTACAGGGAGTGGACTGCTGAGGACTGGGGTAAAGTCATTTTCTCTGATGAATCCCCTTTTCGATTGTTTGGGACATCTGGAAAACAGCTTATTGGGAGAAGACGAGATGAGCGCTACCACCAGTCTTGTCTCATGCCAACTGTAAAGCATCCTGAAACCATTCATGTGTGGGGTTGCTTCTCAGCCAAGGGAATCGGCTCTCTCACAGTCTTGCCTAAAAACACAGCCATGAATAAAGAATGGTACCAGAAGGTCCTCCGAGAGCAACTTCTCCCAACCGTCCAAGAGCAGTTTGGCGATCAACAATGCCTTTTCCAGCATGATGGAGCACCTTGCCATAAAGCAAAGGTGATAACTAAATGGCTCAGGGAACAAAACATAGAAATTTTGGGTCCATGGCCTGGAAACTCCCCAGATCTTAATCCCATTGAGAACTTGTGGTCAATCATCAAGAGACGGGTGGACAAACAAAAACCTACAAATTCTGACAAAATGCAAGCATTGATTGTGCAAGAATGGACTGCTATCAGTCAGGATTTGGTCCAGAATTTGATTGAGAGCATGCCAGGGAGAATTGCAGAGGTCCTGAAGAAGAAGGGTCAACACTGCAAATATTGACTTGCTGCATTAACTCATTCTAACTGTCAATATAAGCTTTTGTTACTGATAATATGATTGCAATTATATTTCTGTATGTGATAAAAAACATCTGACAAACACACATAAAAACCAGAGGGCAGCAGATCATGTGAAAATATAATATTTGTGTCATTCTCAAAACTTTTGGCCATGACTGTATTTCATTTATGGCCCACTGGGTAAGACCTCATGTACACGACCGTATGTACTTTGTAGTCCTCAAAAAATATGAATGATGTCCGTGTGCATTCCGTATTTTGCGTAATGGAACAGCTGGCCCCTAATAGAGCAGTAATATTCTTGTCCGTAATGCGGCCAATAATAGGACATGTTCTATTTTTTATGGAACGGAAATACGGACATACAGATACGGAATGACACAGAGTACCTTCCATTTTTTTTGCGGAAGCATTGGAATGAATGGTTCCGCATACGGTCTGCAAAAAACAAAAACAAACAGACCCTGAAAGAAAATACGTTCATGTGCATGAGCCCTAAATGTGGTTCCTGCCCAGCCACACCAGAAACTTGACCAGGTGATGGCAATGCCGCCTTCGCGTTCTCATGTGATTCCGGCACCAATGTCCTTTAGCCTCCACTGTAGGCACAAATATTCTGCGTCTTGCCAGCCTGGGAGAATGGAGTACCAAGGAGGAACTACTCCACTTCACCAATCAAGAATTCAAATCCTGGCTGTCTCCTCGCCAATTGAAGATCGAAACCATGGTCACCGATAATGGGAAGAACATTCTGTTGGTGCAGCATCACGGAGGGCTGTACACGTCTTTCATCACGTCTGTTACTCGGTTCCTGAAATCTTCCACCCAACTGCAACACGTCTTCAAAATGGCCAGGAAACTTTGCATGTGCTTCAGCATGTGTTACCCTACAAAACACTTCCTACTTGAGATGCAAAGGCAGAATAGTGTTCCCCAATAAGGGTTCATATGCAACGTTCCTACACGTTGGACCTCCACCCTCCACATCTTAGACCAATTATATGAGCAGAGGAAGCTCTGAACGATTTCTTGATGATACAGTTGGACAGAGGTACTCCCGTGTGTAACTTTGACGTTAGCTAGTGGCAGCTCATGCGTGACACCTGCCATTTGCTCAGGTCCTTTGAGGAGACCACTTTATTTGTCAGTCGCTAGGACTACAGGATCAATTATGTCATTCCACTCTTTCATGTCCTGGAGAAGATGCTGATTAATCTGGTGAAGAATTGCATACAGAAATAGGTGGTTTATCTGCCCAAGCGACAGAAGAGGAAAAAAAGAAACATGAGGAGCTGGAGGGTGATGAGGAAGACCAGGCAGATGACCCCAACAGACCGTGGCAGTATTCAGTGGAGATTGAGGAACTCCCTGCCTCTGAGTCCCTTGCACAAATGGTCAGATGCACGCTGAGTGGCTTATGTAGTAAAAGATGCATTATTGCCATCCAGCAGAGGGATAACTACTGGCTCTCCATGATGTTAGACCCTTGCTGCTGGGCCAAAATGGGAGCTTTATACACCTGCTAAGAGGGATAATAAACTCAACTATTAAGAGACATCCTATTTAGTCGGTTGATTGCTTCTTATGTGCAACATCAACCATCCTCACGAAGGTCTGACCGGAGGGACCCTCTGTGTTCACACACCACTGCCATGATTGCTGGAGGGGGTGGGAGGGTAGGAGCAGCACCAGCTCCATCAGCAGTAACTTGAGTCTAGAGTCTCTGAAGAGCACATATCTTCATCCGTCAACTGAAGAAACCAGCCAGCAGCAGCAGGACATGGAGCAGAACCTGAACCAGCAGGTGGTGGTATACTTGGACTGCACCCTGTCACTCCAGATCCAAAATCCCCTGAACTACTGGGCAGCCAAACTTGAACTGTGGCTGCAACTGGATGAGTTTGCCCTGGACAAGCTTTCCTGCCAAGCCAGTAGTGTGGCATCAGAACAGGTGTTTAGTGAGATGGGGAGGCATAGTTATCCCAAAGAGTACTTGCCTTTAAAAACAAAATATTGAGAGATTAACCTTTAACAAAATGAATTAGGCGTTAATCAGCCAGTATTTCCACACACCGTTGCCTGAGGCATCAGACTAGATCAATCTGGCAGTTATGAGCTACTGCAGTGTGATGCCACACCAGAACATTGTGAAAAATGGCACGTTACTTCTGGCTACTATTCTGATGCTGCCACTCACCTGATGACACACATACACATACTGTGTCTGCTGCCATCTTCTCCTACTGCCACCATCTTATGCTGTTACTGCCAATGCTGTTGCCCCCCCAACTCCCCACTCTGTGACATGACCACTATGTTGACTCCTTATGCTGTTGCCACCCTCCTCACTCTATGACTGAGCCACTATGTTGACTCCTTTTGCTATTGATACCCTCACCACTCTGTGGCAGGACCACTAGTGTCCCTGCTTGGCCTTGTTGACATCACCATTTATTATACCTTTCTTCTGATCTGTCAGAAGAATCGAAAAATTAAAAACACAAGGGATCCTGTCTTTGGGGCATCCATAAGGCCTCTATCACACGGTCAGTATTTAGCATCCGGATTTGATCATGATTTGGAAGCCAAAAGCAGGAGTGGGTATGAAACATGGAAGACATGCAAATATCTCCATCACTTGTCACCTCGGTTTTGGACCCACACCTGTTTTTGCCTTACCAACACTGATCAATTACTGACCAAATACTGACCATGTGAAAAAGAGGATGCTCAAAAGACAGGATCCGTTTTTTTGGGGGGGTTGTTCTTCTGACGGATCAGAAGAAGAGAAAAATAAACAGTGATTTCAACACAAACTTACTGCTGACACCCACTTCGCTCTGTCATGGCACCACTACTTGTTTCATTGGCTAACAGAACAGGCTATCTAGCAATCAATGTGGAATCAGCAGCCTGTGTAAAATGAGAGCACTCTTTCACTCTATAGTAGGATTTTGGGCCACTGCACGATTAAGTACATTATACTTGACGCTAACATTGACCTGTAAAGCCGAGTTCACAATTCAGTTATTTGGTCAGTTAATTCCAGCAGTTACTGTATGGTGAGCCTCAATCAGATAAGGTATCATGAAAAGATCTGTAAGAAGTATGAGGCTTATTTGATAATCAATATCAAGTTCAAGTTTGTATAAATTACTTTTCTTTATTGTACGGCTATGGGTGAGCTGTTGATTATTGCACCTCCGACCTTTACAAGGTGGTGAGCCCCTATTGCTTTAATTAAAAGATCTGTGTAACTGAGCAAATAAGTGAAGTGTGAACTGAGACTCATAGTGATGCCTGTCACCTGCCTGTTATACTGACGCACAGTAACTGTTTCACTACCTGAAAGGACGAGCTCTCCCTGCAGGCTGGGATATAGTCATAACAAAGTAATTAGTTTGGGAAAAATTTGGCAAAGTGTCCAAATCAAATTTTTCAAAGCTTCACTCATCTCCAAGTACTACTATAAATTATAAACGATAGGACTCCGCTCAGATATCCCAGACTTGTATTAGGGCATGGCTACACAACGACATTTGTCGCACAACATTTATGTCGCAGCAATGTTGTGCAACATTGTTGGTATTAATAGTCAATGGTGTCGCAATGCGACATGCTGCGATGCGACTGTCACATGTCGCAGTGTGACACCATTGACTAGCAATACAAAATATGTTGCGCAAAAAAGACGTTGTCGTGTAGCTGAGCCCTAAATGCATTCAACCTACAACTGTGGGCTTTTATACAGTTACAAATCTTCTCAGTGACTTCTTGTAAATTCTATTTATTTAGAAATATATGCAAGAAATTATCATCAATATTCATCTTATCAGTTCTTGAGTTAAATACACACAAATTGAACCACATAAATAGAGCTAGTGTAATATGATTGACTAGCTTATTTTCTGTTTTCTCTTTCCATTATATTTTCTCACAAGTGCATTAGTATATATCTATGTGATACCTGTGCTCTGTATAAGCGCTCCTGACTTGACAATACCCCTAGAAGTGTGTCAATTTAAGCTTCATTTAAGCTTCAGAACCCTGTCTTCTCAGTGACTTCTAATCTTAGAATTTTCACTGAGTGATATATATATATATATATATATATATATATATATATATATATATATATATATATATATATCTCTATCTCTATCTCTCTCTCTATCTCTATCTATCTATCACATGACGATTGCAATACACATATGTAAATAGAAATAAGATATCAGCTCACATATCGCTAAGAATCTGAAGCCACTGTTACATGAAATTTTCAACTAAACATACAATGTATAAAATATAGTATATTATAAGTATATTATGCAGAAATAAGAATAGAGGCAGCACTTGTGTAGAATTTGTAACATGTAGCAGAGCCAAGTTGTTTATTCTGTACCATATCACACTAGTATATCAATATTTGCTTCTTGTGGTTTTACAAAGATACTGCAGGTAAACCTACAAGTAAGTGTAAAATATAACTCTTCTACGGGAGTTACCAAGACTGATGAGATAGCAGCAATTTATCCGGCAGAACAGCATTACAACTACGCGTCTCCATCTGTCAGGGTGCCTCCACAGAGAAATTGCTGGCTCATCCAGTGATATCTGCACATTACCTGGTATATTGTACAGGACAGAGAAGATGGAATCCATTGATGTGGAGGAGCTGTGTTGACTTCAGACTGAGATTCCGAGGCCTTCTGGTTGAAATTCAGAGGATGCAACGTACCAAAAGCTGATTTGATTCTTGGACATCAGCAGAATCCTCTCAGTTCATGGCTTATTGAGGCTGACAGGCTCAGCTCTGTGAACAGCTCCGAGGTTGCAGAGCACTTCATAATAAAAGCCTGGGGTGGCAGCAATGTAAGTCACGTGACCTCATTACCCTGTATTCTGAAAGCCAGGCATCTCTACACATGAGCAATGCTATACATTACCATCTGAAGCAGAGAATAATTCATCACATACCTGAAGTTATAGGCGTAAGTGTAGGTAGACTTACTGTATAATGTTAAATCTGAGTTATCAAATGCAGAAAGAAGAAAGCTGCAAGTTTAGCTCTGCTACATTTTATTCTTTACCTGTCTTTCAGCCTAATGCACTGGCCATGAACCTTTTTATGAGATCAAATTTGATATAATTTTTTTTTATATTAATAATTTGTAGTGGGGACTATATTGTGAAAGTAAATTGGGAGTTTTCTATAGACTGAAGCTGGCCATACACATGAAATAAATAGCATGAAAAGGCACAAATGAATCAACATAATAGAAATAAGTCCAATGTAACATACATGTAAGGACCTGCAAGTGGGCCTAAAATTTAAAGGGGTTGTCCAGATTGAAGTGGAAACTGAACTGCACATATGATCCACTTGTAATTAAAGAATAGATTGTTACTTACCTAAGGGTGCCGTCACATGCTGACTGAAGATCAGTTCCATTCATCTGAACGGGGCAGAAAGCACATGGACTTTTTTCAAGCTCCATTCAGATTAATGGAACAGCTTTTCAGTTATGAAAAATTTCTGCAACTAAATTCCACAGTGTGTGTGCCTTAACAGGTCCCACACTGCTGCCCTGGTTCTCCTGGTGGGTCTCTGTTTACCCAGCTGCAGCAGTGACCTCTGTAATACCCCAGAGTGGTATTACTATTTCTACACCCTGCTGGTGTCTCCAATGGGCTAACCATAATGTCATCTGTGTATTTATTCCAGGTCCTCTTATATTGTGCTTTAATTGTTCTGCTATGTAACTGTTATTTGTTGTATTACATGTTATATGTCTGGTTCCCCAGCAGGTGGCAGCGTATATGGCAGAGAGATCTTTAGATAGAATGGAACTTACCATTCCATTCTCCCCATTTTGGGCAGAAGTGGGCCAGTCCCGTTTCCTACCAAGGGAGGGGCTGCAGGAAGTTTTCAGTCAGTCTTAGTCTAGTCTAGAGTTGGAAGGAGATGAGAATCACCCGGACTCCTTACAGATAAACTGACAGAGTATTGCACGGGGGTCAACAGCCAAAGGCACACCATTGCAAAGGTACCAGAACAGCCCTAAAGTCCAGCGACCAGAAAGTCGAGTTTAGCACAGCAGAGAGATTAAGCAGAATATTTAAGTTTGCCTGCCAGTTCATGCCAAAACCAAGAGAAACACCACTTCTTGTACAGATGCAAGTTGATTCAAGTAAAGCTGTTGAACTTTATAAAAGTCTTGACTATTCCTCCTCCTCTACCATTACTCTCTCCTTTACTGCTTTGAAGGCTAACCCCGGGGCATCAAATATATCCAGGTAGAAGCACTGTAACACACACAGAAAACTAGTCAGCATTCCGATAAACCTGGGACATGATCGGCCCTAGGTGGGAAGGGGGCGGCACGTTGCCCATTTTGTGAACAAAATGTGACTGCTGCAGCCAATCACTAGTTTCAGTAGTGCAACAAAGAGGCTAGTGATTGCAGTGGTCACAAGTCTACCTGACATTACTGCTGCAGCTGCGTAAACAAGGTAAAAAGCACCCTGCCAGGAGAATCGGCAACTGGTTTACGGGACGGTACGTCTCAGATGGTTGTGGTGAGTAACGTAATGAGTCGCGTCAAGCGCCTTATCGCAGAACAGGCCGGTCTAGATGGCGCTCCCTCAGCAGATATAAGGTAGGATGTGATTAGTTCTTGAATAATACTAGGTTAATTTAGCCATCTATAGAACACTGTAACTAACTGTAGAGACAGGTAATGAAGACACTTTATATTAGCACCTAGTGTTACTAGTGTTAAGCAAATGGAAGCAAATCGAAGCAACCGAAGTGGAATTTGATCCGAAATTTAGGAAAAATTTGATTTTAAAATCACTGCTGCTCAAGTTACAAAGTGAAAGTAAGAAGCCTGAGAATGTCATATGATCCAAAATGCTGTGCAGCTAGCTAATCAGGACATAGCCATCCCCTGTGATGTCATAGCCCCATAAAAAGTCTCATCCAACACGGTCTCTGCCATTTCACTGTTAGCTGAGCATAAGAAGAGAAGTGACTAGCGTTTATGCGCTAGGGACAA
The DNA here is from genome assembly GCA_900303285.1 of Rhinella marina. NCBI lineage: Eukaryota > Metazoa > Chordata > Amphibia > Anura > Bufonidae > Rhinella > Rhinella marina. The sequence continues at coordinate 130,025 of ONZH01025373.1, read as the reverse complement.
TGTTTCAAAAAGCTTTTGATTTCAGAATACTGGATAGGGAGACTGCAGGAACAGTGCATGAGCAGTGTGGGGAGATTTTAAGGAGAGATTTTAGACACTGTAGGGAGAACATAGGAAGAGCATAGGGAGACTGCAGGCTGAGTGTAATCTCTGTGCATCTGGTTCACCTGCTGCCACAATCACAGTTAATCTTTTAATTTATATATAGAATTACTGTGACGCAGTATTAAAATGTGTTGTAATATATCGCCTTGTGCATCTTGTAAAACTGCTGTCACATTCCCAGTTCTTGTACATTCACACAACCATATAATTTATTCCGCTTCTGATCCGAATTGGTTTCAATTTTATGCGGAACGGAGGAGGATCCATTTATTCCTATGAGACAGTAAAATGTGCGAACAGCATTCAGCATGTTGTCCACATCCACGTTTCTGCATTTTTGCTCTGCAAAATTATGAAAATTGTACTACTGTCTGCAAAAATCAGTCTGCAGCCCCATTCAAAAGTCAATGGATCCGGAAAATGCAGAAACCATTGCGTTTGTCATCCTTGTTTTGCGGATCCGTTTCTGTGACATTAAGACCCTTGAGGTAGGTGCCAAATATTCAGATATTGCTAATTGCCCTAGTGTGAGGACAGCTTCCATCTGGCTATTCAAACAAATTGGCAAAATGGACGTGTTGATGCCAACTCAGCGTGGTGTCATAGGAACCCACCGATTCCTGGCTGTGTGTTTCTGTTGTTACCGGAAAAAAGAATATTGGAGAGGGAGACTGTTTTGAGACAGAAAGGAGACTGCAGGCTGAGTGTATCGCTGTGTGCATGACTTTTTACTGCTCCCACATTAAGAGTCAATCCATTTATTCAAAGTTAGTGGGGCGATTTATCTAAACTGGTGTAATGAAAAAAATGCTTAATTGTCCATAGCAACCAATCAGATTCCAATTTTTATTTTGTAGAGCTCCTTTGGAAAAAGAAAGGTGGAATCTGATTGGTTGCTATGGGCAACTAAGCCAGTTTTTCTTTACACCAGGTTTGATAAATTGCCCCCAGTATGCCTCAGTATATAAGGCAGATGTAATATACCACCGTGTGCTGCAAGTTCCACTGCACCCATCTTCAGAGTTAATACGTTATGTCAGCAAAACAGTTACGTTGCATTTGTATTCCAGAACGAGGTAATATTTCTCCCTGTGCAGTGGAGCCACATTTATCATAGTGAATGCATTCTGTTAGCTGCTGCGTTACATAGCATCAGTATTAGGCCACTGTTAAATATTTTACCTTGTTCAATTGTGCAGTGGAGCGAAATTTATCATAGCGAATGGTTTCCGTTAGCTGTTGCGTTACATAACATGAGCATTAGGCCACAGATCCAACTACAAGCTTAACTTCATGAATTATTAATACACGCTGTAGATTAAACTACTGTAGCTGCAGGTGTGATATATATCGCCATGTGCATCATGTTCTACTGCTCCAGTAGTCAGTCCATTATTTTAATGATACAGCTAGTTAAATATTTTGTCCTGTACAAGTGTGCAATGGTCCCAAATTCATCATCGCTAATACGATCTATTAGCGAAAAAATGATTGGGCGTCCATATTGCAATCCTCGATCTCTATAACAAACAGCGTTGAGCAGGTTACCCGCACCTGTCGATGAAGGGGAGACACACAGCGATCTCTTCAGTGTAGCGCAGCCCTGGACATCTAAGGGCATCACAGACATGTTATTGCTGAATGCCACTTGTCCTTCGAAGATGTTGGATGCGGACCACCTGGGGTCAAAGAAATACTTAGCACAGAGGAGTCTCGTCAGTTATTGGAATGAACCACACAAATCGCTCCACCAACTTGACCCAAATTCATCATAGCTAATATGTTCTTTTAGCAAAAAAAATTAATCTGCGTCATTATTGCAATTGTTTATGGTCAGAACTACAATGGTATTACCAGACAAATCGCTCCATCAACTGATTCCTGTTAATGAAAAGTTTAAAATTTGTCATGGCTGTCACAGAATAAAGAAATTCTATGTCACTGTGCAGTGCAACGAAGTTTTAAAGTGGATCCCTCCATACTGTGAACCTACAGTAATGGTATTTTGCTTTCAAAATGTATTAGGGTTAAAACCAGAAGGGCTGAACATAGTGGATAGATCAAACATGGCCACTGGATTATTGTCATAAGGGACAGGAGGCTGAAAACTTGTAGCTGCCATATAACATGGTGACCAAACAGGAACTGTTGCTGGTATGGAGTAATGGCATCTGAAGGGTTAAAAGTCTGGGACCGCCCTTACCGCCAGTCGCAGACATTAGGGCCCGGTGTCTGCTCTTTAAAACATCAGCACGTGCCAGCAAGCACCATTTTTAAATACCAAGCTGCCGTCATAAATATAGTGTAGGCGGTCGGGAAAAAGTTAACTTCCAAGCCTTCACACTGAGGGGCCTGGGTACATCTGATTTGTAGCAATCCGTGACAAATTAATTTGTAACAAATATAACGTCTTGTTGAAATTCGGCAAATCGTTCGAACTTTGCATATCTCTACCTATGACTATGAATGGAGGGCATGGCCACGCCACTCTTGCTTTGTCCCAGCCCCCTGATAATGCTGCTTGGCAGCAAAAATGTTGGGGGACCATTGTATGCCTTTAAGCACTTTTGTTGCCCTACCAACACTGGGAATCCAGCGTCCCAGCATTTACACTTGAAACACAACTCTCTCTCTATATATATATATATACATTTGGGTCATTAATGAAAGGCTGGGTCATGAGTAGGACCTTGTGTCCCCTTTGGTTTTTGGTATTCAAAATTTCATTTCCTTTCCCAGGCTGTTTGCTTGCCCCCTTATATGATTTTTGTTAAACCTCAAAGTTGTCTCACACAATGTGCTCAGCTGGTGGGGAGATGGCTCCTTTCCAACATCCTAATCTGCATGTATCATCTGCTCCTTCTGACAGGTTCCTCACTCCACACTGCTGATTGTAGATTGGTAGAACTGAAACATGGTGCCATGTAGGTGATTAACCCCACTCTGCCTGCATTTATTAAGCCAGTACTGTCTGTGCTCTCTGTCCTTCATATGTGACTGCTGTAACAAGCAAGGCAGACATGCTGAGAATCCTGTGGTTCAGCAACTGTGGTGGAATTACAACTCCCAACCAGAGTTACAAATCATATAGACAGATAGGAAATGGTTTACTTGTTTAGGCTAGGTTCATAACCCTGTTCATGTTTCCATTTTATGCAGTTATAAGGATAGAAAAGCAAAAATGATGGCAGTGCTGGATTAATCAGGTCATACAGGAACCTACAGTAGTGTCAATTAATTCCAACCTGCAATCCTACCTTCTTGATCTTAGAGGAAAGCAAAAAACACAATGAGGTGGATGGCAAACTCAAGAATAAATCCCTGGATCAAGGTCCCAACTCCAGAAATCTAGTACCATAACATGATATTAGTGTATATTTTTCAGAAAGGAATCAATAATCTTCTTGAACCCTTTCAATGAGTCAACCTTCACAACAATGTGTGGTAGAGAGCTCCATAGGCTCATGGCTCTTAAAGTATGTTGATGGAGAAACCTTCATTCCCCCATATATTCAGGTTGCCATCTTATTATGGAAACAGGTCTGGATCATTAAAAATATAAAAGGATCATTAGAAAGATCTCTGTACTGTCCATTCATGTATTTGTACATTGTAAATAGATTGCCTCTACGGGTAGGGTCACATGTGCGGCAGGTTAATCTGGTAGTCTGTTTCAGCATATTGCCTAGTAAAATGAGATCTAAGGACCTCCAGAGGAGAACCCCCTGAAGGCCAAGGGAAATGCCAAAGTATTGCACCCAGCCAAAGAGTTATTACAGGCTGCTTGTCCCTGTTCTTCCCTGAAAAAGAACAAACATCGAGGAAGACTTCCCATTAAGTTCTTGACAAGTACTACACAAAACATCTCTTTACATCCAAACAATGAAAAGACTTTTCCTTGTCTGAACTAGGGTCATCATAAAAGGTTGGAATAACTATTTACTGAGACCTATGACATTTAGAAGCTACCTTTGTAAGAAAAGTCAGGTCAGGGCGAATTACAACCCTATCTTCTAAGATACTGGTACTGGAGGGTTAGTTGGCCTGAAGATCACTAACCCTATGTGCTGAAGTCCAAGCTATCAGAAGACACAACTTAAGGGATAAAACACTTGATGGCTATGTTCCCAATAGGTTCAAAAGGAGGTTTTGTTAAGGAATTTAGTACTAAATTTAGATCTCTAGATCTAGAACTCTAATCACCCAGAAAGATCAACTAACTGATCTGAAAAATCTATCTATCTATCTATCTATCTATACATACACACACACACACACAGGGGTCACTTAGCTCTCCAGGATCGCCGTCTTCTCACCTTAGATGGTTGGCACACCTCAAGAAGCCACTCCAACACTGCAGATTTGGGTGCAAACTGGTCACTACCAGCTTTTATTGTCATTTTTACAGCAATCCAAATAAACAAATCCTCAGCCGTCTGGCCACTGACTATACAATATTGTCCCTCTCTACTGGGATCTGGGTCTACTACCCAGCTACCCAAAACACACCACAGTGCTTACCCCACACAGGGTTCAGAGGGTCCCGGCTCCCACAGGCCTTGTCGCAGCCTGCTCCTTCCCAAAACTGGGAGCCCGGGTTGAGGAGCCCAGCCCACCTTTACCTGAGCCCCTCAGCTGGCTGATAATTACCTCTCATTAACAGCCAGGCTGATACACACACTGGAGGAAAAACACTAATTTTCCCAGCCTTTCTTCTTCTCATCCAGCTTCCTCTGGGTGAGACACACCATTTTATGGCCCTCTGGCAGCTGCACTGCCACATATCCCCCTCCCCTGATAAAGGCCATAGGAGTTTTCACAATATATAAACCCCCTCCTGGGTCAAAGGTCCTACATTTGGAAACATCTGGGGTCACCTCAGCAGGAGGCATACCACGTATATCACCTTCTATGAGCATCTCCTCTAAGTGATGTTGTTGACCCCTCTCTCTGGAAGGTCTGTCCCCTGTTTTCTCTCTATCACTATCGCACAGCTCATCACCCTGGGCTTGTGTAAGTGCTACTTCAGCACTTGCAAACAGACCTTCAGTAATTAAGTCCTTCACCACTGACAGTGCTGAGCCTCTATCCTCACTTGGCTCTTTACACTCAGTATAACTGACCCTGAGCTCTGATATCTGAGGGTTATCACATACAAGCTCATATGTGGGGGCATCCATCACAACATAAACCACATCACGCTCCATATCCTGCAACTTACCACTGCCTAACTCATCTGGCTCTGAGGTGTCAGTACTTAGGATACTTTCAGCATTGACACCTACTGCACACACAGTCACTTTATCAGCAGCCTCCAAGGAGGTCCACCACTGTTCTGTAGCCTCCATGATCCACCACTGGTTCTGTACACCCTTCCAGCATACAGTCACTACCAGATATTTTCTCTTCACACATCAAGCTCACCGACTTGACACTCGTCAGGTACAACAAACTCCTGGTTGCCACTAGCAACCACCTTAGTTTCACAGGAAACTGACATGGCAGCATCACTCTCTGATCTGCCATGAGTCACAGAACATGCATCACCTATAACACTCTTGTCACTATCAGCCCTGACCTCTAGGGGCACACCTGAGCTAATCCCCACATTGGACATTTCCTCAGTAACCACATCCATTTCAGATTTCACAACATTTTTGTCAACCTCAGGTTTCACCATCCTGCTTCCTCTTACCCGGGTTAGCATTGGATCCCTGAGTTTAGCTATCCCAAAGTTACCTCTTGTAACTGATAATTCAGGTAAAGCAGTGAATTTCTCTCCTGCAGAAACCTGTGAGGGAGACATCTCAGCTGGCTTACCTGCCAGTTCACACACTGCTTTTACCTGATCAGGTTTTGCACTCATCTCCTGAAACAAAGGCAAGTTAGACACAGTATATAACATCACATTACTGTTTCCACATAACACTTGTGTGTCTTTTCCCTCAGACACCTTTTCGTTTAACCCATTGTTGTCCATAAATCCATTAGACTTTAAGTCCATGTTGCACAGTCTCAACAGAAACCAGCATGGTCTCACCACACTCAGGACTCTTTCCCAGCAACTTCTCTGGTTGCACTTGGTCACAATTCAGACTGTCCGTTAGCGAGTCTCCACCCGCCATCACCTCACAGACTTTTGGCCGACAGTCCTTTGGCTTTTCCCTTTTAGGTAGCCAAGCAGAACACTCAACCTGATCTGGGACCTTGTCTCCTTCCCACAACTGCCAGAAATATGGGAAGTCTCTGCCCAGTCTGAACTCCGCTCTAAGCTCAGCACACTTTAACAGTTCATGTTGTACAGTTCCATAATCACTCACAAAAGTAAGAAATACAGTCTTACCAGTCTCTGGACCCGTCTTAACGAACAACAGTACCTCTGGAAGTACCTGTGACACTCTTTGGTGACAATCCAGCTCAACCCATAGTGGGATTCCACCCACCAACAAGCATGTCTTCCTCTGCAATTCCTCTGGCCTCCTGACCAAAGGACAATCGGGTGCACACTTTCCCACTTGACGGCATCTCCAGCAGCACTCTCTCTGTTACATGACACCTGCACGTTTTAGTGGTTGGTTGCTCCCAGCAACGACATTATGGCACCTCCGCGCATCCTCTCTAGGACTCTATACACATTGGCAGGGAACATATGAACTCCTGAGAGCCGAATCTCTCTCCATCTCATTTTGCTCCCGTTGGTTGCCCTTAGCAACAGCACACATCACCTTTTCCTCTGGAACTCCAGGCATATCATGGACACCTTGGACCTTCACAAAGTGTCCACTCAGCATTGAAGACTCTCTCTAGGGCCAACTGCAATTGTGCCTCCAAAGCCTCCCACTCTGCATCAAACCGCACCATTTCACTTTTGCTATAACCAATCAGTGTGGCCATGTTCTCCTGCTGCTTTATCCGCCACAACCACCTGGCGTATTCCTCCACGAGGACCATGGCAACAGACTTTTCAGAAAACAAGTCCACTTTAATCAGAGACCACAGCCTCTGGTCTCTCTCTCTCTCGAGAAACTCAGCATTCACATTTCCTTTACACCGCAGACATCACAGTCTCTTTAAATTGGGCTTCTGGCCCTTTAAGCTCCACACAGCCATTCCTTGCAAACACAGCTTTTCCACAATAGGCTCCTGGCCCTTTAAGCTCTGCAGCACCCAGCTTCATGTGCCATTTTCATGCCCACATCTTCCACCATATGTGACAACTCGGTGGTCACTTAGCTCTCCAGGATCGCCGTCTTCTCACCTTAGACGGTTGGCACACCTCAAGAAGCCACTCCAACACTGCAGACTCGGGTGCAAACTGGTCACTATCAGCTTTTATTGTCAGTTTTACAGCAATCCAAATAACTCAAACACAAATCCTCAGCCGTCTGGCCACTGACTATACAATATTGTCCCTCTCGACCGGGATCTGGGTCTACTACCCAGCTCCACAAAACACACCACAGTGCTTACCCCACACAGGGTAGAGGGTCCCGGCTCCCACAGGCCTTCTCGGAGCCTGCTCCTTCCCAAGACTGGGAGCCCTGATTGAGGAGCCCAGCCCACCTTTACCTGAGCCCCTCAGCTGGCTGATAATTACCTCTCATTAACAGCCAGGCTGATACACACACTGGAGGAAAAACACTATTTTCCCAGCCCTTCTTCTCATCCAGCTTCCTCTGGGTGAGACACACCATTTTATGGCCCTCTGGCAGCTGCACTGCCACAATATATATACATACACCTATACACTAGCTGAAGGACCCGGCTTCGCCCGGGTATATTTAATCTGTTTCATTTAGTGTGTGTGTGTGTGTGTGTGTGTGTGTGTGTCTTTAAAAAATATCGAGTGACCTCTACAGTCCCCACCCCTTCAACAGTGACCCCCACAGCAGCCCACCCCTTAAACATCCACAGCACCCTCTACTTTAACTGTGACCTCCACAGCAGCTAGGGTGGCCGCTATCTTCACCCCAGAAAGCCATACCCCCAAACGTGAAGCAGCACCCCTAGTCACCATGAAGCCACACCACTAAACAAAGCCAGGCCCCCTGGCTCCATGAAGACACAGAGGAGAAGCTGTCTGAGCATGAGCTACTGAAAGGGTGGACATCCCTGCATCCGTCCAGGCACTGCACCGGACGGAGAACAGGTAGCCAGAAAACTGGACTGTCCAGCCTAAAGCCAGACATCTGGCCACCCTAACATCAGCCTGCCCCTAGGGAGGCCAGAGGTCCGGTTTTAGGCCAGACAGTCTGGCTTTCAGACTCCCTGTCCACCGTCCGGCGCAGGGCCTGGACAGACAGGGATGTCCACCCTTTCAGTAGCTCATGCTCAGACAGCTTCTCCTCTGTGTCTTCACGGAACCAGGGAATGTGGCCTTGTGTATAGGGGTGTGGCTTCATGGGGACCAGTGGCTTGGCTTCACGTTGGGGGGAGGCTGGACAGTCTGGCTTTCAGACTCCCTGTGCTCTGTCATGCGCAGGGCCTGGATGGACACAGGGATGTCCTTTTGAACAGCTCACGTTAAGACAGCAGCACTGTGCAGTCTGAGCATGAGCTGCAGGGAGAAAGTCACCCTCCCTTCCACCCCTGCAGCTGACAGAAGTTGATTTTTACCTTCATTTTTTCAATCCCGGTCAGATGCGGCATGGAAGGGGCGTGGTCTGAGTCAGGAGTGTGACTAAGTGGGACCAGGGTGGGGCTTTTAAGTCTTTCTTTTGGGGGTGGCTTGAATTACAGGTCGATGCCATAGTAATTTAGGAGGAAAGTGGGTAACAGTGGAAGAAAACATCTTTATTCCTACTGAACGGTAAATGTGACATTTACATTATGAGGTAATGATTGATGATGAGTTAGTCTAAAACATAAGTTATATTTATGGTAACCGGAATACCCCTTTAACAGTGTCATCCACAGCGCTCTTCCCCTTTTAAAGCAGACCTACAGCAGTGAACTGGCTAGGTTGTTAGGGAAACCTGGTGTGTGGAGACTAACTGCCTGTGAGCTTCTAGAGCAGGGGTAGGAAACCTCCGGCTCTCCAGCTGTTGTGAAACTACAATTCCCAGCATGCTTCATTCATTTCTATGAGAGTTCTTAGAAGAGCAGAGCGAGTATGCTTGCTGGGAGTTGTAGTTTCACAACAGCTGGAGAGCCGGAGGTTCCCTACCCCTGTTCTAGAGAGTCATGAGACCAGGCTTCTATTGGCTAATGCATTTTTTGGGAATATCTCTGGAGAGCCAGGACCCATTCTAAAACCTTCCCGGACACCTGATGTACCTGTGTGCCAAATTTCGCGAATGTAGCTGCAACGTTGCGGATTCCTTTAGTGGACACACACTAAATATATAATATATATATATATATATATATACACATATACACATATACACATATACACATATACACATATACACATATACACACACACACTTCCAGGTGCCGCAAGACCCATATGTGTATGCGCTCCTGATATCATACACACAGCATACCAATGCACATGGGGTCCCTGCGTTCCATATCGTAACACCATACTGCTGGACGCTGTAATTCCTAGATACTCCACACACCCCCCTCCAGGAAGAGCCACATGTGCCCATATATAAGTTGCGCCAAATGACATCACTAACTACTATGCCCCCAACGCTCCAAATCCTCTCTCCAGAGGCTGCTGGGTCTCTAAAGATCCCCATAGCTCACTCATGAATGCGGCTCACCACAGGACCAGAGATTGCAGGTAAAGGGCACTCTAAGGGGAGAAGCCACACATGCACTACAGGCTTCCCTCCAGAGACAGGAAGCCACACTGAAGTGGGAGGAGAGCCTCCGCCTTTTTATACTATAGGTTTCCTGTCTGTGGGGGCGGATCCTCTCTTATGGTACAGTTTTGGGTGAAGGAAAAAAATGGAATAAAAGGTGATTGAAAAGCAATATGTAGCCCAAAATGGTACCAATAAAAACCCCAAAAATGAGCCCCCTCAAGACTCTGTAGATAGAAAAAAAGTGGGGTTTTACCGTATTTTTCGCCCTATAAGACGCACCGGCCCATAAGACGCACCTAGGTTTTAGAGTAGGAAAATAAGAAAAAAATATTTTTCATCAGATCCTCTTATCAGACTGCCCATAAATTTCAAGATATCACATCAGACCCCCATGTCAGACCCCCAACAGACCTCAGATCAGCCCACTATGGCCCCATATCAGCCAACTGTGCCCCCATACCATCTCACTGTGGGCCCACCAGACCTCAGATCAGCAGAATGTGTCCCCATCAGACCTCAGATCAGCCCACCCAGCCACTTATAATAATCTTACTTACCTGTCCTGCGCTGCCGCTGCCCTCCGGTCCCGCGCTACACTCTTTTCCCTGCCGGCACGCACTATGACCTGACGCTGCAGCATCAGGTCATAGTGCGCGCTGGCTCGGAAGAGTGGTTGGATGGGCTGATCTGAGGTCTGATGGGAGTCCCTACGTACAAGTGAGCGCTTCCTTATGGAAGCACTCACTTGTATTCACCCTATAAGACGCACCGCATTTTCCCCCTACTTTTGGGGGGGAAAAAGTGCGTCTTATAGGGCGAAAAAATACGGTATCTATTGAAGTAGTAAAACAAACAATTCTGCCATGATTTTTGGGCTTTGTTTTTACAGCATTCACTGTGTGCTAAAATTCACATGACAATCTTATTTTGCGGGTCAGTATGGTTTTGGCGATGCTAAGTTTATATAGTTTTTTTTTTTTTCCAATGTCACCTCAAAGAATTTTTTCCGGTTTTCCATCACAAGATGTTAAATTAAACAGTGCCATTAAAAAAATGCTTATTGCTTGTCCTGCAAAAAATAAGACCACATATGGCTATGTCAATGGAAAAGTTAAGGTATGGCTTTTGGAAGGCAGGGAGGAAAAACAGAACTTTTCAGGTTCTAAGGGGCCTTTAGGTGCCAAATCATAAAGAGACCCCATTTTGAATAACATTAACCCTCAGGGAAAGCATTTAGGATTATAGTGAGTATTTAATGCTATATGTTTGAGTTATTAAAATGAAATGTACATTTTACAATAATATAACTTTAGCTCAACTTTTATTTTCACAAGGATTAGCAAGAGAAATGTTACACAATTTCTTGTGAACACAGCAATAAACACCATACAGTATGTATTCTGAAACCACACCATCTGGATTTTGGAGCATAGATTTTGCTGAAATAATTTTTTCATTTTTTTTAAAACAGCTGTATTTTTTTATTTTATGTTGCCTGGGCAATGTGAGGGCTCTTTGTGGGACCAGCTGTAGTTTTTGCTTGGAGTACATATGACTTTTTGATCAATTTGTGTACCATTAGTTTCAGAGGAGAGGTGACCACAGTTCTGGCAATTTTTTCAGTGTATACTATAGAGCAGTCTTTTAGTGATGAGCCTGCAATGTATCCACCATTACACTTATATTTTTATTATACTTATCAGCCTCTGGCCTCCCAGCATCCACTGGGTGTATTGTGTCACCTTGAGGTCAGTCCAGTGGGTTCACCCTCTGGTCCAGATCCCTCGTTTTCAATTCCCCTCTGAGGTAACTCCTAGTAGACCCCTCGGGACAGTCTCTCCTCACCATCAGAGGTATTGTGTGAAGAAAGGAGGGGTGTACTTAGACATTGCCCTCAGAGGGAGTTGGTCAAATAGGGTGGTTCTCACCCGCTGGTCATAACATATGTATTCTGAAATATTGCTATGCCTAATTCCTGTGTTTCATAATATGCGTACGCAAGCAAGCTCTTCCAGTTTGCAACATTTGTTCCCTATAAATGACCGTTTACTTCAAAAGTACTGATAAAAACAGGGAAGAGGACAAAATGGATGTCTGTTGAAGTACAACTGTGTTCAACTCAGACCAATTTCTTTCACCCCCATCCCCAAAATGTTTTCATAGTTAAAGGCTAGTTAAACCTTTGGGGGCACTTTTTTAGATGATATTTTACTCATTTTGGGCTTTATTAAAAATATTCAGTCTGTCATAAAAGGTTAAATGTTTATCTACTGTAGCTGTGTGAATTTCACTTGGTGCCATTTAAGTACCTTTCTCTTTAAATTACGAAAAGGTTAAACACATTTAAGCCAAACAATATTCTTATTAGTAAGATATGAATTGAGCTATAATGAGAGTTTAGGAGGTCAGAGCAGAGATTAGGAGCCCTCAGCTGAGCTGTGTGACAAGAAACAGTTACTTTCAGACATCCTTTAGTGGGGAATGCACTGTGCAAGGGTGACCACCCCATTCACCACTATGAGACTGCTAGAAATAGCAGAGTCGATGGAGGATGGCTGCACTCCATTCACTTTGGGGGCTCCATTCTGGAGATAGGAGCAGGTCCCAGAGGAGGAGCTTGCAACTGTCGGACATTGATGGCATATCCTAGCTAGCCATATGTTGTGAATGTATAAAACAAACCCTTCAACTTGTATGCAACCTTCATGTACACTTAGATTCTAGCAATATGAGCACTATGCCACTATGACTGTCTATTTATTAAATCACTGCTTCCAAAACAAAATAATGTAGTAATCTGCAAAATCAGCCAATACAGCATTTTCTTAAGATCTTATTCACATCAGTCGAGTAGCCATCAAAAATGCCAATGCATCTAGTCAACCTCATAGTATACTCCCTTTATGGATTACTGGAGTATTTTTTACCATCTCTCATTACATATACATTCCTCAAAGGATTTAATCAATATTGCCATGCTTGTAATCTCTGAAAGCAATTACATTCCACCTGAAATTTCATCATACAAACAGTATCTGCAGGCATTTATTGCCCCATACATACTCCCAGTTTCAATGAGGGGTGGGGAGGGGTAAGCTCTGCCAGTGTAGAAAAGTATTTGTAGATGTCAGTTTTTAGACATGTGTTTGGACATGAAAATGTTTTCTTTGAAAATATTACAACAGGTTAATACAGCAAAAAAATAGTTTAATGTAAATGCCCATAACTTTTTGGCGATGTACAAACTCCAAGATGTGTAATGCTGTAAAATGCCACCCACTGGAAGATTCTGCTATTCCTTTACATGCCTACAATTTGAAAATTGAGATACCATTAGAAGCATTGTGAGTATTCATCTAAAGAAGCACTCCCACAAAAATAAAATAAAAAAAATGGATATGCACACTAGTCTGGAAATTATATATAATTAGTTTAATATAAGAACCATAAACATTTAATCAATATAAAAATAAAATAAAAAGCAATTTCACAATATAACTATTAGGTGTGTGTTCACACTTTTTATAAAAAAACGCATGCATTAGCGTAAAGTTCCATCCAGATCTAAGTGAAGGCACCACTTTAGATATTGATCTTCCCGTCTGTTCAATGCAGCTGAATAAAATGCTGTTTTATAGATAGATGGTAGTCTCTATTGGAGTTATAATCATGTATAGCTTCCAGCAGGCTATAATTCATATAATGGTATATGAGTATAGATCCAAATAGGCCGTAATCTTCACATGAGCGAAATTTGCATGATAAGCCTTATGATAAGTGCTTTACATATGTAATGCCCTCAGGGCTCTTACCGCACCACGGCAGTATTACTTGCTGATGCCGATGGGGCCAGAGTCTCCTAAGTAGTGTGGGGAGAATGGTAGAGCTGTATTCAGGCTGCAGTTTACTATGGCGTATCTCCCCGATTGCTTTTTATTTTATTTTATTTATTTTTTTATACTTTTTTATATTGATTAAATGTTTATGGTTCTTATATTAAACTAATTATATATAATTTCCAGACTAGTGTGCATATCCATTTTTTTATTTTATTTTTTTATTTTATTTTATTTTTTCCCTTGTCTGGGATTGGATGACCCAGGGGATATTGCACCTATACTTCCATCTCTCAGTGTGAGCCTCTCTCTCAGAAATTGTCTTCACTCCCACAAAAATGTTTATTCTCTGACCTGTTAGAAAGGTATATGATATACCCTGTAGAGAAGGTAATCTTCTTACCAGTGACTATTTGTGAGTTATAACCTCCCTTCTGATCCAGAGCAGTCATGTGACCAATACTCAAATCTCCAAGTGACACAGGACGGGAATCAGGAGGATCAGAATGGAGGTTATAACTCACAAATACAGACAGTGGTAAGAAGACTACCTTCACTACAGTTTACATCATGGACCTTTCTAGCGGGTCGGAGAATAAACATTTTTGTGGGAGTGTATCTTTAACAATTCCATGTAGAGACTCTGCATTTTTTTCTGGTAAGTGTAATCAAATATTGAATCTAACAATTCAGTACAAATTTACATAACTGAATAGTCTGTAGTGAATATAAAAATATTTTTATTGAAAAATATAAAGTAGGATTAGGTTTGATCTATATATTATATATACACACACACACACACACAGAAGAAAACTTTTAAAAAAACCTTATATTCTAAAAACATTACATTGCATTAGTAAAAACAAAAACAGGGTTGGGCACAAATGTGGCATCCTAATGACACCAGTAAAAATCCAGTAGTCTTCTCTCCTGTGGATGGCAAGATTGTTCCCCTAGTACTTACCGCTTCATTGTGCTACCGATTTTTCTGCACTTGTGTGACCTCCTGAGCTGGCTTCAGGCTCATCTGGATATGTTCTGGAGTATTCCTGTTTAGCTGCATACTGTAAATGTAGCTGAACAGGAAGACTCGAGAACACATCCAGTTGGAACCTGAGCAGGAGAACCAGCAGCCAGTCTAGGTGGTCACGCAAATTCAACAGCTGGTGGAATGAGTGGCAGGACAGAGCGGTAAGTACTGATAAAACCATTTTACCTCCACAGCTCACAAGGATACCCGAATTTTACAAAAGCCCTGAGAACCAATTTATGTTTCTCACTGTATGCATAGGTTTGAGATACTATATTTTGTGGGAACTAAATACAGAAACCAGCAGGTGGCATTAAAGAAACTAAATCCTCAATCATGTATTGGGATATGATTTCTTGGCTCCCGTTAATGATATATTAGTTTATAGAAAAGTGCTTTAATAGTATGCAAATTTGACTAATTAAAGGCAATGTCAGGGTTAAAAAAATAAATAATCCAACTTATCAGGAAGAGTTTTTCTATTATAAAATGAAGGAGAGTTCTCCTTAGCTATAGAGGGGACCCCCACTAAACACTTGAAGTTTTAGCATGGAAATTGTTTTTCAACAGTTAATATTGGATGACATTTTAGCTGTCCCTCACACATATTAAGAATGAAGGGCCTGTGAGATCTCCACCAGTCATGAGAATGAAGTCAACTAGAATGGCTCTTTGTATCGGTAAAGTGGCCATTTCCTATGGTGGCAGCCATCAATATGATCCAGCAGCCCAGCACCGTATATTGTATAGTGGCTGTGCTTGGTATTGCAGACAAGGCCTATTCACTTGAATGGGGCTGAGATTTGCCTAATCACCAACGACATGACAGCAATGGCCTTGGAAGAGGTTCGCCTCTTTAAACAGCCTAGAGTTGGACCCATGTGGATCTGATACGGATAACCTATCTTGAGAATAGGCCATCAATATCAAAGTCTCGGAAAACACCTTTAAAAACCTTTTAAAATCAGTGATTGAGCTTATTCATTTTTTAGCGCAAAGATCCCATGGAATCCATAAGGCATTTCAACAGGAACTTCAGCTCGACCAATTTCTTTGAAGTTTTTGGCATCTAGTATAAGTAAAAAGGCTGCTTTGTCCTAGAAAATAAAAAACAAAATTAGAGTATATTTACTATGAGTTTAAAGGCAGAAGGTTGTTTTTCTTTCCTTTCATTAATTACCTCTCCACTCAGAGATGCCATAAGACTCATCTAACCTATATCTATAGATTAAGATATACCAACCAGATGTATGCCATCAACGTAGATCCTGAACACGTTATGAACCTAGTCTTACACATTTAATAGTGAACTCTGCCATACAGTACTAAGAAATGTAACCTAAAGATTTTCATATTGATGGTCTATACTCAGGATGGGTCATCAGTATGAGATTGGTGAAGTTTGAATCCCAGCACCCCCTCCAATCAGCTGTTCGAGGAAAACACAACACTCACCAGTGAGCACCGAGTACTCCACACAGCTTACTAAGAACATATCTGTCTGTTTGGATAGCAGCTATGCTTGGTATCGCAGCTCAGTCACATTCACTTGAATGAGATTGAGCTGTGCCTAGGCCACGCAACCAATAAATGTGATATCACTGGACCAGGAAGAGGCCTTAGCACTCACTTAGTGCTGAGGCCTCTTCATACAGCTGATCAGTGGAGATCCTGAAAGTATGACCCTAAAGATCAGAACCCCTTTAATAAAAAGAGGTTTGTATTTGAGAACAGTCCAAGGAATAACAGAGAAAGTCCCTGCTCCACCCAAGTTAAAAAATAAGGGCCTTTTCAGATGAGAGTGTCCTGTGCGGAAATCACACTCTGCATGCGAGTGTGATCCTCCATTCTGGACACTGCTAAGAGTTATGAGTGAATACTTGGGCCCCTTCGTATTGATTAGTGCAGAAGCTGGGATTCCACATTCAGGTTTCTTAATGCTATTATGGCCAAAACAAGTCCAGCCATAGCCAAAAGTTTTGAGACACAAATTTTGGTTTTCACAAAGTTTGCTGCTTCAGTATTTTTACATCTTTTCATGTTTCTATGGTATACTGAAGTACAATGATCAACACTTAAAAAGTTTAACTTTTGACAAATCCATAAAGTGTACGCAGAGACTCAGCATTGATCCTTATCCTTCATGATTTCTGTAATTTTGACTGCCATGCTGGATATCAGCTTCTGAACTAAATCCTGACTGACGGCAACCCATTCTTGCCTAATTAGTGCTTGGAGTTTATCAAAATTTCAATGTTTGTTCACATGCTTTCTGAGGATCGACTACAGGTTCTCATTGGGATTGAAGTCTGAGGAGTTTTCTGGCTAAAAACGTCAATGTTTTGTCGCTTTGTTATCACTTCAAGACATGTTGCTTCATCATGTTGGAAGAAAGGATTGTTCATCAATAAATTGCTCTTGGATCATTGGGAGAAGTTGCTCTTGGAGGATGTGTTGATGGCATTCTTTATTCATGGCAGTGTTCCTAGGCAATATGATGATTGAGCCCACTCCGTTGAGAAGAGAACCCACACAGATGCTTGACTGCTGGCATGCACAGTAAAAATAAGGTTTTTGGATGATAGCCTGGGGTCAAGAAGGGCACCAAAGAAGCCACTCCTTCCCCCCCCCAAAAAAAAAAAAAAAAAAAAAAAAAAACAGACTGACATTCTGCAGGAAGTACAGGAATTGGACTGCAGAAGACTAGGGTAAAGTTATTTTCTCTGATGAAGCCCTCTTCAGACTGTTTGGGACATCTGGAAAAATGATTGCCCAAAGAAAAAGGTAACCACCAACATGAGTCTTGCGTCATGCCATCAGTACTGCATCTAGAGACCATTCATGTTGGGTTCTCTTCTCATCCAAGGAAGTGAGCTCACTCACAATTATGAAACCTATATATCTATGGATTGTAATATAACCAGAAAATTGCACACTTGAATAAATAAAAGGATTTTCATTTTATACCACAAATTACATGATTAGCAACACACAATATAAAAACCAATTAAAATATACTAGTAAAGGTGGGGTATCAACCTGGCAGTATAAAATGCAAGTGCATAAGTAAATGGGATCAGCAGTGAAACAATACAATAGCAATGATAAAAATAAATGTAATACAACAATTAAAGATCACAATACTGACCTCCTAACAAACACCACAGGATACTCCACACCAATCACCATCCCGATGCGCGTTTCACCGTCAGCTTTTTCAAGGGGTACTAGTATGTGTGGATTCAGCAAGAATATAAAGCAATATTACACCCTCCCTAAACTTCATTCAGCCAATCTCAGTGCAACAAAAACATGTGCATAGCATTAGGGATTGTTCCAATCGCAAGCAAAAGACACACCTGTATGTTAAATAAACAATCCAAAGCCAGCACTATAGGGCGCATAGTCAGTCCTGCATCGCAGAGAATGGTGACGTGGTCGTGTAGTCAGGAGGATGAGAGTCGCCCACCGAGTCACGATCACGTTAACCAAAAACCGCGCATATACAGGATGCAATGCGCTTGCAACACAGGTAAAAGTGTCAGCGATTACCAACAAAAAGGGGGATTGATCACAAAACCCAGCTGAATCGAAGTATAACAACCATGTAATAAATAGTAGAGATGAGCGAGTAGTGTTCGATCGAGCCGGTATTCGATCGAATACTACGCTATTCGGCATACTCGATTTCAATCGAGTATAACGGCGATGGCGCACTTAGAATTCGTTTCCCCTCCCACCTTCCCTGGCGCTCTTTTTCCACCAATCAACATGCAGGGGGGGGGGGGTATGACAGGCCTGCGGAGCACGCTGGCAGCCCGAAAACGGCGTCTACATGGATTGGCTGGAAAAACCATGTGACCTCGAATATTAAAAACTCAGCTCTTCCTGCTCGTTCGCATATGCAGCGTGAACTTAGTCAGGGACAGAGGCTGGAGAAGGGAGAGACAGGTTTTAGCTGTTGGACAGGCAGGAGCGTGATTAAAAGCCCTTATCAGGGCTACTATAGTGCAGTACAGTGATAGCTTTACTACCATATACACTCTGCAGAGAACGGCTGCTGTATTCAGGGATAGCTGCTGGAGTAGGGACAGAGAGAGGCATTAGTGGTGTATTAGGTGCTCTGCTACATACCAAACTATATTTGGCACTACTGTTCTGCGTTCTTTTTGGCCGCAAAACCCTGTTATATACCTAGTGTGTATATGCACCATCTGATCTTCTGGCAGTATACGGCTGTGTATTTTATTTTATTTTTTTTAAATACAGTTTATTTGGCTCTAGTGTTCTGGGTTCTGTGTGCCTGCAATACCCTTTTTGTATACCAGGTGTAAATACCCACCGTCTGACCTGTTAGTACACGGCTGTGTACCAAGAAATATAAAAAAAACTAGGCCTTTTCTGTGGCACCTGTACTGTGCGTTCTGCATGCTTGCAAAATTATTTAATATACGTGGTGTTAATACCCACCGTCTATACGGCTGTGAAGGCAAAATATTGTAACAAAAAAAAAAAAAAAAAAAAAAAAAAAAAAAAAAAAAGCGTAGGGCTAGCGGAATCGGACGAGGACGGGGGCGCGGAAATGCTGTTGGGGGCCTTGTTGAAGCCCGTGGGGATACAATGCGTGCTGGTGAGGGTCAGCCAGGATCCCACTCATCCAGAATCCCTGCCTTTATGGGACAGTTAAGCAGGGGGCGGGTTACACCGCTGTTGAGGCCTGAGCAGGTTGAACAGGTGGTGCAATGGATAGCCGATAGCGCTTCCACACAGTTGTCCACCAGCCAGTCATCCACACAGTCTCACTCTGACCCTCCTTCCTCCACACCTGGCCAACAGAGTCATCCCACCATTGACCCCTCCCAGGAGCTCTTTTCGGGTCCTTTTTCAGATGTGCCGGAAGAATCCCAGGAGCTAGCAGAGGAATTTGTTTGTAGTGATGCCCAAACACTTGAGTTTTCGCCATCTCCTGCTGATGTGGACCCTGAGCCAGCATCTGTTATCATGAGCGATGATGATGATGAGACGCAGTTGCCATCAAGGGAGGCTGTTGGAATGTCCAGTGGGCAGGAGGAGGAGCAGAGTGAGGAAGTGGAAGAGGAGGTGGTGGATGACGAAATGACCGACCCCACTTGGCCAGGGGTGATGTCCAGCGGGGAAAGCAGTGGAGAGGTGGTGGTCTGCGCAGCGCAGCAAGAGGCAGAGGGATGTTCACAGGCAGAGGGATGTCCACACAGAGAAGCGAGGCCACAGCCAGCAGGGCCGAAGCTGTTCCCGGCAGCAGGCAGTCGCGCGAAGCTCCCCCATCGAGGCCTCGTACTTCTGTGGTGTGGAGATTTTTTAATGTTTGTGCGGATGACAAACTGAGCGCGGTTTGCACACTCTGCCACTCAAAACTGAGTAGGGGCTCTGAGAAGAGCAATATGACCACCTCAGGCATGCGGCGTCACTTGGAAGTCAAGCACTGGGCTGAGCGGGAAAGAGCAAACGCAATACAACCTGCGCAAGGTCTTCCTGCCACTGCCTCTTCCCCTTTGTTGTGTGCTGCCACTGCGGTCCAGACCTCCAGCCAGGACACCTGCACATCTGCCTCTGCTACTTTGGGGCCTTCTCCTTCACCCACATCTTCACCTGCACCTTCACACTCCTCGTCCCATCAACTGTCCATCTCACAGGCGTTCGACCGCAGGCGGAAGTACGCCTCGAGTCACCCCCAAGCCCAAGCCTTAAACTGCCACATCTCCAAACTGCTGGCCCTGGAGATGTTGCCGTTTAGGCTTGTGGAGACGCAGGCCTTCGGTGACCTGATGGCGGCTGCCGCACCTCGCTGTTCCGTCCCCAGCCGCCACTACTTTTCCCGGAGTGCCGTCCCCGCCCTGCACCAGCATGTGTCGCGTAACATCAGGCGGGCCCTGAGGTACGCAGTCAGCGCAAAGGTCCACTTGACCACCGATTTGTGGACAAGCGCTTGCGGCCAGGGATGATACATCTTTGACGGCACACTGGGTGAATGTTGTGGAAGCGGGGACGGGGGTCGCAAACAGAGACGGCCTACCTACCACCCGCGCCCAAGATTGCCAGCATGGGTTCTGATAAACCCCCCTCCTCCTCCACCTTAACATCGCCCTCAGCCGCTAGCTGGAAGCGTTGCAGCACTGGCGCGGGGAGACGTCAGCAGGCGGTGCTTAAGCTCATCAGCTTGGGCGACAGGAAGCACAGCGCCCCAGAGGTGAGAGACGCCATATTGCAGCAGACGGAGATGTGGCTGTCGCCGCTGCAGCTAGGGCCAGGCATGGTCGTGTGCGATAACGGCCGTAACCTGGTGACGGCTCTGGAGCTTGCCGAACTCGATCACGTACCATGCCTGGCCCACGTTTTTAATCTGGTAGTGCAAAAATTTCTAAAGACTTACCCCAACCTGGCAGAGCTACTGGTGAAAGTGCGGCGCTTGTGCGCTCACTTTCGGAAGTCAACTGTAGCTGCTGTTGGCTTAAAAAAACTCCAGCAACGCCTCCATTTGCCTCAACATCGGCTGTTGTGCGACCTGCCCACTCGCTGGAATTCCACCTATTCCATGTTGGCCAGGGTGTGTGAGCAGCAGAGAGCATTGATGGAGTACCAGATTATGAATCCACGCGTGCCTCCAACTCAGCTCCCTCAGTTTGCCAACCACGAGTGGCCATGGATGGCAGACATATGCGATGTACTGCGTATCTTTGAGGAGTCCACCAAGAAGATCAGCAGCGAGGACGCTATAGTGAGCGTAACCATCCCGCTCCTATGCGTCCTTAAAGAATCGCTCATCACAATAAGGGAGAACGCATTGCACGCAGAGGAGACGGGGGTAGGAGGAGACGCAACGGAGCTACACAGTCAGACCACACTTTTGTCTGCTTCTCGGTGGCAGTTGCAGGAGGAGGAGGACGACGTGGAGGTGGCTGTGGAAGAGGAGGCGGATGCTGGCGGCGAGGGTAGCAGTCAGGCTGTGTGCGTCCCATTGGTTCAGCGCGGATGGGGCGGAGAGGAGGCGGAAGAGGAAGAGGAGGAAATGGCAAGTGATCCTTCTGGTGGGGGCAGTGAGGTCATGCCTATTCAGAGTCTGGCACACATGGCTGACTTCATGCTGGGCTGCTTTTCCCGGGACACACGTGTTGTCCAGATAGTGGAGAACAAACTGTACTGGGTCTTCGCACTCCTGGACCCCCGGTATAAAGATAACGTCTCCTCTTTTATTCCGGTAGAGGAGAGGACGAATCGATTGCTGGAATACCAGAGGGAACTCGTGCAGAACATGATGGAGATTTTCCCACCCACCATCGCTGGCGGCAGAGAGGAGAGGGTCTCCCAGAGTCCCACAACATCGATCAGGCCCACAGCCACCAGGGGAACACTCTCCAAGGTGTGGGACACGTTCATGGCACCCCCTTGTGCAACTTCCATCACTGCGGGGCCCGCTATCAGCAGGAGGGACAAGTATCGGCGGATGTTGTGGGAGTACCTGGCAGACCGTACCCCTGTCCCCCCTGATCCCTCGGCGTCCTACACTTACTGGGTCTCCAAGTTGGACACGTGGCTGGAACTGTCCCTGTACGCCTTGGAGGTGCTTGCCTGCCCTGCCGCCAGCGTGCTATCAGAAAGGGTGTTCAGCGCAGCCGGGGGCATTATAACCAATAAGCGCAGCCGCCTGTCAACCGACAGTGCCGACAGGCTGACGCTAATCAAAATGAACAGCAAGTGGATTGACCCGGACTTTGCTTCTCCAACAGTGGAAAGCAGCCAAAAGTGAAGTGCCATCTGTATGAAGTGCCATTTCCTCCTCGACCTCCTCCTCCTCCTCCTTAACCTCCGTAGAATTGCTCCGTAAAAAAAAAAAAAAAAAATAAAAAATAAAAAAAAAAAAAAAAGTTTATGGCTCACCTCTTGGGCCTTAATACAATTGTTAAGAGGTCTCACCTCTTGGGCCTCCATATAATTTTTTTCGAGGGCTCACCTCAAACTAACTTTGCGCACTCCTTAAAATATTTTCACAACAAGGACCTAAGAGCCCTCGATGGGAGAGCTTTGTGTGGGGGCCTGTTATAGGGAAGAGATAACGCCCGAGCCCTGCGGGCTCTAGCCTGCCTTCTCCATGAGCCTCTGGCCAGCCCACGGCCTCTTCCTGCCTTTTGCGGTCCTACGCTTCCCTCAACATCCCCACTGCTTTACCTGCTAGACATGACACTGGGCCAGGTCGGGTCACTGACTTCGTCATACTCAACCACCTCCTCTTACACTGCCTCACTTTGCTCCAACAGCCTCCCTTGCTGGCAACTGTGTCTCATCATCGTCCCTAATCATTTTACACTTTAGTGCCCGTTCCACACCACCATCAGCTAGAGATGGAGCTTGCTCCAGTGTTTGGGCATCAGAACAAACAAAATCCTCAGATAGCTTCTGCGATTCTTGCATGGGTGGGAACACTGGGTTGATAACATTGGGCAGGGTGGGAGGAAGGAGGGTCAGAGTGAGGTCCCTGCAGTTTCTGCAGGCTATCGACGAGACTGGACTTTGTGGACTTGACTGGGTGGTGGTCAGATTTAACAAATCTAGAAGGAGAAGGAGGGGTTTGCCGAGCTGTCTGTAAGGCTCCATTCACACATCCTGTTTTTCTTTCCTGATTCGATCCTGATTTTTTCAGGACCCATTGAAATGAATGAATCCAGATCAGGATCGAATCAGGAAAGAAAAACAGGACGTGTGAATGGAGCCTAAGGGTTGCGGAAATCCAGACAGAACCAAGGCCAAAACTTGGGTGGGGGTAGCAGGTTTGCCCGTCCCCGCCTCCACAACATTCACCCAGTGTGCCGTCAGGGAGATGTAGCATCCCCGGCCTCAAACCAAAGTGTTGGTGGTCAAATGGCCTTTTGCAGTAACCGTGTTACTCGGGCGTGGATGATGTTTTGGGACATGTGCCTGGGCAAGGCAGGGATGGCACAGAGGGAAAAATAGTGATGGCTTGATTGCTTTCCCCCTTGCCTATGACAACCACAGATGGCATAGGCAACGTGATTTTAAGGGGTGCAGAATTTTATCTTTTTTGTCTAGTTTGGCTTGGGGTCCATGGCAATGTAGAGGTAAGAAGGTTTCCTTGTATGGTCTCACTTTACAGAGAGGTTATATTGTCTTTGGAGTGTATTGTTGAGAGGCTGTGATAGTGGCGTAATAGTGCGACTTGGGCGCGTTCTATGCACCCAGACATGCTTCCCCTGCTGTCCCAGTTGCATTCCAGCAGTGTTGGCATCCTTTTCTGAGGTTTCAGGGTGGACTTGGTGACCTCCAAGTGGTCGAATTGAAATTTCCAAGTGGCGAGCATTTTTTTCCCATAGACTTTAATGGGATTCGCTATTCGGTCGAATAGTCGAATCTCGCGGTCTATTCGAATCGAATTTCGATCTTTCGAATATTTCACTACTCGCTCATCTCTAATAAATAGTACTTAAAAAATATGTAAAGATATGAATCAAACATAATTGACCATTTTACCACAAATTCAATATGAATATATTCTAAACCAGTGATCAATAATAAATAATGAATCCAGTGATTATGTGCTACAAAATCAAGTGATAATGCAAAGTTGAAAAACAAAACAATTAGGTGGATAAAATAAAAATAATGCCAGAAAATTGATGAAACATGAATAAAAGTGATACATGAACAACATGTGATGCAAAAAATTCAATGTGAAGAAAAAAAAATAATAATTTTATATCTCCAAAAACTCTTTTTTTCTTTAAAAAATCCCTTACCCCTCACTCCTATTCATAATGTGAATGAATGCCAAAAAGATACAACCCTACGCCATATGGCGACTAGAATAAAATGGGTGTGATGCTAACAAGAGATAAGTGTTATAATTGAGTGAAAAAAAAAATTATTTTTATTTATTTTTTAAAAAAGTACATGGCTGTTATTAATCTTTTTTCGCTATCCTCAGTCACTGCCCAGCCGCTTCACCAACTTCCCAACCCCATGCAAATAACTCCCTATATCACAAGATAGAACCTAAAAAAAACATACAATTTCACATTATGAAAAGGAGTGAGGGGTAAGGGATTTTTTTAAAAAAAAAGAAAGGAATTTTTGGAGATGTAAAATTTTTTATTTTTTTTTTCTTCACATTGAATTTTTTGCATCACATGTTTTTCATGTATCACTTTTATTCATGTTTCATCAATTTTCTGGCATTATTTTTAATTTTATCCACCTCAGTTTTGTTTTTTAACTTTGCATTATCACTTGATTTTGTAGCACATAATCACTGGATTCATTATTTATTATTATTGATCACTGGTTTAGAATATATTCATATTATTGAATTTGTGGTAAAATGGTCAATTATGTTTATGATTCATATATCTTTACATATTTTTTAAGTACTATTTATAACATGGTTGTTATACTTCGATTCAGCTGGGTTTTGTGATCCATCCCCCTTTTTGTTGGTAATCGCTGACACTTTTACCTGTGTTGCCAGCCAGCGAGCGCATTGCATCCTGCATACGCGCGGTTTTTGGTTACGTGATCGTGACTCGGTGAGGACGCCAAACGCGCTATTCTTGTGCGACTCACGTCCTCCTGACTACACGATCGTGTCACCATTCCCTGCGATGCAGGACTGACTATGCGCCCTATAGTGCTGGCTTTGGATTGTTTATTTAACATACAGGTGTGTCTTTTGCTTGCGATTGGAACAATCCCTAATGCTATGCACATGTTCTTGTTGCACTGAGATTGGCTGAATGAAGTTTAGGGAGGGTGTAATATTGCTTTATATTCTTGCTGAATCCACACATACTAGTACCCCTTGAAAAAGCTGACGGCGAAACGCGCGTCGGGGTGGTGATTGGTGTGGAGTATCCTGTGGTGTTTGTTAGGAGGTCAGTATTGTGATCTTTAATTGTTGTATTACATTTATTTTTATCATTGCTATTGTATTGTTTCACTGCTTATCCCATTTACTTATGCACGTGCATTTTATACTGCCAGGTTGATACCCCACCTTTACTAGTATATTTTAATTGGTTTTATATTGTGTGTTGCTAATCATGTAATTTGTGGAAATAAATAAAAGGATTTATTTTATCAAGTGTGCAATTTTCTGGTTATATTACAATCCATAGATATATAGGTTTCATATGCGGCGTTTATATGGGTTGTTGTTACTTTGGGAAATAGTATTGGTGTATAATCACTCACAATTATGCCTACGAACACTGCCATGAATCTTATCAAAACATCCTCCAAGAGTAAAAGCTTCCAGCGATCCAAGAACAAGTTGATGACAAACATTGCTTTTTCCAGCATGATGGAGAACCTCATCACAAGGCAAAAGTGGTAAATGAAAAAAAATATTGATATTGTGGTTCCATGGCCATAAAACATCCCATATCTCAATTCCATCGAGATCCTGTGGCCTATCCTCAAAAAGCAAATGGACAAACAAAAATACAGAAATTACGATAAACTTCAAGCAGTGATTAGGCAAGAATGGGTTGTCATCAGTCAGGCTTTGGCTGAGAAGTGGATATCCAACATGCCAAAGAAAAACACTGAGGCAGCTAACTTTGTGAAAACCAAAAACTTGTCAGTCACAAAACTTTTGACCACAACAGTGGATTCAAAGAGATGAGAAAACTCAGTCTTTCCTTTATACATGTCTTCAGCTTACAGTCCATTCCTTTGGTTTCAAAAATTGCATCAAGTTTAAACCCAGTCATAAAATGCAAACGTACTGCACGCGAGAACCTTTCAGTCTAATCACACTCCGTCCTTGTTATGTGCTCTCAAGGATGTTAAGGGTAGTTTGAAAAAGCGGGAATACACCATAGTGACCATGATTCAGAGCCCTGTATTTATTTATATCTCATACATTTGAATCCATTAGATAAATGTGTGCTTTTCAAACAAAGGCAAATTCTGCATGACATTTGGATGTGCTGTATATGTATGGTTATGCCATAGGAGTACTGAAGGGAACCAGGTAAAGGCCTACCTTCTGCGGTGAGACCACAACAGAGAGAACCACGCCATCATCTTCATCACAAGAGTCTGGACTGGGAATAAACACTGGTTCTGAGGGGTAGAAGCCATCTTCCTGCCAAACCTTTATACAACATATGTGGGGGGAAAAAAAAAAATAAATGAAAAAAATAAAAAGTCAAGCATAGAAAAGATAGGGGATGAAAATGTATATTTAAGCTCTGCAATCTTTACATTGCATAGTGCATATTTACTATTTATATGAAGACAACCATCATACAACCCAAGAAGGGGGCTGTGCATCCATAAAGAAAGAAGGAAACATTAAAAGGAAATCTTTCAGATGGATTATAGAGGACCAGTCACCTGTCCCAACAGGTCTGTTTCAGTAACTACTTGCATTGCCCGCATAATACCAATTCTAGAAGAAATTTTTTTTTTTTTTTTTTTTTATTTTATTTAATGTTACGTTGTGTCATTACTCTTATTTCACAACAACTACTTATAAGGCCGTCCACAACCTGTCCTCTCCTTATATCTCTGACCTGCTTTCTCCATACATCCCCACACAATCTCAGATCCTCACAGGACCTCCTCCTCTGTTCTCCTCTCATCTGTTCCTCACACAATCCACTACAAGATTTCTCACGTTCCTCTCCCCTACTCTGGAACTCACTGCCAACACATCAGACTCTCCCTCAACATCCAAACCTTCAAGAGTAACCTGATAACCCAACTCTTCAGGAAAGCCTATCTGCTATGAGCATGCTGCCACCACACAGACACATGAGAAGCCTACAGTCATGGTCAAAAGTTTTGAGAATGACACAAATATTATATTTTCACATGATCTGCTGCCCTCTGGTTTTTATGTGTGTTTGTCAGATGTTTGTATCACATACAGAAATATAATTGCAATCATATTATGAGTAACAAAAGCTTATATTGACAGTTAGAATGAGTTAATGCAGCAAGTCAATATTTGCAGTGTTGACCCTTCTTCTTCAGGACCTCTGCAATTCTCCCTGGCATGCTCTCAATCAACTTCTGGACCAAATCCTGACTGATAGCAGTCCATTCTTGCACAATCAATGCTTGCATTTTGGCAGAATTTGTAGGTTTTTGTTTGTCCACCCGTCTCTTGATGATTGACCACAAGTTATCAATGGGATTAAGATCTGGAGAGTTTCCAGGCCATGGACCCAAAATCTCTATGTTTTGTTCCCTGAGCCATTTAGTTATCACCATTGCTTTATGGCAAGGTGCTCCATCATGCTGGAAAAGGCATTGTTGATCGCCAAACTGCTCTTGGGCGGTTGGGAGAAGGACATTCTGGTACCATTCTTTATTCATGGCTGTGTTTTTAGGCAAGACTGTGAGAGAGCCGATTCCCTTGGCTGAGAAGCAACCCCACACATGAATGGTTTCAGGATGCTTTACAGTTGGCATGAGACAAGACTGGTGGTAGCGCTCACCTCGTCTTCTCCGAATAAGCTGTTTTCCAGATGTCCCAAACAATCGAAAAGGGAATTCATCAGAGAAAATGACTTTACCCCAGTCCTCAGCAGTCCACTCCCTGTACCTTTTGCAGAATATCAGTCTGTCCCTGATGTTTTTCTGGAGAGAAGTGGCTTCTTTGCTGCCCTCCTTGAGACCAGGCCTTGCTCCAAGAGTCTCCGCCTCACAGTGCGTGCAGATGCACTCACACCTGCCTGCTGCCATTCCTGAGCAAGCTCTGCACTGCTGGTAGCCCGATCCCGGAGCTGAAACACTTTTAAGAGACAGTCCTGGCGCTTGCTGGTCTTTCTTGGGCGCCCTGGAGCCTTTTTGGCAACAATGGAACCTCTCTCCTTGAAGTTCTTGATGATGCGATAGATTGTTGACTGAGGTGCAATCTTTCTAGCTGCGATACTCTTCCCTGTTAGGCCATTTTTGTGCAGTGCAATGATGACTGCACGTGTTTCTTTAGAGATAACCATGGTTAACAGAAGAGAAACAATAGTGCCAAGCACCAGCCTCCTTTTAAAGTGTCAAGTTGTGTCATTCTTACTTAATCTTGACAGATTGATCTCCAGCCCTGTCCTCATCAACACCCACACCTGTGTTAATGGAGCAATCACTGAAACGATGTTAGCTGGTCCTTTTACGGCAGGGCTGCAATGATGTTGAAATGTGTTTTGGGGGATAAAGTTCATTTTCTAGGCAAATATTGACTTTGCAAGTAATTGCTGTTAAGCTGATCACTCTTTATAACATTCTGGATTATATGCAAATTGCCATTATAAAAACTGAAGCAGTAGACTTTGTAAAAATTAATATTTGTATCATTCTCAAAACTTTTGGCCATGACTGTATATCACCTACTGCGCTCTCCCCTTTCCTTATAGATTGTATGCTCTTGTGGGCAGGGTCCTCTTCCCCTCTGTACCAGTCTGTTAGTTTGTTTATTGTATTTTTATATTTGTGTAACCCTGTCTGGATGTACAGCGCCATGGAAATAATGCTGTTTTCAAATAAACAATTAATGAATTGTCAAATTAGCGTTACCATTTTGGGGAGGGTCAGTGCACTGTCCGACACTGGTAACACCCACTATTTATTTATAAAATTTCTAGTTGGAGGAAAAGCACAACAGTCATAAGAATAGATGCTCCAGGATAGACATTGTGGAGATAATCATGGAGAACTAGCCATGTAGGCAAAACAATGTATTATATCAGGTATAATCAAAATGGATCAAAGCTAATCCAGGCCGAGGGTCTCCTCATTCCTAGCCCTCTATGTAACCAGATTGCGGGCAATAAACACTAGTGTGACTCTAAGGTCAATGGGGTCACATCTGGTTGGGCCATCACAGGTTTAAGTTATTTTCAGGCATTTAACCTGTTTTAATTTCTGCAAGTTATTAATGAACATTTGGTCATAAACCAGCTTGTAAAGCATGCCAGTCACGTGTCATAAAGATCATCCTCAAAAGTCTTCCTGACAATCCCCAAAGGTCCATACCCCTTTTCTAATTAACTGCAATTGATGAATGTTCTGAGATAGAGTCGTCTCAGCTTACAGAAAGGAGGGGGAGGGGAAGGGATTTCCAGGAGCTAAAATATTGAGCTCTGGCCCAAGCAGGTATCACTTCTAGGGAGTCATCTAACTAGATGAGGGTGGTCATTGTGCAATTCTGGCAGCTCCCAGCCAACAAAGCTTTCAATGTCCATCACCTAAGAGAGTTCTGTTTATTTTTATCAAACTGTTATATTTTTGCATTGTATATATCTGTGTCTGTTATTTCATGTCATCTATTCTATAACCATT
Organism: Rhinella marina; assembly: GCA_900303285.1. Lineage (NCBI taxonomy): Eukaryota > Metazoa > Chordata > Amphibia > Anura > Bufonidae > Rhinella > Rhinella marina. The sequence goes on along the minus strand of ONZH01025373.1, from coordinate 99,963 downwards.
CATTGTAAGCACTGTCCATTTTTATTGATATTAAACTTTACATTTAATAAGAGCCGCCCTGCTGTTCTAAACTAATTTCATGTCCTTAGGAAGAGGCGTTACCTCAAGGAATAGCATAATCCGCAAGTAACGGGGTATACAGGCACGTGTACCTTGATCTATTTGAGTTCAGTAAGCAATAGGTCCTTGTCAACCTGATAGGGCGAGTGGTGGCAGCGTGAACTAACTGGTAATAGGTGCCAGGAGGCCAGACAGTGAGAAGTCCAGAGGGACACAGTCGGCTCCTCTTACCAATCTGGGTCCGCAATAATGACAGACATTTAATGTGGAATACAATAATTTACTAAAAGAGACATGTCCGGGTTGGAAACAGGGCCTCGTAAGAATTATCTGCAGCACTATACGAGTAGTGACGTAGATAGGGAATCTGGATCACATGCACACACCCATTCCCCTCCCATGCACTGGCAAAGTTCTGCTGAAATACATTGTCAGGACTAGTCAGCTCATTCGATCCAAGGGTCTCCCTGGTTTACACAAGTCACATGGATACTGCAGCCAATCAACGGCTGCAGCGGTGATGTGTCAACATCATGTCAGGCCACGTGACATGTGGGTGACACTTCATCTCTGCCGAGGTGGATTGCTGTTCCTGGGATTTATCCTGACTGCCGTACTTGATTTAGGAATCTCTAACTTTAAGATGAAGAAAACTAAGGGATTTGCTTTCCTGAATAAACATTGCAGGCAAAAGGCTTGATCTAGATGGACCTCAGCACTTTCAATTTTCTTACCTTAAACTGCTTTGTGTCAACATTCACTTTAACAAGAGAGGTTCCGACAAGATGCTGGAATCCACACCCATAAAAATAGAGATAGTTCTTAGTGTTGTACTGGGAATAGTTGATGGCTGGAAATTCAAGGCCTCCAATTTTCTCAATTGTGTGATCATACAGGTTTTCAGGTGTACACCACAACTAGAACACCACAACACACGTATTATGTACCACAACCTTACAAATGTCTACCTAAAGCTCATTAGACTAATGCAAAAACATACAATGCATTTGGAAAGTCTTTTGACCCTTTAACTTTTTGCCATGGCGTGCTTAAAGCGCTGCACAATACGTCCCTCTTAGTTCATTTACAAAGTTGGGAGGTATGTAACCCTGTATATATAAGGTCTTACAGCTGACTGCATATCAGAGCAAAAAAACAAGCTATGAGGAGGAAAGAACTGCCTGTAGAGCTCAGAAACAGGACTGTGTGGAGGCACAGATCTGGAGACTGGTACAAACATGTTCTGCTGCACTAAAAAGTTCCCAAGAACGGTTCCCAAGTGGCCTCCATAATTCTTAAATGGAATAAGTTTAAAACATCCAGGAAGTGACCAAGAACCCAATGTTCACTCTGACTGAGCTCCAAAGATCCTTTTTGCAGATGGAAGAAACTTCCAGAAGGTCAACCATTACTGCAGCACTCCACCAATCTGGGCTTATGTCAGCGTAGCCATAAAGAAGCTTCTCCTCAGTAAGATGCTCCTCCTGGAGTTTGCAAAAAAGCACCTAAAGGATTCAAACTGTGAAGCAAGATTCTTTGGTCAGATAAAACCAATTCTAAACGTGGAGGAAGCCAGACACTGCTCACATGCTCAAAAACCTGTGCCAAAGCCAGATATTGTTTTGGGCTGCATGGCTTGTGTAGGTGAAACAAACACATTGCAAAACCACAGCAACATGTTTTAAAACCACGTCCTGTCTACATGTGGTTTAGACTGTGTGGTCAAAACACGTCCCATCTCAATGCACACTTAGACACATACAGTACAACAGTATTAGTTCATGTTAAGGTGCCATAATTCCTTCAAAAATGTGTAGAAGTAAAGGTACCTTCCCATCAGCTCTTTTCTCAACTCTTGCTGTAGAATAGCAGAAGGGCTTGATGTTGAGGTCATGTAGAGTTTCGGAATTTATAGCGAGAGGAAGTATAAACCGACGTGGATAAAGCTTTGGAAATGAATTGTATACCTGGCGAAATTAAAAAAAAAAAAAAAAAAAAAAAAAAAATATCCAACTTGCTCAGCATTCTTTTTTTGTAGCATTTTGAGACATTTTTCCCATAGTGTTTTTTTTTGTTTTTGTTTTATAATAGAAAATTTACCATACTAAACAGCAGGGGGGGGGGGGGGGGACAAAAAAACTCAAGGGTCAAAAGTTATCACTACAAAATAGTGCAGTTTCACAGCGATTCCTAACCAGCTTTTACAGGCTCTTAGATAGCAAATCAAGCTATTAGGTTACATTGTGTATGTGGTTCTTTTGTTTGCAAAAGTGGCAAAGCATCTGTGCAACACCAATCTTATAAGGCTACTTTCACACTAGCGTTAATATTTTCTGGTATTGAGACCCGTCCCCATTCGTTGTCAATGGGGACAAAACGTAACAGACCGGAGCGCTCCAAAAAGCATTCCCTTCCGTTCACAGCATACTGGTGTTTTCTTTCAGCCATGGGATGCGGAGCAAGACGGATCCATCATAACCCACAATGCAAGTCAATGGGGACGGATCTGTTTTCTCTGTTGAAATTCTGTGGTATTTTCTATATTTCATAAGGTATGCTTTCTTGTTTGCAAAGTCTGTTGTGATGTTCACACAGAGGTCCTGTGTAGGGATGAGGGAACTTATGTTTCAAGTTCTGTGTAAAGTTATGGTCAGTGGTAGCGGAAGACAGAGACACAGAGAGACAACCGCATATTGCAGATCTGCAATTCGGGCCACGGGCCATGTGCATGAGGACTAAGATGACATCACATGGAGGTGCTTTGCCTGGTCACATGACCCTCCATCAGCCGCCATCTTATGGACAGGACCTCTGTGAGGATAGCACAAAAGAGAGGGCATACCTTATTAAATCTAGAAAATGGTGCAGAATTTGAACAAAGACTATATTAGTAAATTTCCTATAATCATCTCACAAAAGCCCATGTCAAAAATAACCAGAAAGTGGCCAACCCCTTTAGTGAATTGTGTTGCGTTACCACTACCTGAAAGGCACAAGAAATGTAACCTGGATTTATTGCGGCTGTTGGTCATGGCAAATTGGTCTCAATTTGATCAAAATTACTTTTATTGCTTACTATTCAGACTATGCTGTACTGCCATCATTTGTCACCACTGCACAACTTCAGACTAACATGTTTTATGGCATGTAGTTGATGGCACAAACACCCATCTGGGCTTCAGCGGCAAAATCTCCAGGTTTGGCGCAACTGCATGGGGAGAGAAACTCTAAGCCACACCCCCTGGTGACACAACAGCATCTTTAGCAACAGGATGTGATGCCCTTTCGCCCCACAGCGGGCATGTGCTGGAGGAAACTAGCAGTGGGCTGATTGTTCAGCTGATCTCTCCTGTGTGCTGACTAATGGAGCGCCGAGTCATGGACCTATCAGGTTCTGATCCAGGGTGCTCCATTTAAACCCTTCCTGGCTATACACCAGTGCCAGTGATAATCTGACTCACTAGCTGTGTCCCTGGTTGCGTATTTTGGATTACTAGGGTTTTGACCTTGGCTTGTTCTTTTGACCACTCTAACATATTAGTACCGAGTTTCTCTTCTGGTTCTTACCTCGGCTTGACTTTTTGACTGTAGCAGAGTAGGTTACATCGACCAGTTGCAAACTTGCTACTTAGAGCTTGCACTGCAAGTAGGCAGGAAAAGCGGTCAGGGTTCTAGTTAGGGCTCAGTGTCTGTCCCTACCTACTGACATTACAGTTGAGTAATATGTTGGATTATGGTTGTCATGTGCTTTAAATTTTGGTCATCCCATGTTTTCTGGATATATTTATATATATTGTATTACATATTTGTCTGTTCCCTGATATTGCACATTTATATGTACCAATATTTCATATTCCAATGTCCACTTTTATTTGTGCATCTCATGTTATTACATATTTGCATGACTCCTGCTATGACATGTCACACTGGTTTCTGACCATTTTAAATATAAAAAATTGTGACATAATAACTATGCCCAGTTATACAATACCTCATCCAAAGCCTTCCCAGATTTGCGTAGATTTTGCAAAAGAAATAGCTGCATTAAGCCTTCATCATCCTGACAGCAGAGGTCAAGCACAATGCAGCCCTGATCTTCATATGCATTGATTTGATGAAACGTTGCCATTGCTTTTGTGTGGAATGTCACTGAGTGTAGCTTAAAAAAAAAAAAAAAAAATAATCAGAGAAGAGTAATAGGATATCAAAACATATTTTAGATGTGTTCAGATGTAAATAATAGAAAAAAAAAAAAAAAAAAAAAAAAATATAATGAAGTCCCCATGTGCAGCATGAACAGCCCCTACTACCCCTCTGCACTGCCTCTGTCTTCTACCCCTAAGATCAGCTTCTCCATTGTTACTGATTAAACATTTCCCAGCCACCTCTCTAAATCACATCTTACCACTTACTGTATGCACTTGAAGGCTGTGTACACCTATTGAGCTGTTCTGTCACAAAGGGTTAACTGTTTTTCTAACTGTGTGACTAGTATTTTCACTTTGTGCAGTCATCTAATAAACCTTCTCTCTAAACTACTAAGAGGTCATAAACACTTATTTAAGCCATATTCTTATCAGCAAGATAAGAACTGAGCTATAATGAGTGTTTAGAACGTCAGAAAGCAGAGTTAAGGAGTCTGTCTGCCCCCCCCCCAACTGACGGAAAAAAGAAAATCCAGAGGCTGCTACAAGAGCATCTTGACTCTGTACAGAAAAAAGGGCTCCATATTTTTAATAAAGAATTGCCCCCAAAAGTTGTACATAGCATTTAAGGTGACCATACAAATTAGATAGGAGTAGGTTGATGGTTCAACAGTAGTTGAACAAACATCTGGTGAAAGTTTGTTTATAGGGCATGGCCATACGCATTTTAGTCCACGTTTTATGTTAGAGTTGTACAAACTGTCCATACATAGATTGTTTGTAAGCGAAAGATCTTTTGATCAACTATTGGAGGAAATGAGTCCCCAATAATTTTAATCTGCCAGTTAAAACCAAATAGCAGCACACCCTTTTTTCCTAATGTGTTTATTTTACACACACACACCAGGAAGCGGTGGCTACAGAGGAAACTAAAAAAATTAAATATTTAAAAAATTAAAAATTAATAAGGATTTAAAAAAAAAAAAAAAAAAAATCTGTCATATCAAAAACAATGCAATCTGCATGCAGTACGTTAAAGCATGCATAAACTTTTCACAATAAGCTGCCATATGTACATGAGTGATAAAATATACCAAGTCATACAATGGTCAGTTAGTGTTATCAGTTTTCTCCTTTGCATGCTGAATCTTGAATTCACAATTTTCTCTGAGCTGGTGGGTTAAAACTAACTGTGAATACACATGGAGACAGCAGGTTCTGCACTGTAAATATCTCTCATCCACTCTGGAGCTCCATATAGGACATGATAGAGAAGCAGTGAGCAGTATAGATGTGAATAAATTAGGGTGATACAGAACAGGGTTTCCCAACCTACAAAATGCACCACATGCTAAGGGTATACACAAGACTGCACTAGCATCCACCAATATTTCATTGCTGCTCGCTATATAGACACAAGATATAGAGCCACCGTCAGGATGGAGATGCAGTTGAATACTGTGGTGGAAAACAGAAGCGGATGACAGCCTGCCCTGCTAAATCAGTCACAGGCCATAGGCCACTAAGCCTGAAGTCTATGAGAGGACGGCTTGACCGCCTGAGCTTTGATACAGGAAGCTCAAGATGCAGACAAGAGGCCAGTGTCCTGCACTGATAAGTATTAACAGTCATCCATCAAGGGTCCAAATGTGGTGTGTCATTTTGACAGGAAGTTTAGCAATGCATGCTACACTCTTCCCATCAAATCTGAAGGAGGCATGCTGACAGAGGCATGAGAACAGCCTTAGGTCCCATTCAGACAACCGTATTATTGCAGGTCCGCAAAAATAATGCGGACCCACAATACTACCGGTGTCGCCAGGCGTTTGTTCCGCAATGTTCGGAACACACGGCCGGGCGCCCCATTGAAAATTCCTATACTTGTCCGCTCTTGCAGACAAGTATAGGACATTTTTTTTTTTTTTATGCGGAGCCCCGGCTGTACTTGACGTGAAAAGGTTGATAAACACTATATAAAAGACTACTTAACACTGTCCACCCCCCTCCCCTCCTTCCATCTCCAATAGTTCTGTCCACCGCGTCCTCGGCAGGCCACGGCCAACACGTCTCATCTACAGGCCTCCAGGTCTGCTTTATAGGGTTAGCTCTCGCATGTCCAAACCCATTCCTAGCAAATTGTGTCTAGTCAGAGCTTTAGGTTTCTAGTCTCTAGTTACCAGTAAAGGTGTGATTCTCTGTATGACTATACATACTGTCTGACAACCGACTGACTCTTAGCCTCCTGACAGATCCCTCAGTGCTTTGCACCAGGGGTCAGCCGCCAACTACATTGGGACTCTCTCAGGAGGTAGAGGCCTGGTGGTTCCCCTGCAGCGAAGAGGAGATTCCTGGTATAGGTAAAAGTGAAAACCAGGGGACTGTTAGGATAAATCCCTTAGAGCTAGTTCCAAGTCTAACCAGTTAGCTGGCACAGTGAGTCCACACCCACTGCCCGTTAAATAGTTTTGGTGTCAGAAGATAGACTTCTAAAAAATTTCAGGGAGGAAGTTAGAATGGGGGAGGTGTAGCCAACAACACTGGACCAAGGCATTTTTCTTTCATAGAACATTTCTTATATTAGTCTGTACTAATGTAGTTATGCAAAGCTCTCTGAAAGTACAGTGACCATTTCAAGATTCAGCTAAGGAGGCAGTACTATTGGTGATTGACAGTGATCTGTATCCACGGGCATAGAAGAAAGGCCCTCAGTCACTGAATAGGACCGCCAACAGGATTCCAAATCCCAGAACGTGCAGAGAAAAACCACAACTATACAGCAGTCTGCTCAGCACCTCCTGCTCTGTTGGGCACATTGATTATAATGGGGTCCACTTGGCATGCAGGTTTTTTCATTCACCCTTTCTGGCAGAATTTGCAATGGAGGCCCCCTAACAAGCCCTTAATAAATTTACTCTAGTTTTCTGTTGTGGGCTTCCCCATCATGCCAAAAAAGTAGGTATGCCTTCAGCTGTGCCTACGCAATCACTTATCCACAGAGTGGTGGAAAACAACAGAAGCTCTGAGCAGGCAATATTTGTAGCATGCAACAGGTTCATCAAAACATCTATTCAGAAGATACGGGAAACAGACTTACCTCCCCTGTGTGTTTATTTGCCACATGAAAAACTGTGTCAAATCTGGGATCCCAGCTTATGCAGTCGGATATAGTTGAGCCTGTTATGTTGGATGTTATAATTTTCATCACATTTAACCTGAGAGGCTGTTCTATAAATACAATGTAGTTTTCTGTCATTCCTGGGTGGGGAAAAAAAATTAAATCATTTTAAATTTTACTTGCAACTTACATTACATAAAAAGTGACTAGGCCACACGCACACAACCATTCACAGTTTGCAACCTGCAAACCACGGATCCACAAGTCTGCACTTTTGTCCACTGTGCTTCCGTGAAATGCAGATCGCAGCTGTTCTGATGGATGTAGAGAATTTTGCTTCTGAGCTACTTTTTTTCGTGGGCTTTGAATTCGGGTTCATTTATGAAAATAAGGGATTGAAGTTTGGGATAAGTTTGATTAATAAAGAACTTCATTCACAAGCTGTGTTTTTCTATGACCGTGAACTAAGATTTTATTTGTCAAAAAAGAGGTTAGAAAGGTGGATGGTGAAGCATTATAAGTTCGTGTTAAAAGGGAGTGTCACCAGCGACTTCCCTATTCAATGCTGGTTTTCTTCTGTTTATCCGAGGCTCTGATCCCAAGTTATGATATCTTTTCTTAATATACAAAAATGACACCTTTGGTGCAACAAGGGTGCCACCATTGTTTTTGCTGCACACAAGCTCCACTAATTTCTGTGGCCAGCCTCTCCCTGGGCTGTTTTACCACTGCCTGACCCCGTTAAAGCAAGGGAGGGGCTGGCAACAAATGAGTGGAGCTTGGATGCAACAAGTGCCATCACCACGCCCTTGTTGCACCAAGGGCCTAATTTGCTCATTAAGAAAGTATAACTCGGGAACAGATCCTCGGAGCAACAAAATACAGTGTTTTAAATCAGGTGAACCACAACTATGTGGTCTATGCAAACAGTTGGATAGGGAGGTAACTGGTGACAGATTCCCTTTAGGAAACATTTGTACACCACTGATGAAGCCTACAAAAAAAAATAAATAAATAAATAAATAAATCGGCTGGATACTAATTTTTATAGTGGATGGTCATGCCATTTGTCAAGCATGTTAGCTTGTAGATGTCCCTCACCTCTTAAGCAAGTGTCAGATCAGGAGACCTTAGGGGCCATTCAACTGCTACATGATGATGTGTTTCTCTCTTTATGCACTAAAGCTGGCACATTCCCTGAGTTTTTCCAGCAAGATGGTGCACCACCAAATTATGGGTGTCAGGTCCGAGCATTCCTAGATGAACAGTTTCCTGGAAAGTGGATTGGTCATCGTGGGCCAGTTGAATGGCCCCCCAAGGTCTCCTGATCTGACCCCCTTAGACTTATCATTGGGGGGGGGGGGGGGTCATCTGAAGGCAATGGTCTATGCTGTGAAGATACGAGATGTGCAGCACCTGAAACTACGGATACTGGAAGCCTGTGCTAGCATTTCTTCTGCGGTGTTGCTATCAGTGTGTGTGTGTGTGTGTGTGAGAAGAGTGGGAGAAGAGGGTTGTATTGACAATCCAACACAATGGGCAGCACTTTGAACACATTTTATAAGTGGTCAGAAACTTGTAAATAACTCATGAAAGAATAAAGTTATGTTAAAACCAAGCACATCATTGTTTTTCTTGTGAAATTCTTAATAAGTTTGATGTGTCAAATGACCCTCTTCCCATTGAAAAAAAACTAAAGTTGGATCCAAAATGGCGGACTTCAAAATGGCCGCCATGGTCATCACCCATCTTGAAAAGTTTCCCCCCTCCCATATACTAATGTGCCACAAACAGACCGTTAATATCACCAACCATTCCCATTTTATTTAGGTGTATCCATATAAATGGCCCACTCTGTAGAATGGTTTCCCAGCTCTATGGAATGGAGAAAAGGGAAAGACTGCAGGGAAGTCCCAGATAATGGTTCAAAAATGCCCGAACGTGTTTCATGGGCTATATTCCAACTCATCAGGGGACTGGTAAATAAGGGTCAGGATAAAGTGGTCTCCTAAGCCTAACTCTCCTGTACCAGCCTACTGACACTGAGAGCTGGTGCAGATATGAGCAGGAGTGAGTATGGTAGTGTGTGTGTGTGTGTGTGTGTGTGTGTGTGTGTGTGTGTGTGTGTGTGCGCGCGCGCGTTATACACACACCATATTATACCATACAATTGGACTACTGAAGCACTCACCAAAACTATGGTAATATGAAGGATACCAGTTGTCACTTGCTGGTATGGAACAAATAATCTTGGCGCCGTGCAGTGTATCTTCATCCTCTTGGGGAGGTATTTTAATAATGTTGTACAATGTTCCTGCAAATTGTATTCAGATACATTACCAAGATGAGATACATTACATACAGACTTTATGTAAATCTACTTTCCAACAGTAGGAGACAACTCAAGGTGGAAGGGAGTAACTAATAGTGGGTTACAGTATCTATAATTTCTTCTTCAAAAGCTGTTTGTTAAGGATGGTAAGGGGCAATAAGCCATCAGTATTTTTAGCTTTCCGCACCACTTGGGAATGGTGGTTATGTGGCTGGGGGTGGACCATCCGCCCCAGAAATTAATTAAGTTTATGCCTGGAAACAGGTATAAAGAGAGGAGATACAACTACTCCAGTCAGGGGCTAGAGTAGTTTTACTCCAGGTGTACAGACTGCCAGAGATGCACCTAATTTATGACAAGGCCTATGCCTCATCATAAATTAGGTGCTTTCTCCAGCAGGGCAAGGGCTCTCAAAGCCTACAAATCTAATCTGTTTTGGAGGATGGTCTTGCTGTTGCCTCTGTAGAGCACCTGTGGTCACTTTCATTTGCGCCAAAAACAGGTGAAAACTGAACAATTGCTTATCAGGGTTGCCAGATGGAATTTCTTTTCTCTGAACAAGCTATCCAAAAATCATGGACAAATTGGAAAACCATAATATATAATAACACACACTAAAAGCGCCATATCTATTTTTGTCAGACACAGGAAAAAGTCTCCTACTTTTTTGGACTGATAGGAATTTCTGGACATTTGCCAAACCTTAGGCTATGTTTACATGGTGGAGATGTACAGTATAAGCATAAAATCTGCACCAAAAAAAATGCTCATAAATCTATACTATTTATCATGGTTTTGGTGCATATTTTGTGTAGTTTTTGTTGTGCTTTGTTTCGGATTTTCTGTTTATGTTAACAACACTATGGAAGTCACTATAGATAAGGTGCAGAATCGCACAAACAATTGACATACTGCAGATTTTAAAGTTCAGCAGGTCAATTTCTGCACAAAAAAAAAAAACAAACAAAAAAAACAAAAAAACAAAACCACACCACAAAAATGACCATCACACACAAAACAAATTCGGTAATCTGCATTGTGTGCAGTTACGCTTATGCTTCCCAACTGGAAAAATAGACATCCCTAAAGTTTAAGCAACTTTGGGGTTATGTTGTGATGCTTTGGTCATGTTCCCCAAATTACTTTGAGCAGTTATTTTAGTTTCTCGTTGATATCGTTATTTGACCAAATACAAAATGCCACATATTAACACCATTACCTTGTACACCATACGAATTGCCCATGTTGTATACAGTCCCATCAGGGTCATAATGAGGATGAGCAGTTGCCCCGTTCACAGCGATATACTTACTCCAGTCAACCTGCAATGAGACGTTATCAAGATAAAGGTTTTATTTTCTATTAATAAACTTGAAAGGGATTGTGACGAAGTAGGCTCCTTTAAGGTGACTATTGAGTGGTAGGTCCTTTTACTTATGTAAATATCTAATATTTACTTTGTGCACTTTTGCTCCACCTATCCCACAGGCGACCTTGATTAGGTGGTACATATAGCTGTGCGTGCTCCTCCTCTCATTAGTTGCTGGATGCACACAGAGGTAACTATGAGCAGCAGACTATATGTGCAGGGTCTGCTCTCCTAAATATAGATGTCCAACTGCATAGGTAGGTTTTAGAGTAGGACCTGCCTGAGACCACCTTGGCGTGGGTAGGTGGGCACAGATGTCTTGATCAAAATATATTGGCCGAGAGTCTCAGATTTTATCATATCAGAGTGAGGGCTTAGTCCATATATAATGTTGGCATCTATTGTGTTAGATGTGTTATTGTGTGCATCATGATCTGCGATTTTTACTTATGCCAAATAAAGCATTCTTTCTACTTTCTGTATATGATAAGACATTACTACATGACAATAAAGGGGTTTTTCAGTATTTCTATATTGATTGTCCATCTCCAGGATAGGCATACTGTAGGCCATTACTGTTGGGGGTCCAACACCCCGCATGCCCACTGATCAGCACTTCTGGAGTAGCTTTGGTCGTGGAAATAAGCATCAAAACTATACCGCTTTGTACAATTTGTAGTGGACAGAGCTTATTATTGCAGAGCTGCTTCTGTTCATGTGAATGGGAGAGTGCAGTAGTAACCAGCTCTATCTACTACACAGCAGATATGTAAATTGAGCTATTCCCAAACAGTATTCCCAGATATGGAATACTGGAAAACCCCTTTTAACCCATGTAGGTTCATTTGTGTTTGGCAAACTGCTCATACACGCAAGCATATTACAGACCATATTTTTCGCCCTATAAGACGCACCTAGGTTTTGGAGGAAGACAATAAGCCAAAGATATTTTTCATTAGACCTCAGGTCAGACCACCAATCAGACCTCAGCTGACAGTCCCATTCAGACCCCAATGTTAATAAGACCCGTAATCAGACCTCAGCTCAGACCCCCAATGTTAATAAGACCCCAATAAGATCTCAGATCAGAGCCCCATGCTCTTACCTCTCCTGCTCCGGACACCGCTGCTGTTCCTGGCGCTGGCTGTGCTGTGAACTGACACAGAGCGCCCTCACACTGTGTGCAGCCACAGCACAGCCTGGAAGTGGTGAGTACAGAGCCCAATGGGCACTACGTTAACCACTTCCTGGTTCTCCTGTACTAATGAGCGCTTCCATAATGGGGGCGCTCATTAGTATTTACTTATGCCCTTTAATCAACTATGATTAACGCAAAACCCTTTTAGGGATCCCCCAACATATGCTTTATCTTTGATAAAATAAAACCTAACTTTTATCAGATGTAACTAAATGTCCAGTGTGTAAAAAGAAAATAAAGTTAAAATTATCAGTTCAGTTTATCAGCATAAGTATATTATTACCCTGAGGATTCCTCCAAGGGGACCTTTGTATAGTTGTGGCTCATTAGTATTTGTCTCATAACATGAAGGGACATTTCCTCATCTTATGGAGGTGAAAAATATGGTATATCTGGATAACGTCTAACTTCAACGTGACACCTGTAGCATTGTTGACAAGAATAGCCATTTCTATTGATGGAAGTGAGAAGAGTGTAGAATGTGTACGACAGTCTCCATATTTTGTGGATTTGTGGTTTGCAGACCGCTATATAGACATGGTCGTGTGCATGAGCCATTAGAGAAAGAAATCAGGGAAGGTGACTGGATGACAAAACCTGACTGATTCTGAACACGCAACATCAAATCTGCTATTAAAACCCACAACAAATCACCTTTTCTGCTGTTTCTAGTGTTGCTGGATCCACTTTATACATCAGGTTTGTCTCTGTGCTGACAAAATAATCCTTCTTGTATTTCACAAAGCTAATATTCCCATTGTCCATTTGGCCTAAAAGCAGCAAATCAATAATGAATACATTACACAATTTCCATACAAATACACCAAAGGCAAAGTGTCGATTTTATTTTCTGTATGATGTTTAGCAGTTAAATTGGTTAGATTACCTTTTGCTGGAGTGTCACAACTTATAATTCTAGCATTAACTTTTATTTCATTGAAGTGAAGGGCATGTGTTTTGCAGGATGAGCTCTAGTTTTTAAATGGTATCATTTTTCGATACTACTTTTTGATCATTTTATATTCAAAATTTTAGGAGGGGCAGGGTGACCCAAAAAGGGCAAATTGTAAACTTATATTTTCATTTTCCATCATGGCATTCACCGTGCAGTAAAAATATTTTAGTAGTTAGGACAGTTTCAGAAATGGAGATACAGATTATGTTTATTGTTTATTTATTCATATATGCACAATTGGTAAAAGGGTGGGTGATTTGAATTTTATAAATGTGTTAGATATGAGCGAATCTATTCGCCGCTTTGTATCGAAGCTTACAAATTTTCTACTCCGAAGCGAATCCGGATTTTCCGAATCTTAAATGTTCTTAAACCTTTATACGCATTAGCTACGTACTTGTACGTAGCATTAGCGTACAATTAATCAGACAAGTTAATTTATACACTGCTGCGTACGAATTCAGTTAAATAGCAAACTTTTACTGTAAGTTCTTTATTCACATATCAGGGCCAGTGCAGAGCTAGTAATATTAATCAGGCAGGGAGAGAGACAAAGACCTGCAGGGCCACAGTCAAGTGAAAATGTCTGGCACGGAAAAGCAAAAGGGTTCCAGCCAGAACGGGGAAGGAGAAGGTGGCACAGGGCAGCAGTGCCAAAGGACATGTAGCCGGAGCTTCTACTGGTAGAATTCGTAATAGTTGGCTGCAAGCCTCGGATCACCTGCTGCATCTCCTTCTGCTGGTTCGGGTGTTGGTGTATGCAATCGTAATCCTGCCGGTCCATCAGCCGGATCATGTATTTAAGCTCTCCAGAGCTAAATGTTGAGGAACGCTTGGATGCCATTTGTAAAACTTTGCTCTGCTTCTGAGGAGTTCACGCCGAGGCCTAGTGTCGAGCCTGCCTGCGTATTACACAATTTGTAGACATAGTACACTGAGGAGTCGTACACAATTTGTACGCTCATGCGTATGTGTTCACGTAAGTAGCGTAACTTTAACAACTGTATGTTCGTTATTAGTGTGCAAATGCACTAACAGCAGAACACAACAGAATAACGAATAATTTGTACGCAGCTTTGACTGAATAGCTTCATATTCGGTACAAATCTTTTTTAAAAAATTCTACGAACATTCAGCGAAGCGAATTTTAGATGATTCGCTCATCTCTAAAGTGTGTAATAAAAAATTAAATGTTTTAGTCCCCTTACAGGACTTGTACATGCAATCTTCTAATCACTATTATTTAAGTGGTGGCCACAGCACACATCGATTTGTATCTGTTTTTTGTTGGGTGCACGTCCCTTGATAGACTCGTCATCAACTTCACAGAACCTACAATGTTACAACACCGCTTATAGCTAAAGCAATGACATAATCTTTATTATAAACATGTTATACAAATACACATAAAAACACTAAAATTATTCAACAGCGGGAATAGCATAAATAAAGCAGAAACACTGGTGTCAAAAAAGATTAAATTCATAACATGGTATTAGGCCACATTGTTATAAACAGTAAAGTGCATAGTGCAAAGGCATACAAACAATGTGATATAAGCCACATGGATCCCGGTACCAACACAGCACCAGATGAACACAAAACCATAAAAGTAAATGAACAGAATACTGTCTACCACCCAGTGAGTCCGCGTCCCAGTGAGAAGACGCGGACTCACTGGGTGGTAGACAGTATTCTGTTCATTTACTTTTATGGTTTTGTGTTCATCTGGTTCTGTGGTGCTGTGTTGGTACCGGGATCCATGTGGCTTATATCACATTGTTTGTATGCCTTTGCACTTTACTGTTTATAACAATGTGGCCTAATACCATGTTATGAATTTAATCTTTTTTGACACCAGTGTTTCTGCTTTATTTATGCTATTCCCGCTGTTGAATAATTTTAGTGTTTTTATGTGTATTTGTATAACATGTTTATAATAAAGATTATGTCATTGCTTTAGCTATAAGCGGTGTTGAGACTTTTTTGTAACATTGTAGGTTCTGTGATTTGTCTCTCAACACACCATTTTGGTGCTCGTCATCAACTTCGTATCAATATACTGTGGGTACACGATTTCAGAAAGCACACCAATATGCAGCGTTCATAATGCCCCTTTCACACGAGCGGGAGATTCGCATGTCTCCCGCAACGCATCTACAGGGCTGGACTCCGGCACTGACTGGGATCACATATAATGCTATACGATCCCTGTCAGTGCTGAGTCCAGCCCTGTAGATGCGTTGCGGGAGACATGCGAGTCTCCCGCTCGTGTGAAAGGGGCATAAGTGTTCTTTATTCAATGATTTCAGACAAACATTTAAATGCATAATAGTAGCAACGTTTCAGGCTTTAGGAGGAGTAGCACTTTATCAAGCTGGTATATGTAACAAAAAAAAAAAAAAAAAAAAAATTAAAAAAAATTTGACAAGGTATTAAAAAAAAGTATTATAAATTAGTTATGTTGATTTAGAGCCTGATAGCAAATTTAGCCAATAGACTAATGGTGAGTTAACACAGAATATTCCAGGCTGAAAACTCCCTTTGTTTTTGTGGGAATCAGCCTTGTCCGATATTGCCATACTGTTTTCCACACCACGCAGAGAAAAGATATATCCTTGGTACGGTTTCCAGGTGGACACTGCTGAAAACCGTGGCAAGGGTCCTATCAAAGAGTATACTGTTTGAGGTACGTATGGTTGTATTTACACATACAACCAAAAGTTTAGAGATCAACTTCTGTATGATATAACGATCATGAGCATTTCGGACATGCTCTCGGTTATGGCTCATAGAGTGAGTCCTGAGCAGGGTAGCCCTGTCTAAGGAAAACTGACTAGGTTATCCATAGCAGCCAATCAGATGCCACAGAACATCATGATCTTACTGCAATTTATGAACTCTATATTAAACAGCCTGGGAGGTTGCTCCTATGTCTATAGGGGAGGGGGGGGGGGGGTTAGTATATCTTGGACAATATTGTTCTGTCTGGAAAATTACTATTGGGTCTGGGAATTTACCATTGTGTCTTGATATTTACGATGTCGGGGGGGGGGGAGGGGCGTGGAGGTTACTTTGAAAGTTACTTACTTGGCAATTCAAACATGGAAACAAAGCGCCTAAACAAGCTCTTACAGGGGTCCGGAATGGCTGCTGTGCCAAAATTAGAGACCACAATCCTGTTTTGACTTTCGTTTAACTTATAGGAGTCACTTTGAAGAAACTTGCTCATGTAAGTTACATTTCCATTCTCAATTGTGAATTTGTGCATAAGGGCCATCCCATCGAACCAGTGGTTAAATCTGCAAAAAAAAAAAAAAAAAAAAAAAAAAAAAAAATTTAGCAGCAAAAACTAAGGTATTGCTTATTCAGAATTAAAGAAAGAACATTAGGGCAGATTTATAAAGGATGTAGACCCCACAGCACCTAAATGTCACAGAGAGAGTTCCTACCTTTGAACCAAATTCGTTTGTCTTTTTTTTTTTTTTTTTTTTTTTTTAAAGCCGATATGTACAGTAGTTATGCATTTATATATTTACTCAGTTGCTCCACAGCTGTTTGGTTCTTAACACATAATTTAATGTTCTGATGCAGATTGGAACAATGAATGGCCCTCATTGACCAGACATTTTCTAAAGTGAGACAACCCCTTAAAGTTAGAACAGATATTAAAAAAAAAAAAAAAGTTTCACAGAATTTTTTCCCATAATAAATATACATCAATCTGTTCAGCTTCTCCAATTTTATAATCCGTTGCCTGCAGATTGCATTGCACTTTGTGGCGACAGGTCATTTTTAAGTCGCTTAGGCTTCTTTTACACTTAGTAGTTCCTCCGGAGAACAGACTGCCGAAGCACTCTGGATCCGACGTTGCCAGAAGGCGCCCCTGGCCCCATTGACTATAATAGGATCCGGCAAATATGCCAGGATTCTGCCAAACAAAAAGCGCTGCATGCCAATGGGGCCAGTGAGCATTCGGTAACATTTGACAATGCCAGATCGTGTTATATATAGATTTATTTTACAGGCAAAGATAGATGTACAGACAGAAAGTGGCTGCTTATATCTTCATACAAGCTTGTAAATTATTAACCCTCACTTGTCTTTTCCAAACTCAAATCTGCCAGGTCCATTGCGGTATAGACTGCCTGTGATCCATCCGGGGACTCTCCCAGTAATCCTAGTGGAGATGGGCTGAGGAGTCTCTTCTACTGTCTGAAACAGTGGTGCTATGTATTCCTTCTCTTCTTGGGGGCAGATGCATAACTCCTTTTCCTCTTCCTTAACAAAATTATTTAGAACTGAAGAGAAGAAACAAAGCACAAATTAGATACTTTTTTTTTTTTTTTTTTTACTGCCCCACTGTCAGTAAAAAGACACAGAAGTTTCAGACACATTCAAATCAATTGGTCAGTGAAAAAAGGAAATGGGGAGGAGGCGAGATGTATACTAAGCCAGCCCTACCTTCAACATGCTGCCTGGCCTACCTCTAGTACTGAGCCCCTATGTTGCTCCCAGCAGTATGCTCCCCAAGTGGCAAAAGAATCCTTCATGACAGCACTGACGATGAGATTGACCCTCCTCCCACCAGGTAGGGACAGGAAGCAAATAAATAGGATCCTCTTCCAGCTCCACCTTGGTGTCTTTTCTGGAACCAAACAGCCTAGGAGAATTAGCATCACCAGCACTATTCACACACATGCCATCAGCCTTAGAGTCAAACTATCAGCAATTATATATATATATATATATATATATATATATATATATATATATATATATATATATATATATATATATATATATATAAGGGGGGGGGGTTTACTGAACCCAAACATGGATTTTGGTGCCAATGTCAATGTCTGTAGTTTAAAGAAAAGCTGCAGCACAGTCAATCAGCAAGCGTTTAGGCTGTGGGGACTTGGAAGCCATCGCAGTCATGCCTAGCTTTGGCATGGCTGTGATTAGCCGGTGCACTATGTGACCATGCATGCATAAATGCTGGATCACATAGTGCGCCACCATTCTGCTCTAACTAGTTTAGGGACAGGACGCTGCTGCAGGGAGTGTGTCAGGCCTTTATTTTTAAGTGTGCTGATGACCCGTAGGCATTATTGATTGGCGCAATACAGCTCCTTTGCAGCAGTGAGACAGAAATACCATACTTAATCGTGCTGTTCAGTCTGAGGGTGACCTGTTGGCATTGTTGTTCTGTGCAATCCTACTCCTTTGCACCAGTGACAGGGATATATAATAGTTAATCAGTCGGTTAATTGTGCAAGTGAGACATGCCTATTTTTTGTGTTTAAAATACACTGTACTTGCCACCATTACAGAGATATATAAAAGTTAATCAGGTAGGTGAGACCTACCCTTTTTTTTTTGTGCGCTAAACACCTGTTTTGCATCCATGACACAGATATACAATTGTTCATCTGTCAGACAATTTTGTGGGTGACTAACAAAATGAGGAGAGCATCAACTAGGGGACGTGCCCATGGTGCTGCTGGAACTCCTGCTGCAGGGAGAGGACATTGTTGTTCTGTACCAGATACGCGTCTAGATGAAACTCCTTCCTCTGGTGCAGTAGCTTCGGCCTTCCCACTCACCACCTCATATGCGACGTACCCACAAGGTGGGACTCCGCCTTGCCTGTGCTGGAGAGACTGTGCAAGCAGCAGCTAAGGGTAAGTCGCTCTGCAGAACAGCACCATTTCTCCACCAACGAGTGGGCCTCCATGCGGGACGTTTGTTGCACTGCTTTGAGTACTTCACCAACAAGGCCATCAGCCTTACTATTCCACTTCTATGTCTCCTTGAAAGAAAGGCTTCAGGCACTGATGGATTAGGATAGGGCACAGGAGGAAGAGGAACAGGGATCATTCCCACAGTTATCAGGCCAGTTGTCCACAGGTGGCTCAGAGGGTGGTTTCCTGCACCAACAGGTACCCAACTCTCCAGACAGGGCACAGTTTTGGAGGATGAGGAGGATCCCCATTCATAGCAGGGTGGCACCCAAATCAGCTCACTGGCATCAATGGAGCGTGGCTGGGAGGATACAGACAATATACGTCCCACTGATGACAGCTTGTCGTAGCCTCTGGGCAGCCTGCCACACATGAGCGACTACATGCTGCAGTGCATGTGCAATGACCGCCGAGTTGCACACATTCTAACTGGTGCTCACCCTGCTGGATCCCCACTACAAGGGCAAGGTGCCATCCCTTTACGCCTTGGAAGTGCTGGCCTGCCCTGTGGCAAGTGTATTGTCTGAACATGTATTAAGCATGGCGGGGGGAGTGATCACGGACAGGCGCATCTGCCTGTCCACAGCCAACATGGACAAGCTCGCGCTCCTTAAAATGAACCAGGCATGGATCCCACAGGACTTGGCCGCACCAAGCCATTGTTATATCTCTCTATCTATCTCTGGGGAAAAAAAAAAGTTTGTGACCTCCTCTGCCTGTACTGCCAAGTCCGCCTCCCCCTCCACTCCAAGATTATTATGCCTTATATTAGAGTAGGGAAGTATACCGGCCACACCCAGCCATTGTTAGGCCCCTTTCACACGAGCGCGAGACTCGGACGTCTCCCGCATCATGTGCCGTGTACTGAACTCCCGGCACTGAACAGGGGTTACATAGCATTATACTGATTTATGATGCTATGTAACCCTTACAGTTCTGATAATGCCGACAGTGTTATCCTACACATTCCAGAACTGTAAGGGTTACATAGCATCATAAATCAGTATAAAGCTATGTAACCCCCATTCAGTGCTGGGAGTTCAGTACACGGCACATGATGCGGGAGACGTCAGTCTCACGTTCGTGTAAAAGGGGCCTTATACTGCAGAGCACTTTGTGCGTTCTCTGCAGACAGAGACACGATGACCTTCTGTCAAAAAATCTGATTTGCCACCTGTCTGAAGGGCAATGCCCCTCATTCCCCCTTGGCAATTCAGATAGAGCAACGTAACTGTTGTATCCCATCTTATGTGGACAGTCGTCCCTGTGAGATAGTTGGACAGGGATCATAGTGCTAGCCAAACCTCAGAGAATTACCTGAGGCTGGATGACATCTTTGCCTGTTTCTGGGTCTACTCTCCATGTAGAGAGCTGAGAATTGGCTCTAAACCCCCAAAGGCTTGTATCTGTGGTCACTACTTCTAATAGATTGCGGTTCCATGGGACCCTCTTTTTCAAGTTAATTATCAGCTGTTATTGCTCGCTCCCCCCACCCCCCAACTTCCATTCTTACAACTATGAAAGCGATTTTCTTTTTCGCTTTTCCTGTTATCGGAGGGATTTTTTTTACTGAGGCATTCCCCAGGATTTTTTCTAAATCCTGCCCAAACATGTCTGCATGTTTCTGTAACCTTCCAAATGAATTAACCACTAATGACCTAATCGCTGAGGTAAATGCTATATTGGGTTTAAACGCAACATCTTTAGATAGTTTGGCCTGAGAAAAGTCCACTTTAGGACAAGATGCCAAAAATGTATCATTCTCCTCCTCAAATGGCAACCTATGCCTATTAGTTTTAGGTAAGAAAAAAATTCCTACCAGGCTTCTTCCATTCTTGCTTAATCATAAAAACATCCATTCTATGTACTGGGAAAAAAAAAAAAAAAAAAAAAAAAAAACACACAACACACAACTTTCTTTTGCTCCAGTCCACTAAACATCTCATCCTGTACAGATCTTTGAATTTGAGTCTGACACATTCATGGTTGATCTGACAGCCTTAAAGGGGTTATCCAAGGCTTATAATGTCCCCCCCATAACCCATCACAGAGGAGGCGGCGGCAGCTGCTCCCACAGGCCTTAGCACTGGTTGTCTTCACCAGACTGCAAGCACTATTAACAGAGCTCTTCAGCTGGCTGCTAATTAGCCCACATTAAAGCCTCATTCACACATCAGTGTTTTTAGTATGGATGCATGCTCTATTTTGTCCATGTTCACGGATCCCTCACACGCATTATAGTCTATGGGTCTGTGAAAACCACGGATGCCATCTGTGTTTCATGGATCATTAGGAAGAGATGCTTTGAAAATTATTTTTCAGCTCTGCAGTGTCAGTGAAACACAGATGACACATGGACAGCAAAAAACGGACACACGGACCCTTTACGGACAGCTTCATAGATGCATCACTGACCACCTTCTCACGGATTGGAGCACGGACACAGATGTGTTAATGAGGTGAATGACATCCAGCTGATGCAGAGAAAGGGAACACCGTTTTAAATGATCCAAATATGCCATTCTGGCAGCTCCACTGCTAGCTATATATATACACACATACATACACATATACACACACACATACATACACTACATGACAATAGCAATACAGACAAATTTGAATTAGACATAAGCAAAAAAAAAAAAAAAAAACACACACACAACTAAAACAGACAATAATTAAATGCTATAAGGATGTTATAGAATGACTTGATTTTGTAGGATGTAGCAGCGCCAAGTGGAGATGAGTTGATTATTACTGCAACACACTGGCATAGAAATATTTGCTTCTGGTGGTTATTCAAAGCTATTGCAGGTATACCTATAAGTAAAGTATCCTAAGTAGCCTCCAGTACATCTGATGCTGACAGGATCATCACCTATTACACAGTTACCTAGTAACATTTTCATCCATTTCTATGTGTCTCCACATTCTCTGCCAGTAAACCTGCTGCCTCACCCAGTGATCTCTGTATGTTACCTGGTATGCTGTACAGGGCAGAGAAGAGGACATCCATGTTGATGAGGCTGTACTGACTGCTGAGTGAGGTCTTCTGATTGATAAGAAAAGCTGGACTCTGCCACGAACCATGAGGAAAGTCCAGCATGACTCCAGTTTTAAGGAGGGGTAGGGGTGAGGGGTGGAGTAACGAGGAGAGGTAAAAAAAAAAAAAAAAAAATCCTTTCTGGGCTTTTGGCTCTGTTTTGTGCACTGTGGTAGTGGTAAGGCTAGGGCTAAAAGGCAACACTGGTCACGACCAGGATTACTGAGTAGCGGTGATCCCATAGAAATGAATGGGATAGTCACAGCAGTTGCAAGAAATCCAGCCGTACTGGATTTCTTGCGACTGCCGCGGCGATCCCATTCATTTCTGTAGGATCACCGCTACTCAGCGATCCTGTCTGCGACCGGTGACTCCGTGTAGCTCTAGCCTAAACAGTCCTGCCTGCCCTAATTTTTTGGGTTCATATAGAGACATAAAAGAATGATGGCAGAAATCCCATGTGGTCCTTCCAGTCTGTCCTTTGAATTTAATCATAGGATAGACCTGTTTATACCATGTCTAAATTCACTTGCTATTGATTTTCCAACCACATATGCTGGATCTACTACTCTTCTAGTAAAAGGAATTTTTTATTGATCCCCCCCCCGAATTCATTTCAGATTGTGACTAGGGATAAGCGAACTTCAAGTTTTGAAGTTCAAGTTCGGGTATATGCTGCATTGCATATGGTTGTGTAGTAGCTCACTGGATAGGTCTATGAAATTTTTGGAGGTGCTCCTAACCAATAAGTCTGTACCCCTAGTCTTAGTTTTGGAGAAAGCAGTTATAATAAAGTTGGTGGGCACACTCCTAGTCTGGATTCTTAATATAATGGGATAGAAATGGAATAGAAATATAGTGAATTCATTTAAAATAACATGTGTTTATTAGAAATACCATATATTAAAAAATACCGTATATTAAAAATCAATGTATAACAGGATCCTGTTTTAGAATAACATAGATAACATAGATAATAGTAGCAATTTGTATATAAAAAAGGGGGAAAAAAATGAGAAAAAAATGAAAAAAATGAAAAAAATAATAAAAAATGTGAAAAAAATATATATATTAAAAATAAAAAATAATAATAAAAGAAGTAAAAATTGGAGGTCCAATAAATGTTCAAATAGTCTTAAGGGGATGGTTTGTACCAATTTGACAGTATATTTCAGTTGTCTCCATGTAATGGTGCCAATATTTG
This sequence comes from Rhinella marina, assembly GCA_900303285.1. Classification (NCBI taxonomy): domain Eukaryota; kingdom Metazoa; phylum Chordata; class Amphibia; order Anura; family Bufonidae; genus Rhinella; species Rhinella marina. The sequence continues at coordinate 76,792 of ONZH01025373.1, read as the reverse complement.
TGCAGCGTTGATGCGCTAATTAGCGCTATCTTTAAGGAGGTATATGGTATTGAAATAATTTGTTGTTGCTCCAAGGGTTAATAATATATTTGTACTGGTGTTATATTGAATACTGGCTATGTCTTTGTATTCACAATGTTAATAACACTTGAATATTTCAACGTTATGTACGTTACCCATCCTTAGGAGCAGACTTGCAATGTGAATCGACCTCCCGTTTTTTCAAAGAAGCCCGATAAGCTGGAAGCGAAGCTTGGTGAGTTGAGAGCGGCTATTCTGCGTGGCGTCCCACGCGGCCGTTTGGCGGTTCTTTTGCAGGTGAAGTAAGGTGCTCTATTCAGGGTTGAGTAGAGGTAAACAACATGTTGTATAAATAACAGTCTCTTTGTTGGAATGGGTAATCTCCACTTGAATGGGCCACAATATAGGATTTTCCTGGCCGCGATGTATATTTTTCAATGATTTTTCAATAAGTGGAGAATAGTATCGAGGTCTATTCTGTTTTTCTTTACCAAACGCGTTTCGGGGCTGTGATTTAATGCCCCTTCCTCAGTGGTTAGAAGACCTCTGTGATAAGTAACCTTATATAGGGTGCTACGGTATGCGCTGGCGCTATGCAAAATCCGGATTGGATTAGCTGTCCACATTCATTTAATTTGTTGTGGTTTAATGTTCCTTAGATAGTATATTTATGTCCCATGGGTAATATTGAGACCAATTTGATAAAGTGGATAAGATATGATACAGATAATAAATTCCTATGGTGAATACACCATTCATTTGTTTATGAACAGTCAATGTACAAATAAGCGTAAAAATAAAAATAAAAATAAAATACATATAAAGAATATATATAAAGATATATATTAAAAACACGGTATATGTGTGGAAGTTGTGTGTTGGGCTGTGGACAGTAATTATTTGTGTTTCTTATTTTACATACATATTTATTTCTTGTTATTGCTTATCTGTTTTTCCTGTTTTTCTGAATCTGTTTCTTCCTTTTTTTTTTTTTTTTTTTTTTTCCCTTTCTTTTTAGTTTTTAGCCCCCACCCCTATCCATCATAACAACATCATAACTAAAAAGAAAGGAAGAAACAGATTCAGAAAAACAGGAAAAACAGATAAGCAATAACAAGAAATAAATATGTATGTAAAATAAGAAACACAAATAATTACTGTCCACAGCCCAACACACAACTTCCACACATATACCGTGTTTTTAATATATATCTTTATATATATTCTTTATATGTATTTTATTTTTATTTTTACGCTTATTTGTACATTGACTGTTCATAAACAAATGAATGGTGTATTCACCATAGGAATTTATTATCTGTATCATATCTTATCCACTTTATCAAATTGGTCTCAATATTACCCATGGGACATAAATATACTATCTAAGGAACATTAAACCACAACAAATTAAATGAATGTGGACAGCTAATCCAATCCGGATTTTGCATAGCGCCAGCGCATACCGTAGCACCCTATATAAGGTTACTTATCACAGAGGTCTTCTAACCACTGAGGAAGGGGCATTAAATCACAGCCCCGAAACGCGTTTGGTAAAGAAAAACAGAATAGACCTCGATACTATTCTCCACTTATTGAAAAATCATTGAAAAATATACATCGCGGCCAGGAAAATCCTATATTGTGGCCCATTCAAGTGGAGATTACCCATTCCAACAAAGAGACTGTTATTTATACAACATGTTGTTTACCTCTACTCAACCCTGAATAGAGCACCTTACTTCACCTGCAAAAGAACCGCCAAACGGCCGCGTGGGACGCCACGCAGAATAGCCGCTCTCAACTCACCAAGCTTCGCTTCCAGCTTATCGGGCTTCTTTGAAAAAACGGGAGGTCGATTCACATTGCAAGTCTGCTCCTAAGGATGGGTAACGTACATAACGTTGAAATATTCAAGTGTTATTAACATTGTGAATACAAAGACATAGCCAGTATTCAATATAACACCAGTACAAATATATTATTAACCCTTGGAGCAACAACAAATTATTTCAATACCATATACCTCCTTAAAGATAGCGCTAATTAGCGCATCAACGCTGCACAAATATTGGCACCATTACATGGAGACAACTGAAATATACTGTCAAATTGGTACAAACCATCCCCTTAAGACTATTTGAACATTTATTGGACCTCCAATTTTTACTTCTTTTATTATTATTTTTTATTTTTAATATATATATTTTTTTCACATTTTTTATTATTTTTTTCATTTTTTTCTCATTTTTTTCCCCCTTTTTTATATACAAATTGCTACTATTATCTATGTTATCTATGTTATTCTAAAACAGGATCCTGTTATACATTGATTTTTAATATACGGTATTTTTTAATATATGGTATTTCTAATAAACACATGTTATTTTAAATGAATTCACTATATTTCTATTCCATTTCTATCCCATTATATTAAGAATCCAGACTAGGAGTGTGCCCACCAACTTTATTATATATGCTGCATTGCGTTTTTGATTCTGTTACCACATACCATAACACAATTCAATGACAGAATTCTTAAGGGAATGCTTTTACGAGCATTCTGTCATAATAGAAGTCTATGGGATGCATAACGCATCTGTCTGGTTTCCGTTATGCAGGACAGTCCTTGAGTTGCGTTATGGTGTTTGGTAACAGAATCCATAACGCAATTCAGAATATAGTTCGCACATCCCTAATTGTGACCCTTTTTTCTCGTGTTCAGTTTCTTAGGGCTTGTTCACTGTTACGGATTCTATCATTGTTTTCCGTTATACCATAGTAAAACACATAGTTTATAAGGCCGAAAAAAAAGACTTCTGTCCATCCAGTTCGGCCTGATTTCCTACAAGTTAATCCAGAGGAAGGCAAAAAACCCTGTGAGGTAGAAGCCAATTTTCCCCATTTTAGGGGAAAAAATTCCTTCCCGACTCCAATCAGGCAATCAGAATAAGGGCTCATGCACACGACAGTGAATAATGACCGTGTGACGCCTGTCTAAGTAGCGGCCATCACACGGCCATTTTTAGCACCAATAAAAGCCTATGGGGCATGTCCTATTTCTTGGCCGTTTCCACGGCCAGACGGACCCATTGCAATCAATGGGGCCGTTTTTAACGGCTGATTGACAGGAGTGCTACCTAACCTATATGGCAATTTAGGGGTTAAAAAAAACAAACAAAACTCACCTCACCCACTTGCTCGCGCTGCAGCAGTCTCTTCTCTCTTCATTGAGCAGGCCCTGCCGTTGGACCTGCGATATGCGCGGTGACATCATCGCGAACATCGCAGGTCCTTCGGCAGTTCCTGTTCAGTGAAGAAAGAAGAGACTGCTGCAGCGCAAGCAAGTAGATAAGGTAAGGGTCTTTTTTTTTGTAAAATCGTCAAAAAGCAGCTGTGGGCCACTATGGGGGCATTTATTTAAACCATGGGGAAATTATTTAAGATGGGGTCCTACATGAAGGACATTATTAAACCTGGGGACATTAAAAAAAATAAATACTATACTGTGGGGGACATTATTTAAGATGGGGGCCTACATTGGGGGCATTAATAAAGGTGGGGACAGTAAAAAAAATTCCTACACTATGGGGGACATTATTTAAGATGTGGTCCTACATTGGCGGGCATTATTAAAGCTGGGGGCGGTAAAAAAAAATTAATACACTATGGGGGACATTATTTTAGCTGGGGCACTATAAAAAATTATTTACACCGTGGGGGACATTATTTTAGTTAGGGGCACTATGGAGGACATTATGGGCATCATGGGGGTCATGATTATAGTTGGGGGCAAAAAAGGAGGACATTATTACTGCTAGGGGCCATAACTAATTCATCCATTTTTCATGTCCACTTTTAACGGACATGAAAAACTGATGCAAAACGGATGCAAAACGGACATTAAAAATGGACACACGGCCAGAAAATGGATGCACACACTGATGCAAAATGGCCATGAAAAACTGACAGTGTGTCCGTTTTTAACAGACTTTTTTTCACTGTCATGTGCAGGTAGCCTAACTCCCTGGATCAACGACACATCTCCAGTAGCTATAGCTTGTAACATGGTTATAACGGAAAATAACGGAATCCATAAGATGAAAATCAAAATGGAAACTTTTAATAGGCATTCAGTTTTGATCCATCATAATAGAAGTCTATGGGCAGCATAACAGATCCGTCTGGTTTCCGTTATGCAGGGCAGAAAACAAATAAACTTCTATTATGACGGATCAAATTCCATTTTACATTCCGTCATAATACAAGTCTATGGGCAGCATAACAGATCCGTCCTGCATAATGGAAACCAGGACAGATCCGTTATGGTGCCCATAGACTTGTATTATGAAGGATCAAAATGGAATGCTGTTTTGACTTCCGTCTTATGGATTCCGTTATTTTCCATTATAACCATGTTATAACAGAAAACAAAAACAGGATCCATAACGGTGATGTGAACCCACCCTTATTAAAAACACATCACTCCCGAACCTTACTCAAACTTTTTAGGCTAGGGCTACACGGCGACAGTTGTCGCGCGACACCCGTCGCAGCCAGGATCCCTGAGTAGCGGGGATCCCATAGAAATGAATGGGATCCCTGCCGCAGTCGCAAGAAATCCAACACAGCTGGAGTTCTTGCAACTGCAGCGGCGATCCCATTCATTTCTATGGGATCCCCGCTACTCCAGCTGTTGTGAAACTACAACTCCCAGCATGCATTCTTACTCTGCTCTTCTCCCAACTCCCATAGAAATGAATGGAGCATGCTACAAATTGTAGTTTCACAGCAGCTGGAGTGCCAAAGGTTGCTAATTCCTGCCCTTTGCCTAAATGGCAGGTTTCGGCAGGACTAAATCCGTTGCATGCAAGGCCTGATCAGATAGCTGGATCTCCTTAAAGGGAACCTGTCATCACCTTTATGCTACCCATACTAAAGGCAGAATAAAGTAGAGACAGGTGAGTTGATTTCAGCGGTCTGCCATTTATAAGTTAAAAGTAAGTGGTTGCCGAGAACCAACATCACAAACATTGCTGACTAGGCCTAGAAAAGAGTCAAATCTTCATGAGAAGAGTCATGGTTATTCATGAATTCCTGCTTTCCCTGCCCACCTGATGATGACTGACAGGCTTCTACCTAGTTTTCTCCCTTTCTCTCTAGGAGAGAACTGCCAGTCATCAGCAGATGGGTGGAATAGCAGGAGATTAGGAATAACCATGACTCTTCTCAGGTAGATATGACTCTTTTCAAGGCCTGGGATGCAATGTTTGTGATGTTGGTTCTCAGCAACTACTTACTTTTAGCTCAAGACAGACACACCGCTGAAATCAGCATTTATGTCACTATTTTATGCTGCCCTCAGTACAGTCAGCATAAAGTTGATGACAGGTTCCCTTTAAGGGCTCTTTTAGACGGCCGTAATGGAGATGTGAACGTAGCCTAACATGTTTCCATCGTGTTGCCCCGCCCCCTCTTTCCCCAAAGGTCTAAAAATGGAGGGGCACATTTATCATGGTAGTATAATTTTACGCCTATTTTGAGTCTGTTTTTCTGTTGTTAGAAAGTTTAAGTTTCTCCAATTTATCATGTGAATCTATTTGTGTTGATAAATCAGTATGTTACCATTCTTTTTAGCTTGTTTTAAGGTGTGTAGTAATTTCTAGGTGTAATTTATGTCTGCTGTGGCTTTTGAAAGTCGCATTTTTGCCGGAAAAGACTCACATAAATGTTTCAAAATAAACAGATCCGTTCATTTTGTAAGGCTACTTTCACACTTGCATTTGCAGGATCCGTTTGTGAGATCCGTCCATGTTCTCACAAATGGATCCGTCATGATAATACAACCGTCTGCATCCGTTATGAACTGATCCGTTTGTATTATCTTTTCCATAGCCAAGACGGATCCGTCATGAACTCCAATGAAAGTCAATGGAGGACGGATCCGTTTTCTGTTGTGTCAGACAAAACGGATCCGTCCCCATTGACTTACATTGTGAGTCATGGATCAGTTTCCATCAGGCAGCGTTTTCGTGTCCGCCTCCAAAACGGAATGGAGACTGAACTGAAGCAAAACTGATGCATTCTGAACTAATCCTTTTCCATTCAGAATGCATTAGGGAAAAACTGATCAGTTTAGTTCCGTTTGTGAGAGCCTGTGACGGATCTCACAAACGGATCCTGCAAACGCAAGTGTGAAAGTAGCCTAACTTAACAGAGTCGCAAAAGATCCAAACAAGCATAGCAATATATACTAGCCAGGAGCTGGCGGAGTTTTGAGCACGTTTACAAATCAGATTTATATGTTAAAAAGGTGCAAATACATAAATTGCACTATCCCACTGACGAAACAGTAAGGCCTCATTCACACGACCGTATGTTAATTTCCGTATCTTATCCGCATTTTTGCAGATAAGATGCGGAACCATACGGACCCATTCATTTTTCCATAGGAGAAAAAAAATGCGGAATGCACACCGTGTGCATTCTGCATCCGTATATTACGGAAGTTCTCCTGCAAAAAAAAGGAAACATGTCCTATACTTGGCCTCAAAACACGTCCGTAGCCCCATTAAAAGTCAATGGCTCAGCATAAATGCGGAACACTACGGAAGACATTCCGTATGTCTTCCGTTCCGTTTTTATACGGACACGGAATAAATACGGTCGTGTGAATGGGGCCTAAGGGTTGTTTCACACGAGCGAATGCCATGTGCGTGGAATCTGCTGCGTGCAAGAGTGCCAAGCCCCGTTCCGGACAGCAGAGACACAGAGTATTCACCTGATTTATAATGCTCTGTGTCTGTCTGTGACCTTTTTACTACAAAATCATAGTGAAAACTTTATCTCACTGTGATTTTGTGGTAAAAAGGTCACGGAGAGGCAGGGAGCATTATTAATCATGTTAATGCCTGGTGTCTCTGCTGTCCTGCACGGGGCTTGACACTCTTTCACGCAGCAGATTCCACGCGCGGCATTCACTCGTGTGAAAGAGCCCTAAGACCTATGCCCGAAACAAACAGAAAAAAAAAAAACATGCGCAAATACGACATATGTAAAGTCTAAGACAAGGCAAAAACTTACCAATAAATGTGATTACTTTCAAAAGTCTGCCCAACACACATAAAATACAACCAAAACAGGCACAAAACCTTATGATTAATGTGCCCCAGAGTTTTTTAAGGGTCCTTTTACATGGGCCGATAATCAGGCCAATTATCGGGGACAAGCATTAGGCTAGGGCTACACGGCGACAGTTGTCGCGTGTCACCCGTCGCAGCCAGGATGCCTGAGTAGCGGGGATCCCATAGAGATGAATGGGATCGCCGCGGCAGTCGCAAGAAATCCAACCGTGTGTTTTTGTTCTGTGTTTTTGATCTGCACCTGGTTTTGGCTCCCAATAACTGATGGAAATTACTGACCAAATAACTGAAGTGTGAACTTGGCCTAAAAGGTGCCAGTGACCATTCGTCATTTAACAAATGTTCGTTCTTCAGGTGATTGTGTCGTTCAGCCGGCACCAAAAGTGATCATTTCTGTACAGCTGATCATGGTGTAAAAATAGCGATTCGTTGCCAAGGAACAATGGGGCACATCTATCAAGCTCGCCTGTTTTAAGGCATATTTGCTTTGCCTGTCTTTCTTTTGGCTACTATTTAGGGCTCATGCACGCGACTGTTGTTTTTGTCCGCATCCGATCCACATTTTTTGTGGGTCAGATGCAGACTTATTCACTGCAATGGGGCCATAAAAGATGCGTAAACATTAGAGATGAGCGAACGTGCTCGTAACGAGCACTGTAGTGCTCGGCTCCCCTGCGCTCACATGGGCGCAGGCATCCGCTTCCGTCGGGTGAGGAGGGCGGAAGCGGCTGCCTGCGCCCATGTGAGCGCAGGGGAGCCGAGCACTACAGTGCTCGTTACGAGCACGTTCGCTCATCTCTAGTAAACATCTTCAAATCCGTATGTCTGTTCCGCAACAACCGCAAAAAAAATAGTATTATGGACAAGGATAGGAGAGTTCTATAGAGGGGAGAATGTTCCCTTTCTGCAAAATGCAGAATGCACATATCCATGTTTTAAAAAGTTGCAATCTGCGTACCACAAAAACGGCAATGCCAGCTCTGGAGTGGAGTAGAAATGAGATTTTTTTTTTTTTTTTACTAAATCAGGTGCAAAATACAGCGCACCTACATAAATAGGTCAGAAAATAGGCGCAGACACTATAATGTGCCCCAATGAAAAAGGCATCACTCTCCCCACAGCTGTGTAAAAGGTACCAGTAATCACTCAATGAATGAGCAAACATTTGTACATTGGGTGATTGTATCATTCAAAAAACAAAACACAAAAAAAACATTCATTCGGGGTCATTTATTAAGGTAGCCTGGCATAAAAATAGGGCATTTATGCAACAATTTTAAGACCCATACATTTTAGGAGCCTTACCGGGGTTGGAACTCTGGCCCAGGCAAATTTACAATTTATTTTCACCTGGAAATCTACGTTAGCCTAGGGCTGGCATACTTTTTCAGACTGGTTCATGGACTACCATACATGCACCTAATTTATGATGAGGTGCACGCCTCATCATAAATTAGCCGTAAACTAAGGTAGTGCAGAGGGGACAAGACAGGCGTAAAAAGCTGTCTTAATACAGTAAATGTCCTCCAAAATTCACTCATCTCTAGTGTAGGACTCAAAAGCTGTCAGCCCTAGGACAAGCCCGTGTGGTGGCAGAAATGTTGCAAGTTGATGGTGGTGGCTCTGTGCAGGCATCTCCGTGTGGTGCGACGGTGCGCCACAACCAGACTGCATACTACTGACATTTCCATGGTTGTGTTGGACTGTTTCTGACACAAGGCACTTATCCACTTCTTTCACGTATTCCTCAATGGACATCTCCTCGCCCAAACTGCAATAGAGTACAGTGTTGCTTCCACTTCCTCTACCTCCTTTCAAATATGTAAACTGAAGCACTGCGATGCAGTCTTACACTTGATGAGCCTCAGTAAGAAAGGCCACTCAGTGGATAAATTATTGTTATGCATCGAGCAGCAAATTTCAAGGTTGATGTCTTTCTGCCAAAAACTTGGCAATGTATCCAGCACCAATGGTAGGAACATTGTGGCTGCATTGCATTTGAGGAATATAACACAAGCTCCCTGCATGGAACACATCATAATTTTTGTGGTGCAACGTTTTTCTAAAAACATATTGTGGCTTGAGGAAGGATCGGATCATGTCTGGAGAGTGCAATTTTAAGCTGTTCTTATGTGGATAAGAATGCATTCGACTTGCAGTGACAGATTGGTCTGCCTTTTATGGCTTGATGTTCCAACTGCCTGGAATTCCTTCTTGCATATGCTAGACCATCTGTAGAAACGGTATAAAGTGGGCAATAATTACAGCATGCACCAGACCATGCATTATGTGGAAGCTTATCAGGGACGCATTTTTGCATGTTGCCTACTCAGGCACTTTAACCCCTTCAGGACCCTGCCATTTTTCACCTTAAGGACCAGGACATTTTTAGCAAAAAAAAAATATTTTTTTCTGAGACTGTTTTCTCGTCTCATATTGTGCTTCATGACAGTGGCAAATTTGAGTCAAAATATTTGATTTTTATTTATAAAAAAATACCAAATTTACAAAAAATTTAGAAGAATTAGCAAATTTCCAAATTTCAATTTCTCTACTTTTAAAATACATAGTAATACTTCCAAAAAATAGTTATTACCTTACATTCCCCAAATGTCTACTTCGTGTTTGGATCATTTTGAAAATAACATTTTATTTTTTTGGGACGTTAGAAGGCTTAGAATTTTAGAAGCAAATCTTTTTAAGGACCAGTTCAGGTCTGAAGTCCCTTTGTGAGGCTTACATAATAGAAACCACCCAAAAATGACCGCATTTTAGAAACTACACCCCTCAAGATATTCAAAACTGATTTTACAAAGGCTGTTAACCCTTTAGGTTTTCCACAAGAATTAAAGGAAAATGTAGACGAAATTTCAGAATTTCACTTTTTTGGCAGATTTTCCATTTTAAGTCATTTTTTTCCAGTAACGAAGCTAGGGTTAATAGCCAAACAAAGCTCAATATTTATTACCCTGATTCTGCAGTTTACAGAAACACCCCACATGCGGTGGTAAACTGCTGTACGGGCACACGGCAGGGCTCAGAAGGAAAGGAACGCCATATGGTTTTTGGAGGGCAGATTTCACTGGGAAAATTTCAAGTTGTCATGTCACATTTGAAGACCCCCCACATTTGATGCACGCCTACAGTAGAAACTCCAAAAATGTGACCTCATTTTGGAAACTACAGGATAAGGTGGCAGTTTTGTTGGTACTATTTTAGGGTACATAGGATTTTTGGTTGCTCTATATTACACTTTTTGTGAGGCAAGGTAACAAAAAATAGCTGTTTTGGCACTATTTTGATTTTTTGTTATTTACAACGTTCATTTGACAGGTTCGATAATGTGTTATTTCTATAGAGCAGGGGCTCATTTTTTTGTGGGATGAGATGACGGTTTGGTACTATCATGGGGGGCATTTTTATAGAGCCGATCATTACAGACTCGGCGATACCAAATATATAAATTAATTTTTTTTTACAATTTTATGTGTTTTATTTCGGGAAAGGGGCATTTTTTTTACATGAAACTTTATTTTTTTATTATGGAAAACACTTTTTTTTTTTTTTTACTTTTTATTTAGAGTAATTAGGTCAACATATCATATGACCCGTGTTTTGTCACATCTTCTGCTAATATCTCCTATTGAGCCCCATTAATGCCAAACGGAGCGGACTACGCCTGTAGAAGCAGCATGTACTAGTGCTTACTGAGGTTAGCGGATTGAGGGAAGACAGTCTGTACTGACATCACTGCTTCTACAGGCGTAGTCCGCTCCGTTTGGCATTAATGGGGCTCAATAGGAGATATTAGCAGAAGATGTGACAAAACACGGGTCATATGATATGTTGACCTAACTACTCTGCAATATCGAGCCCAATTGCCATATTGTATGGGTCACAAACCTATATAGTGGATTGGTGCGAGACTGTGCCTTTCCCTATCATAATCCCACACGGTCTTTTCACGAGGGAATAATATTATATGATATCCCCATTAATTTTATATAATTGTTGAATAAAATTTAATTGTTTTGTTTGATTTTAGCGTTCCATACTTATATTTGTCTAATCTATTAGGAACGTATACTTCTCCAAAGTTCAAGTAGTTACTGCACTTCTAGACCAAGCCTAATTTTGCAAATCTGGCATGTGTCATTTTAAGTGGTATTTGGAATACTTTTACTTATCCAAGCCATTCTAAAACTGTTTTTTTTCGTGACACATTTACTTTATGTTAGTGGTAAGTTTGAGTCAATGTTTTACCTTTATGCTTTTAAGACAGATAGTGAAATCTCATAAAATAGTTATTAAAGAGGACCTTTCACCGTTCCTGACATTACTGTTTTAATAGTTTCATACATTTCCCATGTAACAACAATTCTGGAGCATCTATTCTTATGTCTCTATGTTGTGCCATTCATTTATTATTTGCACTAGAAGTTATGAATGAATTGCTATTTGCCTTCAGTGAAGGAACAGAGGGGAGGTAACCAGTTGGTAACATTGTTATAACGGAAAGAAACGGAATCCCTAGGACGGACATCAAAATGGACACCTTTAAGAGGCATTCCGTTTTGATCCGTCATAAAAGAAGACTATGGGAAAGCATAACAGATCCGTTATTGTCAAGGTTGGGGTACACAGAAAAGGGAGATGTGATCGCAGAGTACGCAGCAGGAGACCAGTTACTGGGATCAGCCCCCTTGCGGGTAACATCCGTGAGTGGCTTGGCAATTACGGAAAAGTGCTTGGCGAACCCAAGAAAACGTTGAAGGGATTTTAAATCCGTGGGCCGAACCCAATCCGCGATTGCCTGAACCTTACACGGATCCATCTGAACCTCGGAAGGAGTGACCACATAACCCAAGAATGAAACTTTTTGTACACAAAAAAATGCATTTTTCTAGTTTAGCAGAGAATGATTATGCAAACGGGATAACACCAGACGAAGATGTTTACGGTGTGAATCCAGATCAGAAGAAAATATCAGGGTATCATCCAGATAAACCACCATAAAAACCCCAATACAGTCATGAAAGATATGATTCATAAAACCTTGGAATACAGCTGGGGCATTGCTTAAACCAAAAGGCATAACCAGATACTCGAAATGTCCCAGAGGCGTATTAAAAGCTGTCTTCCACTCATCCCCTTCCCGGATCCGAATCAGGTTATAAGCTCCCCGTAGATCTAATTTGGAGAACCAGTTGGCCCCCGGAACCTGATTCAGGAGGTCCGGGATGAGGGGAAGCGGTCCAGAGTTTTAACAGTGATTTTATTAAGTTCACGGTAGTCAATACATGGTCTCAAACCCCCATCTTTTTTCTCAACAAAAAAGAAACCAGCCCCCGTAGGAGATTCGGAAGGCCGAATATGTCCTATAGCCAAACTCTCACAGATGTATTGTTTTAGAGACTCTCTTTCTGGCACAGACAGATTATAAATCCGACCCTTAGGTAACTTGGCATCAGGCAATAGATCAATCTTACAATCAAAGTCTCTGTGTGGAGGCAAGACTTGAGACAGAGGTTTCGAAAAAACGTCTGCAAAATCTGAAATAAACTCCGGGATCTCAGAATCACATACATTGGTAGAACAAAGGGAAACTTGAGACATATGGGCCTTACACTGCGGGCCCCAGTGAACTAATTCCTGACTCACCCAATCAATAACCGGATTGTGCAGCTGAAGCCAAGGAAGACCCAGAATAATGTTCACAGACAAATTTTTCATTACAATGAAAGAACAATACTCAATATGTAGTGCAGCCACCACCAATCTTATCTCAGGAGTACGGAATTTGACCAAACCGGCATGCAGAGGGGTCATATCGACACTAGACACCTGGATAGGAGGGGACAGGGGAATCAAAGAAGGCACAATTTGGGAAACAAATTCAAAATCAATAAAGTTGGCGGCTGAACCAGAATCCAAGAAAGCCTGTCCAACACGTGAGGCTGACTGGAAAGAGACGGTGCAGGGCAAAAATACTCTAAAAACATTAGGGAGTACCTGAGCTCCTAGACAGTCCTCCCGATAACTGTCTAGGAGCGGAAGTTTTCCTGCTGAGATTTTCTTCGGACAGGAATTCAGCAGATGATCCGGACTCCCGCAGTAGAAGCACAAATGATTCCTCGTACGATGTTCCCTTCTCTGCTTAGGCGTAATACTGCCGAGTTCCATCGGTTCCGGTCCGGATTGGCTGGAGACCAGATTGAGGATCGGCTGAGGAGCAGGAGACACCCGAGGAGGTCGCCTGGATCTTAGACGTCTATGTGCCCGGACGGCCAGGGTCATAGCTTCGTCAAGTATTTTAGGTTCAGCATGGCCTAACAACAAATCCTTCACACGGTCAGACAGTCCAGTCATAAAAAGGTCTTTCAAAGCCCTATCATTCCACCTGGAATCGGTCACATATTGTCTAAAACTAGCACAGTAATTTTCTGCCATCTGTCCACCCTGACGTAGAGACAATAACTGGGATACCGCTAACGCTGGGCGATCTGGCTCATCATCATCATCAAGGTATGAGCGCAAAGGAGAGGCAGTGGGTAAAGAAAAGGCCCAGGTTTGGGGGTCTCCGCGCAGGAGAGACATAACCAAACCCACCTTTTGCGCTTCCGTTACAAACGACCGAGGTCGTAAAGAAAAATACAAAATACATCCTTCCCGAAACAGAAAAAATTTCTTACGGTCACCGTAAAAAAAATCAGGAAGGGGGACCTTAGGTTCAGGTGCAGGTGTAGGAACTTGGGGTGCAGACACAGGAGCCGAGGCTTGCATATTTTCCTGAACCTGAAGGCGTATAGCAAGATCCTGAACCAAATTGGTCAGGGCCTGGACCTGAGATACCACCACTGACATTTGCTCCATAGGTGGAATAAACGTAGCTGGCCGTATACAGGTTGCAGGTTTAGTCCGGGCCGGTTTTTCTGTCAAGGTTGGGGTACACAGAAAAGGGAGATGTGATCCCTGAGCTCTCCCCAACCCCTGTCCCTGCCTAATTGCCTCCGTGTCCTAGGCGACACGGCGACAACCACGAAGACTGCAATTACACTTACTAAGGTGCAGGGAAAAGGGACAACAAACAGAGACGAACAAAACACAGAAGAATGGTCAACAAGCCACGTCAGAAAACCAGAGATAACGTAAGTACAAATGAGAAGACGGTAGAGTAGTCAGGTACGAGCCAAGGGTCAAATATAAGCTGTCAGGATACACACGATACAAGAGCACAAGCAGGTATAGCAAGGATTTGCAAAAACCGGCAAAGAGCAAAGAAGAAGGCAGGTATTTATGCAGGAAGATCTCCCACCCCCAGGTTCTGAATGGACCAGATTCGAGAAGCCACTCAGCCCAGCACCTGAGTATTAACCCTATGTAGACAAACAAAAACATGAAGATGGGCGTTGGCTCCAAAACAACTCCACAGTGTGAACATGGTTAAAGGCAAGGCGTAGGCACTGAACAGAACCACACAATAACTCAGAATACCAAGCAAAAATAGAAAACCTATGTTCTCCGGTGACCAGACCTGACAGTTATGGTTTGCGTTATGCTGGACGGAAAACAAAGTCCTGTGAACAGGACTTTGTTTTCCGTCCATAAACGAAATTGGAAGGCACACCACCTGAGGTTGGTGCTCAGTGATCGGGCAATCAACCCAAATATAAGTATAGATTCAATCACGGCACTCCAATTGTATAATGCAGATTGACGGAACGCTTTATTAATATTACTCCATATTGTCAAGGCCAACGTTAACGTTTTGGTCCTCCCGGACCTTGATCACGGCCTACAACACATATATAACATGTATACATTAGACATAGACAAATTACAAAGTCTCCAGCAATATAAAACATTAGATACAACATAAGACACGACAAATGGACTATATTACAAACATAGATATTATATAAAATCAATATATAGTGTCGGACTAATATATAGTATGAAACAGCAGTATAGCACTGTAAATCCAAGATGCGTATAGAAATTTACCACATATATATAAAGAATAGTAGTCCAGATATATATTATTAAGCACCATATGAGTAGTATAGCCACCATAAGGGGACATTATCTCTAAAGTTTCATGTTCAGGTGCAATATCAAGTAAAGCAGACGACAAGACAGGCAAAGGTAAGTATATCATGGCTATATAGATTAAACAGAACTCTAAGACAAAACAGCCTATTTTACATACCGTTGGTGTATAGTGGAGATGGATAGAATGGCGTCCATGCAGTTGTGGAACGCCGACACGTCTATTTAAGCCCGAGAAAATCGCGCTCTAGGTTGATGACGTCACTGGTCACATGACCGTGCGTCAGTAAGCGTGCGCATGCGCAGTTCAAGTAAGGGCAAATAGAGCCTGAATCTTTGCCCTCGCTCTATATGGGACGTTTGTATGCCATGATATTGTATAATCTAAAAAGAAAGCGCATTATACAGTATTCTAACAAATATCTGGATCAACTAACAACTAATTGGTGGATATCTATGCCTCAAATTAGTAATGACAGACCACCAATTAGTACATATAGTCTAGTTAATTACCTGGGGATGAATAATTCCGAGGAGATGTCTAGAGAAATAGAAAGTAAATAATAATGAAATATAAGGAAAGTAATAGTAGAAGGAAAAACTTAAGAAAAAAGAAAAAGGAAAGGAAAAAAAAGGAAAAAGAAAATATGAGAAGACAGAACTGGAAGAGAGAAAACAATTATTGAAAAATATGTAATTCAAAATCACGATTTAACCCCACTGGAGCCATGGTTTGTAACTCATGGATCCAGAAGGATTCTCGTGTATGTAATTTTAACATCCGATTGCCACCTCTACGTAGGGGGAATATATGTTCGATTACTTGGAATTTCAATTGGCTGACATTATGTCCAGTTTTAACAAAATGGTCCGGAATTGGAAGATCAGTCTTCTTGCAACGAATATCCGATTTATGTTTACTAATGCGGTCTCGCACACACTGGGAAGTCTCCCCAATGTATGCGAGACCGCACGGACATTTAATCAAGTAAATCACGAACGAAGTGGCGCATGTGAAGAAGCCCCGAATGTTATATATCCTACCAGACTGAGGATGTGTGAAGGTTCGACCCTTCTTCACATTTGTACATTGCGCACAGAAAAGGCACGGGTATGTACCTGATTTTGGGGTAGAAAAAATGATTTGTCTTGTTAGCGATTTTTGGGGGCCTATATCTGCTCTGATCAGGGAGTCACGGATATTTCTGGGCCGTTTATAACAGATACGTACAGGTTCAGAGAACTCTGGTATTGTAGGATAAAACTTATTTAAAATACTCCAATGTTTCTGGATGTTTTTTGGAATTTTAGGTATAATAGGATGATAAGTAGTTACCAACGGTATCCGAGGAATAATAGGCTTCTTCTGCCAAGGACGTTTCTGATGTATATAAGTCAATTCCTTTTGAAGTAAATTAGGGGGATACCCACAATTATGAAATTTTTGGGCCATTTCTGTAAGGCGAGTTGTTTTAATGTCTGGATCGCTCACGATCCGGTTCACTCGAGTAAATTGAGACCGAAGGAGTGACTTTTTCATATTAGTAGTATGATTGCTAGAATATAGCAATAATGCATTGCGGTCAGTACTCTTAGTATATAGGTCAGTGCTAAGTATGCCAAATGTTCTGAAGAATACATGTTTTTTTTTAGGACATTTAGAATTTTAGAAGCAATTTTTAAAATTTTTAAGAACATTTCCAAAATCAACTCAGTTCTGAAGTCACTTTGAGGAGCTTACATAATAGAAACCACCCATAAATTACCTTATTCATAACTGATTTTAGAAATGTTGCTAAGGCTTCATTCACACGACCGTATGTGTTTTGCGGTCCGCAAATTGCGGATCCGCAAAAAAAACGGATGACGTTCCGTATGGAATCCGTGTTTCCGTTTTTTTTGCGGATCCATTGTAACAAAGCCTATCCTTGTCAGCAAAACGGACAAGAATAGGACATGTTCTATCTTTTTTGCGGAACGGAAATACGGACATACGGAAACGGAATGCATACGGAGTACCTTCCGTTTTTTTTGCGGACCCATTGAAATGAATGGTTCCGCATACGGTCCGCAAAAAAAACGGAACGGACACGGAAACAAAATACGGTCGTGTGAATGAAGCCTTACCCTAGGTGTTCCACCAGAATTAAAGCAAAACAGAGGTGAAATTTCACTTTTTTTGCAGATGTTCTATTTTAATCCATTTTTCCTGTAAGCCAGCAAGGGTTAACAGCCAAAGAAAACTCAATATTTATTATCCTGATACTGTAGTTTACATAAACACCCCATATGTGGTCGTAAACTGCTGCATGGACACACGGCAGCGCTCAGAAGACAAGGTGCACCATATGATTTTTAGAAAGCAGATTTTGCTGGAACGGTCTTTAGGTGCCATTTTACATTTGAAGAGACCCTGAGGTACCCCTACAGTGAAACACCCAAAAAGTGACCAAATTTGAAGAATACACCGAGGAATTTTTACGAGGTGTAGTATGCACTTGACCCAAAAGACGTTTCATAGAATTTATAACACTTGCCTGTGAAAATGAAATTCTATTTAACAAGAAAATGGTGCTTTAAATCTAAACTTTCTTTCTCACAAGGGATAACAGGAGAATATCATCCCACAATTTCCTACCCATTTTCTCCTGAATACAGAAGTACCCCATTTGTGGTTGTAAACTGCTGTTTGGGGAAACGTCAGGGCTCAGAAGGGAAGGAGCGGCATCTGGGTTTTGTAACATGGAATTTTCTGAAATGGTTTTTAAGAGTCATAAGTTTTTTGTTTACTGTGCTGTGAGAGAGCTTATTTTTGTGGGACAAGCTGTATATGGCGATGCAAAATATAACAGATTTTTAATAAGTGACTTTATTATTCAAAAGTGCTAACGTAGTAACTAGAGATGATCGAACGTGCTCGAAACGAGCACTGTACCGCTCGGCTCCCCTGCGCTCGCATGGGCGCAGGCAGCCACTTCCGTCCTACTGAGGAGGACGGAAGCGGCTGCCTGCGCCCATACGAGCGCAGGGGGAGCCGAGCGGTACAGTGCTTGTTTCGAGCACGTTCGCTCATCTCTAGTAGTAACATAGTTATAAGGCTGAAAAAAGACATCTGTTATCCTGCAAGTTGAAAAACATGAAAAAAAACCTGAATTAATTGGTATCGCTATAATCATATCAACCTGCAGAATAAAATAATCATATAATATATACCAGATGGTGAACCTCATAAAAAAAAAAAAAAACAGATTTTTGCCCACCTCACCTCACAAAAAAATAAGATAAAAAGCCAAATGAACCCCAAAATGGTGCCAATAAAAATGGTTTAATTGGCACCATTTTGGGGTTCATTTGGCTTTTTATCTCATTTTTTGGGAGGTGAGGTGGGCAAAAATGTAAATTATTTTTTATGAGGTTCACCATCTGGTATATATTATATGATAATTTTATTCTACAGAGTGATATGATTATAACAATACCAAATTTATATAGCTTTTTCCCCCTGTTTTACTAGTTTTGAAAAATAAAATCACTTATTAAAAATCTGTTATATTTTGCATCACCATATACTAACATCAATAACCTTTTTATTTTTCTGCCAATGTAGAGGTCTGAGGGTTTGCCTTTTGCAGGATAGACTGTTAATATTTTCAGGTATATAAGACTTTTTGATGACGTGATAGGTTGTTTTTGGGAGATGAGGGGACATAAAAAGCCGGTTTGATGTTTTTGCTTTTTTACAGCATTCACCTGATGGGGTATTTCATGTGATATTTTTATAGTTGTTACGGATGCAGCAAAATATATACCAAATATATCTATTTTTCATTTAATTTCTTTTAAGTTTTACACAATAAGAGCATTTTTGGAAAAAAAGAATGTTTTTGTGTTGCCTCATTTTTTTTAAATAATTTTTCTGGTAATGGTCTTGTGCGGGGATTTTTTGCGAGATGAGGTGATGTTTTCATTGGTACCATACTGGTGTACATACGACTTTTTGATCCCTTGACATGTATTTTGGGAGGTGAGGTGGCTAAAAAAAATAGCTGTTTTGGCATAATTTTTTTTACAGCGTTAACCTGATGGGGTAGATCACATTATATTTTTATAGAGCCGGTCATTACAGATGTGGCGATACCATATATGTATACCATAAATGTAAACACAAGTACTGTGTCCACCTTTCAAACCAATTATTTGAACCAATCAATCTTAAGTGAAAAATGAAGCAAATTTGCAAAATATCCTAATTTAAGGTTTCCTACCATTCTGCGTCTACAGCTCAGAGTAATGCCTCATTCACACGTCAGTGATTTCAGTGTTTTTGAGCCAAAACCAGGTGCAGATCTAAACACAGAACAGATGCAGATCTTTCCCTTATACCTTATCTCTGTGGAGGCTCCAGTCCTGGTTTTGGCTCACAATCACTGATGGAAATCACTGAACAAAACACTGATTTGTGAATGAGGCCTAACAGTTTACACACTCTGTATGGTCGGACTCTGCAGCCACATTACCTTCCATTTAATCCCTACTTTTTGGTAAGTTAGCAAAAAGCAGATAAAAGATGTATGTTTATTAAATGCCCCGTTTATTCAACAGGATGTGTAAAGTTATACTTACCTGCTCTATTAAGGCTCCATGGCTTCTAGACTGTCTTCCTGGACCTCTGCTTCCTGCACGGACTTGGTCGGGTGCGCTGCTACAGCCAATGACTGGCCTCACTGGTGACATTTTCCCAACCAGCATGTGATCCAGCAGACATGTCTCTTTGGGTTCATGTCACCACCTGAACCAGTCCCTGGCTGCGGTGGTGCACATAACTCCGTCCATGCAGGAACTTTACATGCCGGGATCGGAGGTCTGGTGAAGAAAGTCCAAGGGCAAACGAGCCTCAATGGACTGATGGGGAGAAAATAAGTATAGTTCTCTTCACAGATCCTGCTGAGTAGGTAGGGGTTAATAAATGGCAGCATCTACCACGATAGGCTATAACAGCATGTTTACAGATACCTCATTAAAGTGTGAAGATATAGTTTCTGACTAGAGATGAGCGAGCATGCTCGTCCGAGCTTGGTGCTCGTTCGAGTATTACGGTACTCGTAAGTGCTCGCTGCTTGGACGAGTATCTCGCCATGCTTGAGGAAATGGCATCTTCCGCATTGTGCATTTTTGGCGCCTATAAACTCAGCCAATCACAAGCCAGGAGACTCTGTGGTACACCCAGCATCACGTGGGGCCCTTACATGTTGATAGCAGGGGTTGGCTGGCCTGATCAGGTAACCCTGGAATATACTAGTGACTGCCCGCGGTGCTCGGCTCAGATGCTGTCTGGATGTCGTTAGGGACAGAGCTGCTGCGTTTCAGGGAGAGTGTTAGGGCCTGCATTTAGTTCTTTGTTAGGCAGGAGTGATCTCAAAAGAACCCACCAGCCCTTCTAAGGGCTACAAGACATTTTTTTTTTGTCTCCTGGCTGGGCTGGCTGGCTGGCACTAGTAGTGCAGCTATCACCATATATAACACTTTTTTTTTGTTATTGTTTTATCTCAGTGATACAAATCCATTTCATACAGCTGTGTGGAACCATTCTGTGTGTCACAGTTCAGCTGTCCACTCACCACAAACCACAATCCGTATTTTCTGTCCAGATGACCCATACTGTACGTCACGTAATCAAATACGGTCTTTTGTTTTCACTGATACAGCTACATTTCAAAAATCTCTGTGCGACATTTGTCTGGGTTGCAGTCAAAATAGCCACCGTCAGCAGGGGCTGAGTTTGCTCTCTGATAGTTTCTGCACGTCACGTTAAAAAAAATATATATATATATAAAAAAAATATATATAAAAAAAAAATATAAAAAAAAAAATATAAAAAAATTGTTTTTTTGTTGTTTTATCTCAGTGATACAAATCCATTTCACACAGCTGTGTGTAACCATTCTGTGTGTCACAGTTCAGCTGTTCAGTCAGCACAATCCGTATTTTCTGTCCAGGTGACCCATACTGTACGTCACGTAATCAAATACGGTCTTTTGCTTTCACTTATACAGCTACATTACAAAAATCTCTGTGCGACATTTGTCTGGGTTGCAATTAAGCAGACCAAGTCTGCCTAATCTAATAGTTTCAGTGTCATTGCTCCATACTGCGCGGTACGTAATAACATACGTAATTTTGCTCTAACTTATCCACCTATACATTTTCTTGTTCAGATTGAACAAGTTTGTGGGTTTCAGTACAGCAGGCCCATTTATTTTATTTTTTTTTATATAATACACTTATATACAGAAAATGTTGAACCCCAGGGCTAAGGGACGAGGGCGTGGGCATTCAATTACTGCAGGGGGCAGAGGCCGTGGTCGTGGGCAGGGTGAGACAGTACCTGCTGATGAGGGAGCAGGGGAACGCCGCAGAGCTACACTCCCTAGCTTCATGTCTCAACTTACAGGGACACGTGGTATAAGACTGTTGAAACCACAACAGTGCAAACAGGTGATGTCGTTGATTGCAGACAATGCTTCAAGTAATTTGTCCACCAGTCAGTCTTCCACGCAGTCCACCCACGTTACCCAAGGGAGCACTCCTCTGGCTCCTCCACCTCAACTTCCTTCCCCCCAGTCTGCCCCCTCCCAGGAAAATTTGGAATGCAATCCGGCATACTCTGAGGAACTGTTTTCTGGACCCTTCCCAGAGTCACAAACCACTTCTCAGGTTGCTGCTGACCTCTTTCCCGATGCCCAAGTTTTCCAACTGTCGCAGTATGTGGGTGATGATGATGATGACAATGTTGACTTAGTGGAAGAAGTTTGTAAAGAGGTGTCGGACGATGAGGAGACACGGCTGTCAGACAGTGGTGAAGTTGTTGTCAGGGCAGGAAGTCCGAGGGGGGAGCAGACTGAGGAATCGGAGGATGACGAGGTGACTGACCCAAGCTGGGTTGATAAGCCGAGTGAAGACAGTGCTTCTGAGGCGGAGGCGAGTGCTGCACCAGAACAGGTTGGAAGAGGCAGTGGTGTGGCCAGAGGGAGAAGCAGGGCCAGAGCTGGTGCATCAGCAGCAACTGTTTCACGTAGTGAAGCTCCCGTGGCGAGGCCTAGATGTTCGCAAGTCTGGAGGTTCTTTAAAGAAAGTGAGGATGACCGACGGACTGTGGTGTGCAACCTGTGCCACACCAGGATCAGCAGGGGTGCCACACCAGGATCAGCAGGAGTGCTAAACACCCCACTCAATGGAACCAAGGCCGTTTACCTCCTGCGGGTCACACCACTGCTCCTTCCCCTGTGTCACTCGCTGCCTCTGCTAGTCCA
The DNA here is from genome assembly GCA_900303285.1 of Rhinella marina. Classification (NCBI taxonomy): domain Eukaryota; kingdom Metazoa; phylum Chordata; class Amphibia; order Anura; family Bufonidae; genus Rhinella; species Rhinella marina. Next base: position 54,270 of record ONZH01025373.1, on the reverse strand, counting down.
CCCCCTGCCCAGGACCCCGGCATGAGCGCCTCCCGCCGGAAAACCACACCTTCGCCTCCACGATCCTCCACAGCGTCCACCAATGTGTCCCAGCGCAGCGTTCAGCTGTCTTTACAGCAGACGCTGGAGCGCAAGAGGAAATACAGTTCCACGCACCCACATGCCCAAGCCCTCAACGTTCACATCTCCAAATTGCTGAACCTGGAGATGCTGCCCTATAGGCTGGTAGAGACCGAGGCCTTTCGCAATCTCATGGCGGTGGCTGCCCCTCGGTATTCCGTCCCCAGCCGCCACTATTTTTCCCGATGTGCCGTCCCAGCCCTACACCAGCACGTGTCACAGAACATCATCCGTGCCCTGACCAACGCTGTTTCTGAGAAGGTCCACCTAACCACGGACACGTGGACAAGTGCTGCCGGGCAGGGACACTATATATCACTGACGGCACATTGGGTTAACTTGGTGGAGGCTGGGACCGAGACTGACCCTGGGGCCGCTCATGTACTGCCCACACCGAGGATTGCGGGGCCTACCTCGGTCACGGTCTCTCAGACGTACTATGCCTCCTCCTCCGACCCCCCTCCTCCTCCTCCACCGAATTACCATCCGTGGGCACGGCGCCTTCAGTCAGTAGCTCTAGGCGCAGCAGCAGTGCCGTGGGTAAGCGCCAGCAGGCGGTGCTCAAACTGCTGAGCTTAGGTGACAAAAGGCACACCGCCCAAGAGCTGTTACAGGGCATCACGGCGCAGACCGATCTGTGGCTGGCACCGCTGAACCTCAAGCCAGGCATGGTTGTGTGTGACAACGGGCGTAACCTGGTGGAGGCTCTGCAACTCGGCAGACTGACACATGTGCCATGCCTGGCCCACGTGTTCAATCTCATAGTTCAGCGGTTCCTCAAGACATACCCCAATCTGTCTGATTTGCTCACCAAGGTGCGCCGCATCTGTGCGCATTTCCGCAAGTCGACCACAGATGCTACCACTCTCAGGGCAGCGCAGCGCCGCCTACAACTGCCCGCTCACCGACTGTTGTGCGACGTGCCCACGAGATGGAATTCGACATTAAACATGTTATCCAGAGTTTATCAGCAGCGCAGAGCGATTGTAGACTGCCAGATGTCAACTTCCACCAGAACTGGTAGTCAGGTTAGTCAGATTCCTGAAGTCTACAATGAGGAGTGGACGTGGATGTCTGATATCTGCCAGGTGTTGAGCAACTTTGAGGAGTCAACACAGATGGTCAGCGGCGATGCCGCCATTATCAGCCTCACCATCCCGCTGCTTTGCCTGTTGAAAAACTCACTGCTCAGCATCAAGTCGGATGCTTTGCTCTTGTCACAAGAGACGGTGGAGGAAGATACGTCGCTTGATAGCCAGAGCACCCTCCTGTCTGTTTGTCAGCGCGTATCGGAGGAGGGGGATGAGGATGAGGAGGAAGAGGAGGATAATGTCGGCGAGACAGAAGAGGGTACCAGTGCTCAGTCCTTCTTAACTCTTGAGCGTGTATGGGCTGAAGAGGAGGAGGAGGAGGAGGAGGAGGAAATGGAGAGTCAGGCCAGTGAGGAGAGGGAATTCTTGCGTGTTGGGACTCTGGTGCACATGGCAGACTTCATGTTAGGCTGCCTATCCCGTGACCCTCGTGTTAGAAGCATTTTTTCAAACACCGATTACTGGGTGTTCACTCTCCTGGACCCACGGTACAAGCAGAACCTTTCCACTCTCATCCCTGCAGAGGAAAGGAGTATGAGAGTGAATAAATACTGTATCAACAGGCCCTGGTGCACAAGCTGAAACAATCCTTCCCATCTGACACCGCTAGCGGCAGAGGACATGGTTCTGTGGGCCAAGTAGCGGGGGAGAGGAGGCGAGCAGGCAGCTTTTCCAGCACTGGCAGGGGAACGCTCTCCAAGGCCTTTGCCAGTTTTATGTCACCCCAGCAAGACACTGTCACCTGTCCCCAGTCTAGGCAGAGTAGGGGGGAGCTGTACAGAAAGATGGTGAGGGAGTACCTAGCTGACCATACCAACGTCCGTAGCGATCACTCTGCTCCATACAACTACTGGGTTTCAAAGCTGGACACGTGGCCTGAACTGGCGCTGTACGCCTTGGAGGTGCTGGCCTGCCCTGCTGCTAGCGTGCTGTCAGAGCGGGTATTCAGTGCAGCTGGTGGCGCCATCACCGATAAGCGTACACGCCTGTCAACTGACAGCGCTGACAGGCTGACGCTTATTAAAATGAACAAAGCCTGGATTTCACCGGAATTTAAATCTCCTCCGGGGGAAAGCAGCTAAAGATTTACATTACTTATGTATCCGATTCCTCTTCTCTACTCCTACTCCTCCTCCTTGTCGTCTTTGCCTAACGCTGACCAAAAAAACGCCATTTTTTAGAGGTCTAACTGGCACTCTTACCACAATTTTTCAGGAGGGCCCCCTACAGGCCCTCTCTTCAAACTATTTTTCCTGAGGTCCACCTACAGGCCCTCTCTCCAAACAATTTTTCTGGAGGTCCACTTACAAGTCCTCTCTCCAAAAATTTTTTCCGGAGGTCCACCTACAGGCCCTCTCTCCAAACAATTTTTCCGGAGGTCCACCTACAGGCCCTCTCTCCAAACAATTTTTCCGCAGTGTCAACTACAGACAATGTTTCAGGAGCGTCAAACAGACAGTCCAAAACAATTTTTCAGGAGGCGCAAGTACCGAAAAAAATAATTTTTGCTGAGGGTAGACTTTATGTACTCCGAAAAGAAAAAAATTTTTGGAGGCTCAACTAAAGCCATTTCACTGCATTCTCAGTCGGACAAAGTCATTGGTGGTGTAACCGCCATGCTGTGTCAGGCTAAATTTTTGGGTGCTTCACCAGCTACCGCATACTAACTCAGTCACTCTGTTGTCACCGCCGCCATACAGGGCCACGAAAAATGTTTATGTGGTTCGCCTGCTCCCGCAGTGTCACTCGCTCACTCTGTTGTCACCACCATAGTGGTTTGCACTATAGCAGCCCAAGTCTGCACATTCCCCTTTTTATACCCAAGTGATCTATACTGCACGTCACGTAATAAAATAGGTTCTTTTGCTCTCAGTGATACAAATCCATTTCATAAACTCCTTTCTTTCTCTTTAACTGATCTATACTGAACGTCACTTTTAAAAATACATCTTTTTCCTCTCTTTCTCTCTCTCCAAACAATTTTTCCGGATAGGTGCCGTATACGGTATTAAACTGAGAAGAATACATACAACACATGCCCCACTTGATCAATCTTATAGTTGACAACTGTACCGGTTGATGCTAAATTTTTAAGTTGGGGTCCTGCGTCGTCATTCGAACTCCATCCGGCTGTTGTCACCACCACACACGCTAGCCAAGGGGGCACTCCTCTGGCTCTTCCAGCTCAACCTCCTTCCCCCCAGCCTGCCCCCCACCTACAGGCCCTCTCTCCAAACAATTTACCCGGGTAGGGGACGTATTAGATATTGTACTGATTTTTTTTTGGTTCTTCTTTTAATTGCCTCCTGCGATAGACGGGAATCGAACCCGCGTCAACTGCTTGGGAAGCAGCTATGCTCACCACTTTACCACCAACAGCCACAGCAACTGATAAGAACAGATACTAAACTTGATGTAAGCCAACATTTCGACAATCGATAACTCCGCCGTCGAGCCCGTTTCGGCCACCCTGAGCATTTCACATACTCTGACCGAGTCTGACCCTGGGGCCGCTCATGTACTGCCCACTTGGAGGATTGCGGGGCCTACCTCGTTCACGGTTTCTCAGAATTACTATGCCACTTCCTCCAACCCCTCCTCCTCCACCTTCGAATTACCATCCGTGCTTCACCTCCTGCTACCTCAGTCTAACTCGGTCACTCTGTTGTCACCACCATGCTGCGTCTGGCTAAATTTTTGGGTGGCTCACCTGCTACCTCATCTAACTTGGTCACTTGTTGGTGTCACCGCCATGCTGTGTCAGGCTTATGCCTGCATCGTGTGGCTGGGGATAGGAGAGCAGTGCCAGCATGGGCATGGGTGATGGACCTTCGTTGCACCTAGGTGCTTCCCTATATATTCCCACCATGCCAGCCATGGGTTGTACATAAACTAATAACAGGAAAAACAAAAAAAATGAGAAAACTATTTTACAGGAGGGTCAACCACAGACACGCCAAAACAATTTTACATGAGGGAGTGTCTCCCCGTCTGCCATCGTGTTCGGTCAGGCTGCCAGTAGGTACACCACTTCTGTCGTCCGCAGAAGCGGCCACTATGAGGAAGGCCACGGCAAGAACATCCGCTTTTCAATTGAGAGCAAGTGTACAATTGTAGGAGGATGACACTTTTCTTCAGCAGTGGATTCACCTTCCCCTTTATCATTGCCAGACAACAGTCGGTGAAAAAGTAATTGGCAATGATGAAGAAAATGTAACGGTGCAGTGGACCGTCTGTGACGCAAAACCTATATATTCCCACCATGCCAGCCATGGGTTGTACATAAACTAATAACAGGAAAAAACAAAAAAAATGATAAAACTATTTTATAGGAGGGTCAACTGCAGACACTCCAAAACAATTTTACATAAGGGAGAGTCTCCCCGTCTGCCATCATGTTCGGTCAGGCTGTCAGTAGGTACACCACCTCTGTTGTCCGCAGAAGCGGCCACTATGAGGAAGGCCACGGCAAGAACATCCCCTTTTCAATTGAGAGCAAATGTAGAATTGTAGGAGGATGACACTTTTCTTCGGCAGTGGATTCACCTTCCCCTTTATCATTGCCAGACAACAGTTGGTGAAAAAGTAATTGAAGAAAATGTAACGGTGCACTGGACCGTCTGTGACGCAAAACCTATATATTCCCACCATGCCAGCCATGGGTTGTACATAAACTAATAACAGGAAAAACAAAAAAAATATTTTACAGAAGGGTCAACTACAGACACTCCTAAACAATTTTTTAGGAGGGTCAACTTCGGACACTCCAAAACAAATTTTTGGGAGGCTCGCCTACAGACATTTGACTGCTACCTCAATCTAACTTGGTCACTTATTGGTGTCACTACGCTGTCACCATGCTGTGTCAGGCTTATGCCTGCGTCGTGGGGCGGGGGATAGCACAGTAGTGCCAGCATGAGCAGTGGTGTCACCTGCAGGCGGTGATGGACCTTCGTTGCACCTAGTTGGGTGCTTCCCTAACGTGATGGATATTTGCCTCGCCTTTCTTGGTCTGGATGAGCACAATTGCCATGAGGGTAACCACCAAGCTGTTGCAGGAGAATTTGGGGTAATGGTGGGATTAGGCAGCCTCAGAGGCATCCATGCATGCTGTCCCTGCTGTTTCCTGTCTATTTCCGTGGTGTTTCCATCATTTTCTGAGGTTTCCAGGTTTTCACCCAGCCTTCCCTAGGCAGAGCCTTGGTCCCCTGCAAAAATTGACTTCAATGGGGTTCGTTACTCGAAACGAGCACCCGAGCATCGGGAAAAGTTCGTCTCAAATAACGAGCACCCGAGCATTTTAGTGCTCGCTCATCTCTATTTCTGACCATTCGGAATCCATTTTGTTTCTGGCCAGTTATGTAGGCCTTTTAGACCAAAATGATTTCAAATGATCAAGGGTGGATTAAAGTGTGAAGATGTAGTTTCTGACCATTCGGAATCCATTTTGTTTCTGGCCTGGGAAACTTCGGGTTGTTTTCAGAAAATGGCCTGGGAAACTTAAGATAGTTTCAGGTTATTTTCAGAGAATGGCCTGAGAAACTTCAGGTTGTTTTGGGAAGATAGTTTCAGGTTGTTCTGAGAAGATGGCCTGAGAAACTTCAGGTTGTTTTGGGAAGACAGCCTGAGAAACTTCAGGTTGTTTTGGGAAGATAGTTTCAGGTTGTTTTGAGAATATGGCCTGAGAAACATCAGGTTGTTTTGGGAACCAGAGTTATACTTCATCTGCTTATAGTTGTTAGAGCGTTCTTTTTTTATTTGTTCCGGATCCGGAAATTGGCCATTCTTGGGTCCGGAATAATGGAGAAGGAACAGGCTGCGCATGTGTTGGCTCCACTCCAGTAGGGAGTGAAGTTCTTTATTTACATTTCTATAAAAGCTGTAACCCTTCTAGGGGGGAGTCAGAAGCTCATCCTACGGGGGGATGCCTCGTGTAGGAACCTAATCGGTGTTTTCCCGATAGAGCCTCTGACTGCTTTCGTTGAAAGGGCTTCCTAGCTGATGTGTTGCTGTCAGATGAAGTTTACTCAATCGGTGATGTAAGTTTTTTATCCTTTGTATATACTTAACTTGCAAAAGAAGGACATACATTTGCCTGATTATTATTGTTATTATTGCATTAATAAACTTACTTATATAGCTTACCCTTAAATTGGTGTGTGTAGTTTCTCTTTAAAGAGTATCCGAACCTGAAGTCTTGCTCTTATCAACAAAACACTCATAAATGCTATTGATAAACTCATGACATATGTGTTACATGGATGACTTATGGGTTGATGGATGTATCTATCAGGAGCTTTTCTTGGTGTATATGTTAAATGAAGACAACAATGTGATGGGTTGCGACAGTGTCATTATGAGACATGGTGCTCCTCAGGCTTTACATGTGATAATAGCAGTATTCACAGCTGCTGTGTTTCCACCATTTACTATTTTATATAGAAAGGCTTAGACCTGCTCTGTACCAGGATACTTTCATAAATACGACCATAAGACGGCATTTTAAAGTAAGGTATTTATTTGCACAATGTAACACATGGATCTCTCAGCAGGTGCTTTCTGCGCCCCAGGTTCTTCCCCTCAATAAGCCCAGCGACTGATGTACCAAGCCATATACAAAGAATGCAGTATGCAATATAATAAAAGGTCCTAGCACCTGGGGCACTATTATACTGAAGCGTCTGGCAATATCGTGCTTCACTTTTACACAGCCTAAAAAAAATTCCTAATTTGATAACTTCTGTAAACACCTTCTATTACATGCATAATATACAGCAAAATAAATATGATTATCAGTTCCTTTATCTTTGTAAAGCCTTTGCAATCATGGTGAGATAGCTCCTAAGGTTTTCCTTCTTCTGTCTTATCTGACTTTCCAGTGACCTGGCTTCTGTAAGAATTTCATCAAACTTCTGTACGTGTAGTGAATCCAAAGCGGAACGTTCACTGAATAAAGGAAAAGTGACATTTTAATTCAGTGGAAGCATCGTAGACATTTAATGCACAGTTGGCGGTATGGTTAACACTGAGCTCCGCCCTGTGAGGCGAGCGTCTCATTTATCTAATGACTGATGATAAAAGGAGGACAAGGCACGTATGCATCGGCTTCTGTCACCCATAGCCCCCCTCCAAATAGGACTGCAGGTGCCAATGGTCTAAAGAAGGCCCCCAGGTCTATTTCTGTAAATGCCTATTACCCCATGCAGGAGACATGGCCTACTAGACTGCCTGGTGGTAATAATGAGTTAAAAAAAAAGTTTTATTAAAAAAGAATAAAAATTCCCAGTTACTCTATTATTCGCCTTATAAGACGCACTTTTCCCCCCAAGAAGTGGGGGCGAATACTAATGAGTACTGGAGGAGCGGGAAGCTTATTAACAAAGACGTCTGGTCTGAGGTCTGCTTCACATGGGGGCTTATTTACATAGAGGTCCGCCTGGGGGTCCTCATCTGATCTACGGTTTGATTGGGTGTCTGATCTGAGGTCTGATTTGGGGCCTTATTAACACTGAGGGTCTGAATAGGGGCGTTAGTAACAATGGGGGTCTGAAAAGGGGCCTTATAAACATTAGGGGTCTAAATAGGGGCCTTATTAATATTGGGGACCTAATCTGAGGTCTGATTCTGGTCTTATTAAAATTGGGAGTCTGATCTGAGGTCTGATTAGGGGGCCTATTAATATTGGGAGTTTGAGGTCTGATTAACATTGGGGATCTGATTGGGACTCCAAGCCGAGGTTTGATGAAAAATATTTTCTTCCTCTAAAACATTATAGGGCAAAAAATACAGTAAATAAGAAAAGGAAAATCCACCTTTTCTCAGAAAAGTTTTTAAATGAAAAACAAGAGTTATGGTTAGAATATGCAGCCTTTATGAACCTGGAAATAGCTATAAAATCTTTTCACTATAGACTCTATGTAGTATTTCCTACTTTTGCTGGCTAGTTTAACCACTTAAGTCTAATTCGCACGACCTTATTTTTGGTCCGCATCCAATCTGCATTTTTTACAGACTGGATGTGGACCCATACATTTCAAATGGGGGCCACAAAAAATGCGGCTGTTCCGCAATCCCGCCAAAAAGATATAACGTGTCTTATTCTTCTCTGTTTTTGCTGAGAACAATAGGCATTGTTACAATAGGTCCACAAAAAACGGACGCAACATGGACGTCACACAAACGTCATCCATATTTTTTTTTGGCCCACAAAATACATAAGGTTGTGTGAATTACGTTAGTGTTTTTTGTTTAGTTTTTTTGTTTTTGCAGGACAAGTTGTATTTTTTTTAACATACAACCACTTTGTGGTGTATATAATGTAATGAAAACATCTTATTAGTTTTTCTTGGGGGAGGGGTAGAAAAATTTCACAATTTTTCTTTGGGGGATGTTTAGTTTTTCAGTTATATAAATGACATTAACTTTATTCTGTAGGGTGTTTTTATTATTCCGATACAATACCAAATCTATAAAGTTTTATGCTGAACTACTATCGCACAATACATTTTTTTTTTAAATTAATCATTTGTTTTTGGGTTGCCCTATATTCCGAGAACTATACCTTTTTTTCCCCATTGACTGCGCTGTGTGAGTTTTTTGTGGGGGAGCTGTTGTTTTTATTGGTACCATTTTTAATCACATTCTGTTGAATTTTTTGGAAGGCAAAGTGACCAAAGGAGAATAAATTTTTTTTTACGCTACTCAGTGCAGGATAAATAATATGTCAGTTTTATTGCACGGGTGATGAGGATGAAGAGTTGATACCAATTGTCTGTGCATTTCAAATATATTTTTTACACAATAACTTGTTTTCTATGGTGAAAAATGGATTTTTTGCGTTATTTTATTAAATTTTTTAAAGGGTACCTAAACCTTCATTCAAAGTACTGTAGGCGCAGGGGTGCTTCTCAAAGTGCTCTGGACCTTTTGGCTTTCATCCACTCTGTTCTGCAGCATGCAGATTACGGATCCATGGACAGTATAAAGGATCTCTACTCTGCGTGCTGCATGAGCAGAGCCGACGTAAACCAAAGGTGCAGGGTACTCTTAGAAGCACCGCTGCAGCTTCCGGTGCTTTGAGTGAAGGTTTAGGTACTCTTAAATCGGATTTCGGATTTTTTTTGTTTTGTCTTTTACACCTTTTAAGTGCAATGCAATCATCTGATCACTGGTTTAATACTCGGCATAATTTCAGTATCAATGTATCATGCCTGTCTATGAAAAACTTACCCTATGAGATTATAAAGATAGCAGACTTTCCTAAGAGTACAGCCACACATTCAGGCTTCCTGATGCAGTTTTGGAAGCAAAAATTAGGGTCCATTAACGAATCCACAACTGTTTTGCGGTCTGCAAATTGCGGATCCGCAAAACACGGACACCGGTCATGTGCGTTGCGCACTTTGCGGACCGCACGTGGCCGGCACTATGATAGAAATGCCTATTCTTGTCCGTGGCTGTGGACAAGAATAGGATTTGTTCTATTTTTTGCAGGGGTGCGGAACGGAAGTGCAGATGCGGACAGCACATGGTGTGCTGTCTGTATCTTTTGCGGCCCCATTGAAAAGGAATGAGTCTGCACCTGTTCTGCAAAATTGCGGAATGGATGTGGACCCATTATATGGACGTTTGAATGGATCCTAAGGTGTACATTATTAAAAGAAAAAAGTCTAAAGGACAGATTTCACTTTTCCCCATTTTTAAATTCACACAGCAGTGATGTACTGTTCAAGCCTCTGTGACCGCTGAGGTCTGTGAATAGCTGCAGCAGTCACGGGACCAGGCCTCTTTCTTGTCCTGGGGGAACCTGAAGAGGCCAGCAGTGGTGGGACCACGGACAGATGAGTGGGATTTTTTAAGTTCAGTGGGAACCAGTTAAGACACAAGGGGTTGTTGTCTCCAAGTTAAGTTTTCACCATGGGGTATATGACTGGAGGAGCACTTACCTCAGTGTCTTTGCATAGTTAGAAAACAGAAGGTTTACTTCATTGCTCAAATCTGTAAACAGAAATAAAATCAGTTTTCACAAATGCAGAAATTAAAGATGCATGAAATGCACTGATAAAACACCAACCTTTCATCATGCTGTCAATGTCTTCCACTTGAGGGCTGTCTGACAGAGTGGAAGGCCGGTCTGTAGGCAACAAATACTGAAGAGTCTCAGGATCTACATTCTGTTTGTAAGTCAAATATACAGTCAATTATTTCAGCAGGTGCGGTAACATATATATAACCATTCATTTGTAATAAAATGCACAATTAAGGCTCCTTCACACACCGTTTTTGGGGCCTCAAAATGTCACATGATTTCATCTGAATTTTTGCAGCATTTTTGCTGATATAGTGGGGGTCATTTGTCAAAGACTGGCATTTTATGCCAGTCTTTGACAAATGTTGTTAACTGGAAAACCTGGCAATCACACCTGGTGCTCTCCAGGCACAGCAGAGCTGCTGGGTCTTAGCAGACCCAGATATGATCTGATGTTGCATATTGCCTCAGAGGGTGCACCTGTGTTAGTAGGAAAGTGCAAAATTATAAAAAATTACAAAATGTCATTTGTGATATTATCAGGGGCATATTACCTGTATCAAAAACAAACACACAAATGTGAAAAAAACGTATAAAGGTAAAAAATTACAATGCCAACTCCCACTCCAGTGAGACTATATATATATATATATAGTGGTCCCTCAAGTTACAATATTAAGTTCCTAGATGAGCATTCTACGCTGAACAATTGTAGCTTGAGTCAATTGATTCCAGAGTCCCAAAATGTCACTCTAAGATAAGGGAAAGTGAAGAGTTAATAAAAATAAGCAGATAACTAGGACAGATAAAGCAAGTCCTTACATATAATAGTCAGGAATAGATGCTGGAAGCTGTACATCACTATCTGTGATGAGGACAGGAGCTTCTTCAGTCCACCAGAAAAATAAAAAGGAGCCGCCCTCTCCTGGTGTCTAAAGGAACAGTGGTGCAGACAGAGGGCAGTACAGAACATGTAGTACCGCACTGTACTGTAGCCAATGCAGGTGTTTTACCAGGGAAAAGACCATGATTGGATGGATCTGAGGAATTGTATGGGGGGTCTAATTTCAACTTACAATGGCTCAAGAAATTGTAAGTTTAAAATATTGTATCCTTAGGCCATTGTATCATGGCGGACCACTTGTATTATATAGTACTTCCTATCAGTCCAATGCCTAAGCATACAAGCACCAACAAAAGAAAATCTGCACTTAGAACCAAAGTAAAAGTTAAAAATCAAGCTTTAACTTTATTTTTAAAAATCTTCCAAAAATATACACTACACATCAGTTAAGATCCACATAAAAGACAAGACAAGGAACTAGGGGGACATCTGGTGGTCAAACATAGAAATGGCATTCAGACCTGCAGCTACTTAGCACAATACAACAAACAGTTAAAGCACAAAATGCCATAGAGATATGAAGTATTCTGGAGCTAATGCTATGCTTGTTTAGTAAATTAGAGATTCTTGGCAAATATATTTTGTACAAAATTATCCGGGCCCGTTCACCAAATCGTCAAGGTGATCTCTGTAGGGAGGAAACCTAACACTATTTCCTACCTGTTATGTGCCAACCTTGGCTTCCATATAATCAGGGGGTGTTGGTTCCACATGCATGCTGGATCCACTCCACTTTCTTTGTAAGTTTGTACTGGACGTGTGGCTACTCCATTTGGTCCTGCACTCCTGACTAGCCCCGTCTGCCCCATAGGCTGATTTTAATTAGTGTAACTTTAAAACTGAGTGGACTCGGCATGCATGTTGGTACCTGCATCCCTGTATTAGTGGAGGCCTTTGAAGCACCAGAAATGGCAAAAGGCAGAAGGGAATCCAGCATGCATGTGGAACCAACACCCCCCTGATTATACGGAAGCCAAGGTTGGCACATAACAGGTAAGAAATAGTGTTAGGTTCCCGTCCTACAGAGATCACCTTGATTGGTGGACGGGCTCAGATAATTTTGTACAAAATATATTTGCCAAGAATCTCTAATTTACTAAACAAGCATAGCATTAGCTTCAGAATACCTCATATCACTATGACATTTTGTGCTTTATCTGGTTGGCAGTGTGCCGTTGCATTGTATGTATTTTCCTTTCTTTGTGCATTTAGCAATAGCAACGTGCACCTGCGCACTGGGATGTGCTGACTGAAATCCCCTTTTTTTTCTTTGTATTTTTGCAATATACTTTAGTAGGAAAAGATGTTACTGTGATGGTGTAAAGAGTGTTGTGTGTTACTACGGAGAATCTGTGTTCAGTGTTGTACTGCACGCTGAGGACTTATGTGTAATAAGTCATACAGGCACGGTGATGGACAGTGATAGGGCACATAGTAAGGGACTAGGGTAGTGACAAGAGGCTGGAAGCCTCTGTATGTTACACATAGGTGTCTTCAGTGCTCAACAGAACGCTGAAAAAAAACTCTCCTCAGCAACACAGTTATTAATTTGCTAAGAAGATTCTTTACACTTTTTATAATACAAAGAAACATCTTTTCCTAATAAAGTATATTACAAAAACATTCCTGTCCCTGGACTACATAAAAAACCAAATAGAAAAAGAAAAAAAATCTCTAAAAACAACCCCATATTAATACAAAGCCCTATGTGTCCAGAAAAAAACAAAGCAAAAAGTATTTTGAAACCCAAAGATATGAAAAAGTTAGGTTAGTTTCAGATTCCAGGAAACACGTTCCACGAGTGAGATATTTCCTGGCCTGAGCGCTGCTCCTGTGACGAGAACTCACATTATAATATTTTACAGTGCTGTGAAATCCGTCTCGTCGTCGATCACATAATGCTGATCATTGTAATGTTGTGAGTTCACTTCACAGGAGCAGTGTTCAGGCCAGGAAATGTCGATCACTAACGGAGAATGTTTCCAGGAATGAACGTGCTCATCTGCAACTAGCCTTAGAGCTGTTAAACTACCACATGCGCTAAATTGCAAAAAAGGGTCAGGTCAGTAAAGTTGTCCGAGCTGAAACTTCTTGGAGGCAAACTGCAGGAAGACTGATAAAATAATTTAAAAAATACCGTGCAAACCTACCTTCTCCCCTCCAATCCACTGCCATGATCCTTCTTCTTAGCCGGACTGCAGCTGTGACAGATTGCTTTGGTTGCAGACAAACATTGGCCTCAGCAGTATATGATACATTTCAAAACGGCTGACCTCTTTAACCCTTTAAGGACCAGTGACATACATGTACAGCAAGCTGATCGGGCGGGTGCAGGAGCTGCGCCTGCCCGATCAGCGGCAGGGGTCCGACAGTCACTGACAGCCGGATCCCTGTTGCATACGCCAGCATTGGTGAAAACACCGATGCCGGCATATTAACCCCTTGTATGCCGCGGTCAAAGCTAACTGCAGCATGCAAGGGGTTTGTGGAGGGTACTGGTGCCCTTCGCTTCCCCATCGGGTCCCAGCACTGCAGTGACGGGGACCAAATGGCAGAGAAGGCAGCCCGATGCCTTCTATAGACATCGGGGCTGCCTTCTACGGAAGCCTGTGAGATCCAGCCCCTGAGGCCAATGTATTACAATACACGATTACAATACATTGCAGAGGGGATCAGACCCCCAGAATTTGAACAAAAATAAAAAGTAAAAAAAAAAAGTGTTTTTCATAACAAGAAATAAAGTTAAGTAAAAAAAACACCGCTTTTCCCAAAATAAAACACATAAAATTGTAAAAAGAAAAAAAAAACATATTTGGTATCACCGCGTCCATAACGACCAGCTCTATAAAAAAAATTGCATGACCTAACCCCTCAGGTGAACACTGTAAAAAATAAATAAATAAATATAAATTGTGCTAAAAAAACATTTTTTTTGTCACCTCACATCACTAAAAGTGCAACACCAAGCGATCAAAAAGGTATAGTACCCCCAAAATAGTTCCAGTCTGTCACCTCATTCCACAAAAAATGAGCCCCTACCTAAGACAATTGCCCAAAAATAAAAAATAAAAAGTCTATGGTTCTCAGACTATGGAAACACTAAAACATCATTTCTTTTTTTAAATTAAAAAATGCTTTTATTATGTTAAATGTAATGTAAGTCCAGCTCAGGCAGTGGGAAAAGTAGCTAACTGGAGGGGGGAGGGCTTAGTTAGAAATATACAACTGGTCTTGTTTGAAAGCTGGATTCCAGACTTTCATACAAGACCAAAATGACAGCTAAAGTCAAGAAGAAATCACTGTTGGAAATCGGGAATAATCACGAGTAAAACCTGTTTTTACTTTCACTTTCAGCTGCATTCACAGCATCCCGATTTCTATCAGTGATATCTTCCCCTGTACTGAACGTATTGCTGTCATTCTGGTATTGTCTGAAAGCTTGGAATGTCGGCTTCTAGCTGCCATGTTTCTAGCTGCTTCTGTTCTGGAGATAGCATCTCCAGTTAGCTATTTTTCCCACTGCTGGAGCTGGACGTGGCAAAACAGGTGGTTAAAGGGAATGTGTCACAATGATCAGGAGGGGACCTCATTGACTTCTAGGAAGAGTTTTCTAGCCATGCTCTGTGACCTGTGCAGAGGTCATTGTACAAGCAAACAATAGATAAGCTCTGACAATCATCTATTGTGAATGGTGGATCCTGTTTTATCTGTTATTCTTATCCTGCTTGCAATGATATCACCCCTGTGTATAGATAAGCAGGTAACTGCAGTAATGTTATCTGTACAAGCCAAGAAATGGTGTCAATTATTAGGCTTAGTGGTCAGTGCGAAAACTGCAAGACTTTATGGTTTTTGTTGAAATACAGATGTTGAAATGGAAAAGGAAAAATAACACCACCAAAAATCCCTTGAAAATATGTTAAACATAAAAACATGATTTAAACAATAGTTCATTTTCTAATGACATATCTTTAAGGCCTTTTCGGGCCTGGTCATTAAGGGGTTAAAAATGTTTTACAGATACTCACTTCTTTATCGTTCTTCCTTTTTAAACCTTTGCTTTCACACCTCGCTGTACTGCATGCCATTGTCTCCATATATACTTAAATGTAAAACAGAAAAAATAGATGTCAAAAGAATAAAGAAGGTTTTACCATTCTTTTGCTTTTAACCTTTTTAGGCCCCACTCACACGACCATATTATTGGTCCACATCCAATCCCCATATTTTGGGAATTGGATGCGGACCCATTCATCTCAATGGGTCTGCAAAAAAAAGCGGACAGCACACCTTGTGCAGCGACCTCTGTACGGCCGTTCTGCGGCCCTGCAAAAAAAGAGCATGTCCTACTCCTGTCCGTTCTGTGTACAAGAACAAGCATCGTTACAACGAGTCTGAAAAAAAACGAAGGATGCGGAAAAATACAAAATCCATATGGTTGCTTGAAAGTACTCTTAGGGCCCATTCCCACGACCATGTATTCCGCAATTTTGCCCCATTCATTTCTATTGCCGGCATTAGATCGCGCTGAGCCGAGGCTCCGTAAAAAAAAAAAAAAAAAAAGAACATGTCCTATGGGGTGCCGGCCGTGTGTCTTCTGCAAATTGCGGAACACACACTGGTCGACATCCGTGGTTTTGCGGATCCACAACACCACAGCTGTCTGAATGTCCCCTTACTCAGAGATTTCTGGACAATTTTCACACTTTTATATAACTAAAATCTGAAGGATAAAATAAAAATCCCATTATACCACGACCACGTATTTCCTGAAGGAAGACACATGGCAAATACCACCAGAAATGTGCATTTCAGCAGCTTATCAACCACCAAAATCCACAATTTCTAATTGCAGATTAGATGCAGTTTTCCACAGATCTCATCCTTCCACTAATAAGGGTGAAATCCACTGCTAAAACCGTAAACTGAAATGTTGTTTTAGGTGGAAAGCGAACAAATCAAACACTTTGGTGGTCATTTATTGAACAGAAATACACTTACAGTAATAATCCAGTGTATTTCTGGGGCAGGTCCTTTTCACCACAATCTACAACTTCTGCCCGCTCGCACCAGGTCAAAAAAAGTGGGCATGGTGGGGGAAGGGTCTCCTTTACCAATTTCTACTCCTGTTTTAGGCATACAAAATGGTCTAAATGTAAGACAACAAGGAAGCGGTCTTACATGTACAGTACAGACCAAAAGTTTGGACACACCTTCTCATTCAAAGAGTTTTCTGTATTTTCATGACTATGAAAATTGTAGATTCACACTGAAGGTATCAAAACTATGAATTAACACATGTGGAATTATATACTTAACAAAAAAGTGTGAAACAACTGTAAATATGTCTTATATTCTAGGTTCTTCAAAGTAGCCTCCTTTTGCTTTGATTACTGCTTTGCACACTCTTGGCATTATCTTAATGAGCTTCAAGAGGTAGTCAACTGAAATGGTTTTCACTTCACAGGTGTGCCCTGTCAGGTTTAATAAGTGGGATTTCTTGCCTTATAAATGGGGTTGGGACCATGAGTTGTGTTGGGCAGAAGTCAGGTGGATACACCGCTGATAGTCCTACTGAATAGACTGTTAGAATTTGTATTATGGCAAAAAAAGTAGCTAAGTAAAGAAAAACGAGTGGCCATCATTAATTTAAAGAACTCCCGCAAAAATGTTTATTCTCTGACCTGTTAGAAAGGTGCATGATATAATCTGTAGTGATTGTCATTTTCTTATCAGTGACTGTTTCTGTGAGTAAAAACCTCTCTTCTTATTGTAGCTGGGTCACGTGACCAACTCCCTGACCTCCAACTGACCCAGGACAGAAAGCCAGTAACTGCTCTATTCATTCCTATGGGAGCCTCACTTTCAGTCTCATAGGAATACATAGAGAATTAGACTTCCTGTCCACACATAAGTCTATGTGTAAGTTGGTGAGTCTAATTACTGGTCACATGACACAGATAAGAAACTTCAGGATGATATAAGTCAAAAATTCAGACAATGGTAAGAAAATGACATTCACTACAGATTACATCATGTACATTTCTAGCAGGACATGGAATAAAATTTTTGTCGGGAGTTCTTCTTTAAGAAATGAAGATCAGTCAGTCCGAAAAATTGGGAAAACTTTGAAAGTGTCCCCAAGTGCAGTCTCAAAAACCATCAAGCTCTACAAAGAAACTGGCTCACATGAGGACCGCCCCAGGAAAGGAAGAACAAGAGTCACCTCTGCTGCGGAGGATAAATTCATCCAAGTCACCAGCCTCAGAAATCGCAGATTAACAGCAGCTCAGATTAGAGACCAGGTCAATGCCACACAGAGTTCTAGCAGCAGACACATCTCTACAACAACTGTTAAGAGGAGACTGTGTGCAGCAGGCCTTCATGGTAAAATAGCTGCTAGGAAACCACTGCTAAGGACAGGCAACAAGCAGAAGAGACTTGTTTGGGCTAAAGAACACAAGGAATGGACATTAGACCAGTGGAAATCTGTGCTTTGGTCTGATGAGTCCAAATTTGAGATCTTTGGTTCCAACCACCGTGTCTTTGTGCGACGCAGAAAAGGTGAACGGATGGACTCTACATGCCTGGTTCCCACCGTGAAGCATGGAGGAGGAGGTGTGATGGTGTGGGGGTGCTTTGCTGGTGACACTGTTGGGGATTTGGATTTATTCAAAACTGAAGGCATACTGAACCAGCATGGCTACCACAGCATCTTGCAGCGGCATGCTATTCCATCCGGTTTGCGTTTAGTTGGACCATCATTTATTTATCAACAGGACAATGACCCCAAACACACCTCCAGGCTGTGTAAGGGCTATTTGACCAAGAAGGAGAGTGATGGGGTGCTACGCCAGATGACCTGGCCTCCACAGTCACCAGACCTGATCCCAATTGAGATGGTTTGGGGTGAGCTGGACCGCAGAGTGAAGGCAAAAGGGCCAACAAGGGCTCAGCATCTCTGGGAACTCCTTCAAGACTGCTGGAATACCATTTCAGGTGACTACCTCTTGAAGCTCATCAAGAGAATGCCAAGAGTGTGCAAAGCAGTAATCAAAGCAAAAGGTGGCTACTTTGAAGAACCTAGAATATAAGACATATTTTCAGTTGTTTCACACTTTTTTGTTAAGTATATAATTCCACATGTGTTAAATCATAGTTTTGATGCCTTCAGTGTGAATCTACAATTTTTATAGCCATGAAAATACAGAAAACTCTTTGAATGAGAAGGTGTGTCCAAACTTTTGGTCTGTACTGTATATATGGATATGAGGGGTATATGGGGATATATGTGAGCGGAGGACGTCCAGATGATATGTATACGGATATTTGGGCTGTAGAGGGATATAGCATGTGAGTGGAGGATGTCCAGGTGATATATATACGGATATGAGGGGTATATGGGGATATATGTGAGCGGAGGACGTACATATGATATATATATATATATTATATAATTATATAATATATATAATATTATATATATAATATTATAAAAATGAGTCTCTGTCTGTTCTCTATGCGCAACCAAAGTGATGGGGTGCTACGCCAGATGACCTGGCCTCCACAGTCACCAGACCTGAACACAATCGAGATGGTTTGGGGTGATCTGGACAGCAGAGTGAAGGTAAAAGGGCCAACAAGTTCTAAGCATCTCTGGGAACTCCTTCAAGACTGTTGGAATACCATTTCAGGTGACTACCTCTTGAAGCTCATCAAGAGAATGCCAAGAGTGTGCAAAGCAGTAATCAAAGCAAAATGTGGCTACTTTGAAGAACCTAGAATATAAGACATATTTTCAGTTGTTTCACACTTTTTTGTTAAAGAACATGATACATGATGTAATCTGTAGTGAATGTCATTTTCTTACCAGTAGCTGATTTTTTGAGTTATATCATCCTGAAGTTTCTTATCTGTGTCATGTGACTAGGAATTAGACCCACCAACTCACACAGCACCTTATGTGTGGACAGGAGGTCTAATTTTCTATGCATTCCTATGGGAGCCTCACTTTCAGTCTCATAGGAATGAATAGAGCAGTTACTGGCTTCCTGTCCTGGGTCAGTTGGAGGTCAGGGAGTTGGTCACATGACCCAGCTAAAATAAGAAGAGAGTGGATAACTCAGAATTACAGTCTCTGATCAGAAGATTGCATTCACTACAGATTATATCATGCACCTTTCTAACAGGTCAGAGAATTACATTTTTGCGGGAGTTCTTCTTTAAGTATATAATTCCACATGTGTTAATTCATAGTTTTGATGCCTTCAGTATGAATCTACAATTTTCATAGTCATGAAAATACAGAAAACTCTTTGAATGAGAAGGTGTGTCCAAACTTTTGGTGTGTACTGTAGAAGTGGCGCTGGATGCGCCGAAGTTAAGAAGAGGCCTGCCCCTTTTCATAACTCCTCAGCCAGTTTAGGGCTTTATTAAGACCGGCGTCTAAAACTCTGGTCTTAAAAAATGTGCCCCTATGAATTCTAAAATCCGCACAGCAGGTCAATGGCCTCACATAAGAATAAAAGCAAAGTGTACATTAGATTTGTACACAGTATTACTCTGCAGTTTTCCTCCACGTGTAATATGCACCATGTGTAGCCACCTTAGGCCACCTGCACATATTGTGGAATACACTTGGTTTTTTCGTGTGGAGAAATCGCAGCATAGTACAGTACTAACAAGGTGTATGAGATTACACTAATCTCATGTACTGTACTCCATGTGGAAATTGACCTGCTGTGCGGATTTCCAAATATGCAGGATGTCAATGATGTTTGCGGTTTTAGCCGTGGATTTCACCCTTTTTAGTGGAAGGATGAGATCTGCGGATCTTATGTGCGTTAAACCGCACTCGTGGGACGGGAGGGCACTAAGACTGATGTAAAAAGCCATAGTATAGGCTATTTGGTGCTCACTCTATCCTTGAATGGAACGGTGCTCTTGTTCCAGGACCGGCCTACCAGGTCAAAAAAGGGAAGTAAATACAAAGGAAATGGAACAGGCACTCAATATCCGAAAAACTGGTGGTGGATTTAGACAGATTTATTACAACATATATCCAAATACTACAATAAGTATCTGTATATACCCTCTATAAATAATATTAATAATACATATCCTAGGTACAATAAATGCTAAAAATGGTATACATAAAATTCATAAAAATGCACAGTAGTCTTCAACATAAATCCAGTGGCATGTCCTTAATAGCATAGATCTGCGGACTTGAATTGTAATTCTTTGAAGAGCTCAAGTCCTTTATTATTAAGTATAGGCCTTGTCTATAACTTATAAGGGAAATAGTGTGTACCGCGGCGTCCCACGGTGATGTATACACACTATAGTGTCTTATGCCGTAATTTACTCACTGTTAACCTCCGATATGAAGTATCGCCATGCACTATTGAGTAACGTGCTGCTGCTTTGTATCCCACCGTTCGAATAGATTCTCCGACCGTGTATGCCGGCACCACGGTATCTTCAGAGTGTGCAGTCTATGGCGTCCCACGTGATATTCCAGTCACGTGACCGGGTTCCTTCAGCGGTCCTGCCGGCAATATTGCGCTGAGAATCGTGATAAATATCAAATCCTTTCACTGGAAAATGGATGCAGAAACACTTGTGGTGGAGAAATTTGCCAAGTCCCCTTATGCCAGACGCGTTTCGAGACGTCCCGTCTCTTCCTCAGTGGCTATATTATTGGCCATCTCTCCACCTCTTTTTATACCTCCTTTGACTGGCATCGTCCAAAACCCGTATTGGAATAAGAATAAATATATGCAATGAGAAGGTCATAATGCAAAAAAAACGCATGTGCAGAAAAAAACGCATCATAATTGCATGTAAAACGCAGGAATGAAGAAAATATAATTTTCAGTGCCAAGTTTAAAGGAGGAATATTATAAGGAGGAACAAATGATGAATAAAATGAGGAATGATGGTAAAATAGGAATAAAGTCAAAAGAAGTCCCGATTAAGCAATTTATATTAAATCCAATACGGGTTTTGGACGATGCCAGTCAAAGGAGGTATAAAAAGAGGTGGAGAGATGGCCAATAAAATAGCCACTGAGGAAGAGACGGGACGTCTCGAAACGCGTCTGGCATAAGGGGACTTGGCAAATTTCTCCACCACAAGTGTTTCTGCATCCATTTTCCAGTGAAAGGATTTGATATTTATCACGATTCTCAGCGCAATATTGCCGGCAGGACCGCTGAAGGAACCCGGTCACGTGACTGGAATATCACGTGGGACGCCATAGACTGCACACTCTGAAGATACCGTGGTGCCGGCATACACGGTCGGAGAATCTATTCGAACGGTGGGATACAAAGCAGCAGCACGTTACTCAATAGTGCATGGCGATACTTCATATCGGAGGTTAACAGTGAGTAAATTACGGCATAAGACACTATAGTGTGTATACATCACCGTGGGACGCCGCGGTACACACTATTTCCCTTATAAGTTATAGACAAGGCCTATACTTAATAATAAAGGACTTGAGCTCTTCAAAGAATTACAATTCAAGTCCGCAGATCTATGCTATTAAGGACATGCCACTGGATTTATGTTGAAGACTACTATGCATTTTTATGAATTTTATGTATACCATTTATTGTACCTAGGATATGTATTATTAATATTATTTATAGAGGGTATATACAGATACTTATTGTAGTATTTGGATATATGTTGTAATAAATCTGTCTAAATCCACCACCAGTTTTTCGGATATTGAGTGCCTGTTGCATTTCCTTTGGATGTAAAAAGCCATCTTAATAAATGTCCCCCAATATCTATTTATATTTAAAGGGGTTGTCTCATCATGGACAATGGGGGCATATCGCTAGGACCCGCACTTATATGGAGAATGGAGCCCCGCAAGGTGGTGGCTGGAGGACTCTGGTACGGCCACCACCAAGCCGGCTCCCCAAAGAAATGAATGGGAGCGTACCGCGCATGCGCATCCCCCACTCCCATTCATTTCTATGGGATAGATGGAAATAGCCGATCCAGCACATAGAAAATGAATGGAGGGCGGATGCACAGTGCACCCTCCTTCACTTTAGGGGCTCCGTTATCGATATAGGAGGGGTCCCCGCAACTATAAGACAATGGGGGCATATCCAAGCGATATACCCCCATTGTCCATGATGACACAAATCCTTTCATTTGTATGCCCCGCTGTTTGGAGCAGGTGGTGCCTGGACCTCTATGGAAAACCATTTTACACCTCCCTAATACATGGAATGGCCGCATCCTACAGAGAAGGACTTCTAACAAAATGGGGTCCAGAGAGGGAGACCCCCCTCCACCTTTACTACGGAAAGGTGGGCACCGAGAGGCACTACTACATAGTTACTGCAGGGGGCGCTGCAATGCAGTCTTGTGATAGGGGAGGCCTTGTAAGAATCGTACATTGCAGACTAATAACTGATGCATCTCCATTAGTCCTCTGCAGCCCCCCCAATACACTTCACTGTGCACGTGGTCTTATTTAGCGCTCTGCAAGACGCCATAGACCTGACTCCAAGCCTTCCTATGCAAGAGACTACTGCAACATTACACCAAGGAGCCCCGCTGCTATAACCGAGCCTCAGTGTGGCGGCCCAGGCCATATGTAGCGCCCCTACCGAAGCTGCTGTATAGCCGCTCTGAAGGAGCAGTCCGTGTAACCAGCCAGCGCGCGCCACCTAACGGCAGCTCAACGACCACGCATGCGCAACTGCGGGAGTTCCCTGCACCACGTGACCGCCTTAAGCGCTAGGCTGCGCGTCTAGTGACGCACCATTAATTCTCCTCCTACCGGCGGCAGTAGTCTGGTGGTCCAGTAGTTCTGCTGCAGTGTCCTTCCTTATCACCTCGTCTCTCATATATATATATACCATAGTCTGTAGAAGTGTATTCTGTGAAAATTGCTTAACATATATTGATACAAAAAAGCTTTACCACCGTTTTTAGTCAGTTTAGGAGTTACCATTAGATGAGCCGGAATTATGTGGCAAATGGCATAATTTTGATGCATGTGGCTCCAAAAAGTGCACAGTATACAAATTCATTAAAATAGTTTTTGGTGTAGTTATAGTTTGGGGGGATTTATCATAGTGTTGGTGGTTTACGTCGGTCCATGATTTCCCAGACGCAGCCCTGCCTCATAAATGAAGGAGCATATTTATTTATTATACTCACTTATATAGCACTTTCATATTCCGCAGGGTTTTACAGACATTAGCATCACTCTGTCCTCACAATCTAAGTTCCCTATCAGGATGTCTTTGGAGTGTGGGAGGAAACTGGAGAACCTGGAGGAAACTCGCTCCAGGAGAAAATACAAACTCCATGCAGTTTTGAACCCAGGATCCCAGTACTGCAAGGCAACAGTGCTAACCACTGTGTTGCCCTATCGCTAGGATATGCCGCTGTTGTCCCACATCTGGGACCCCCACCTATCTTGTAAACGCAACCGGCAAAGTCCCGGAGGGCATACCGCACGACTGCCCTTCATTCATTTTTATGGGGCTGCTGAAAATAGCCAAGTGGTGGCTCAGCATTTTCTGTCGGCCCCATAGAAATGAAAGGGAGCAATGGCTGTGCAAGCGTGGTGTGCTCACATTCACTTCTATGGGGAGAGCTCTTGGTGGTGACCAGATGCGGAAAAAGAGGAAATGGGAATACCCCTTTAAGTTATCATTTACTCCAGAAAACTGGCCTAAAAGAAGATAAATATGTATAAGATAGGGAATGGGATATGCCTGATATATAAAGACTTGTGTTTCATTCACTGGTCTTAGTAAAAATCCCACCAGCAGAAGATCCAAGCAAATTATTAAAAGGGTTGTGCTACCAAAAATATTCTACAGTTTTCAAACCAAAAACTGAATCTGAATACAGTACTTTTGTAATTGCAGGTAATGAAAAGTTTTGTATAGCTGCTAAGTTATGCAATAAAATCTATATGTACAGCGCCACCTGCTGTTTGTACTTTTTCTTTGTCCGACTAACTGAGATGGCCGCACACAATCAGTGTCATCCTAACTGAGATGGCCGCACACGCTCAGTGTCATCCTAACTGAGATGGCCACACACGCTCAGTGTCATCCTTCAACTGCCTCTTGAGTTGTAAAACGTTGGCCACAATTATTATATGTGCACACAAGTGATGGAATAAAGTATTTGACTACAAGTGGGCTTCGCCCCATCTCTGAGCACCACACTACAATATTCAAGTGAAGTGCCAACCCATCTTCCTACTTTGATAGGGAGAGCTGAGACACGCCCCCTGAGCTGCAGCAGAGAAGACACTCCCCTTCAGCTGTCAGCTTGATATAAATCTAGCAGAGCAATGAATGGGGAGATCACTGGATCCATGTGAGGTACAGGGCTGGTCCTATCTTTGTTAGAAAGAGATTGTCATGTCCTATATCATTTTTTTACATTAATCATGGGATAACCACCTTTAGGGGGCTCATTCAGACAACTGTATGGTCGCAATGCCCAAGTTGCGGACCACAATACACGGACATCAGCCGCGTGGATCCCACAGGTTGGGCATCCCTGGTCAAGTGTAATGTGTTTGAATGTTGCCAGTGGAATCCCAAGCCAAAAGAACAGTAACGTAACTAACAAATAGTGAATAGGCCGACATTTATGTTATATTGATTTATATAAAAAATAAATCAAATACTCTGCTTGTGCCAATGTGAATGTATTGCACAGCATTTTCATCACCCAGAGGTTCATCATTTCCACTCTGTATCCAGACTTCCTAGGATGTATGCAGGATATGCACAGGATGTTCGTAGGGTGTACGCAGGATGTGTGCAGGATGTTCATAGGGTGTACGCAGGATGTTTGCAGGATGTTCATAGGGTGTACGCAGGATGTGTGCAGGATGTTCATAGGGTGTACGCAGGATGTGCACAAGATGTACGCAGGTTGTGCACAAGATGTACGCAGGATGTGCACAAGATGTGCGTAGGATGTGTGCAGGGTGTATGCAGGATATACGCAGGATGTGTGTAGGATGTGCTCAGGATGTTTGTAGGATGTGCTCGGTGTATGCAGTATGTTCGTAGCAGGGCTGTGGAGTCGGAGTCGGTCACCATTTTGGTGGAGTCGAAGTCGGTATAAAATGGACCGACTCCGACTCCTAAAATATATAATGAATTAGTACATTTAGTTCAGTGCTGAATATATTTTTATAAGAATTTGTGAAAATGATGAAATGTCCTATAAATGTCTGTTCTATTCCTGATCTAAGGATTTAGGCTTTTAGTTGAGATGACTGTGTGCTGCCCTTTATGTCCAGTGCATGTTCTCTCTGTATGCTTTATGTTTCCTCTGAGCTCATGTTTGGAGAGGTTAGCTGCTCTCATGGCTTCTATCTGCTGATGTAAAACACCTAGGGCCCTTATGTATGAAAACTGTCTAGGTGTAGAAGTTTCTTTGTTGCCCATAGCAACCAATCAGAGCTTCCCTTTCATTTCATATAGTGCTCTGGAGAAATGAAAGGGGAGCTCTGATTGGTTGCTATGGGCAACAAAAAAAATCTTAGACCTAGACAGTTTTCATACATCAGGCCCAGAGGCGTAGCTACTGGGGGGGGGGCAGGGGAGGCGATGCTCCTGGCCCAATACCTCTGGGGGGGCCCAGCAGGGATGGCCTTAGTACAATCAGGCGAATACAAGTGAGCGCTTCCATTATGGAGTCTGATGGGGGCACAATAGGCTGATCTGAGGTCTGATGGGGGCACATTCTGCTGATCTGAGGTCTGATGGGGGCACATTCTGCTGATCTGAGGTCTGATGGGGGCACATTAAGCTGATCTGAGGTCTGATGGGGGCACAATACGCTGATCTGAGGTCTGATGGGGGCACATTAAGCTGATCTGAGGTCTGATGGGGGCAAGGGACTGTTAGTTTAGTGATGTAAAAGCTGGGGACAGATTTCCTTTAACATAGGAGTCCCTTTTTTACTCCTATTAATCCTATATTTTACTGCATTATATGGTAGAGTATTTAGAGTAGGGTATGTAGAAAGTCTATTGTACTGTACTTAAAGGGTTATTCTCATTTTAGACAATGGGGGCATATTGCTAGGGACCCGCACCCGCTGGGACCCGCACCTATATCCAGAACGGAGCCCCCGAACTGAATGAGGGCGCACTGCGCATGCTGCCGAAAATAGCCGAGCGCTGGCTCAGCTACTTTCGTCGGCTCCATAGAAATGAATGGGAGCGCACCGCGTCATGCATGGCCCAGCTCCCATTCATTTCTATGAGCGGAGCGGGGACCTGCGCCTGGTGGTGGCCGGACCGGGGTCCTCCAGGCGCAGCGCTCCCCGCTCCGTTCTGGATATAGGTGCGGGTCCCAGCGGTGGGACCCGCACCTATAAGACAATGGGGGCATATCCTAGCGATATGCCCCCATTGTCTGAGATGAGAATACCCCTTTAACAGCATAGATGATCTAGCAGTTTATATAGTGATCTTTCTAATACAATATTATAACCACAACTAGTAGTATGTGCCTGTGAAGTTGGAAACGTGCGTTTGGGAAGCCAATAAGTGGGGGGCCCACTCAAGTATGTTTCGCCCCCCCCCCCCCATGTGCTGAACCTCTAGCTACGCCTCTGATCAGGCCCTTAGTGAGCTATACCCAGAGAAGCCTGATAGATTACAAACTGTTTTTGTCATGACTTATCTGTACTATTGATTTTTATGCAAATTTGTTTAAAGTCGGAGTCGGGAGTCGGAGTCAGGGGAAATTGAGGAGTCGGAGTTGGAGTCGGGGCTTTGGCTTACCGACTCCACAGCCCTGGTTCGTAGGATGTACTCAGGATGTATGCAGGATGTACTTAGGATGTATGCAGGATGTACTTAGGATGTATGCAGGATGTTCGTAGGATGTACTCAGAATGTATGCAGGATGTGCCCAGGATGTTTTAAAGTGGGTTCACATCACGTTTTATGCCTCTGTTTGACTTATACGTTAGAAATAAAACAATCTTGCATTTCTTGTATTCTGCAGAGTCCAGTAAAAAAAAATGTATAACTATATGTTGAACGGATGCCACTGTATGGCATCAGTCTGAGGTATCCGTTTAACGTGAACTTTTTTTGTATACGTTAACCAGATGGGAAAAACGTGATGTGAATCCAGCCTTACCTCTTCCAGATATTTCCTCCACATTTACTTCTACCATATATCTGTGGCATCTTACATATAAAATGTCATATTTAAAAATAAATACAGTGAAATCCTTACAGATGGAATATTTGCTCTATATTAGGCTAGTTTCACACGAATTATTATATTAGGCTAGTTACACACGAACGTTGTGTTTTGCGGTCCGCAAATTGCGGATCCGCAAAAAAAAAAAAGGATGGCGTCCGTATGGCATCTGTTTATTTTGCGGATCCATTGTAACAATGCCTATCCTTGTCCGCAAAATGGACAAGAATAGGACATGTTCTATTTTTTTTGCGGGGCTAAGGAGCGGGCTTACGGATGCGGACAGCACACAGTATGCTCTCAGTATTTTTTGCGGACCCACAGAAATTAATGTGTTCACATTTTTCATGTGAAAAATGCGTATCGGAGCCTGCAAAAAATGCTGTCTAAGGCCTCTTTCACACTACAGCATTTTTTGCGGGCTCCGATCCGCATTTTTTATGTTTCATTTCTATGGGTCCGCAAAAAATACTGGGAACATACTGTGTGCTGTGTCCTTAGCCCCGCAAAAAAAATAGAACATTTTTGTCCGTTTTGCCGACAAGGATACGCATTGTTACAATGGATCCGCAAAAAAAACGGATGCCATACGGACGCTATACATTTTTTTTGCGGACCGCAAAACACATCGTTCGTGTGAAACTAGCCTTATTCTGGTGTTTTTCTCATTTTGTTTTCTATACGTCTGCATACATACAGTATTTTAGACTCAGTCATCATGATGAATTCAATTCAACTCTTGCTTTATGCAAACAGAGATGAGATGAAAGAGTTCATTGTGTTTTCTTTGTTACAAATGCAACTTTGTGGTGCAGGGTGGTACAACTTCTTGGTACAGGGTGGTACAACTTTGTGGTGCAGGGTGTACATTTCCAACGTCATTTCATAAATGACTACAGGCTTCCTGTTTCCATACGCATACATAGTGGTTTCCTAAATAATTACTGTCTCACTTGAAGTATTAGATATATAGTATTTGTATCGTGTTCGCCAGTAAATAGAGATTCCTCAGTGGTTGATACCATTTTTTGGCTGAAACTGAAACGATGATGACACCATTGCAAGCTTTCGAGACTACTTGGGCCTCTTCTTCAAGACTCCTGAGGAAGAGACCCAAGTGAGTTGAAGAAGGCATGTTCTTATATAAAGGAGTAAAGTACTTGTATTGTAAAGCAAAGTGTGTGCACTGCCAGACTGAGGAGCTTTGGGCCCCCAGGAGGATATGTTTCTGGGTGGGCCGAGATCACTTACAAACAAAAACAAAACAACCCTGTCAGGGGAAGGGTACAAATCAATTGAAATATTGTTCAACAATTAGCCATAAGGCTACGATACCCAGCTTGCCCCAGACTGACTGAAAAATCAGTTTAAAAATAACTTTTAATCGAAACTTTGTTCGCTAGAGATTAAAATGAGCAAACATAGAGTTGTAAATATTAGATGCTGAATGCAAGTGAGGGTGCGGGGTGTTCACCACACTTAACAGCCTCCTATTTCCATTTGTTGAAACACTGTATTCTACGTTACTTCACTCCACGAACTCCATTATTTGTCACACATCTATAACCACTGCCCCCAAACATGTTTCGCCGGCTTCATGGTTCATAATTAGAGATGAGCGAGCATGCTCGTCCGAGCTTGGTGCTCGTTCGAGTATTAGGGTACTCGTAAGTGCTCGATGCTCGGACGAGTATCTCGCCATGCTCGAGGAAATGGCATCTCCAGCATTTTGAATTTTTGGAGGCTATAAACTCAGCCAATCACAAGCCAGGAGACTCTGCGGTACACCCAGCATCACGTGGGGCCCTTACATGTCGATAGCAGGGGTTGGCTGGCCTGATCAGGTGACCCTGGAATATACTAGGGAATGCCCGCGGTGCTCGGCTCAGTCGCTGCCTGGATGTCGTTTCAGGGAGAGTGTTAGGGCCTGGATTTAGTTCTCTGTTAGGCAGGAGTGATCTCAAAAGAACCCAACAGCCCTTCTAAGGGCTACAAGACATTTTTTTGTCTCCTGGCTGGGCTGGCTGGCACTAGTAGTGCAGCTATCGCCATATATAACAATTTTTTTTTATTGTTTTATCTCAGTGATACAAATCCATTTCATACAGCAGTGTGGAACCATTCTGTGTGTCACAGTTCAGCTGTCCAGTCACCACAAACCACAATCCGTATTTTCTGTCCAGGTGACCCATACCGTACGTCACGTAATTAAAAAAGGTCTTTTGCTCTCACTGATACAGCTACATTAGAAAAATCTCTGTGCGACATTTGTCTGGGTTGCACTTAAGCAGACCAAGTCTGCCTATTCTAATAGTTTCAGTGTAATTGCTCCATACTGCACAGTACGTAATAAAATACGTAATTTTGCTCTAACTTATCCACCTATATACAAAGCACAATCCGTATTTTCTGTCCAGGTGACCCATTCTGTACGTCACGTAATTAAAAAAGGTCTTTTGCTCTCACTGATACAGCTACATTAGAAAAATCTCTGTGCGACATTTGTCTGGGTTGCACTTAAGCAGACCAAGTCTGCCTATTCTAATAGTTTCAGTGTAATTGCTCCATACTGCACAGTACGTAATAAAATGCGTAATTTTGCTCTAACTTATCCACCTATATACAAAGCACAATCCGTATTTTCTGTCCAGGTGACCCATTCTGTACGTCACTTAATTAAAAAAGGTCTTTTGCTCTCACTGATACAGCTACATTAGAAAAATCAGAGTGCGACATTTTTCTGGGTTGCACTTAAGCAGACCAAGTCTGCCTAATCTAATAGTTTCAGTGTAATTGCTCCATACTGCACGGTACGTAATAACATACGTACCTATATATTAACTCGAGGACGAGGGCGTGGGCATGGGCATTCAATTACTGCAGGGGGCAGAGGCCATGGTCCTGGGCAGGGTGAGACAGTACCTGCTGATGAGGGAGCAGGGGAACGCCGCAGAGCTACTCTCCCTAGCTTCATGTCTCAACTTACAGGGACACGTGGTAGAGGACTGTTGAAACCACAACAGTGCGAACAGGTGATGTCGTGGATTGCGTACAATGCTTCAAGTAATTTGTCCACCAGTCAGTCTTCCACGCAGTCCACCCACATTACCCAAGAGACCACTCCTCTGGCTCCTCCACCTCAATCTCCTTCCCCCCCAGTCTGCCCCCTCCCAGGAAAATTTGGAATGCGATCCGGCATACTCTGAGGAACTGTTTTCTGGACCCTTCCCAGAGTCACAAACCACTTCTCAGGTTGCTGCTGACCTCTTTCCCGATGCCCAAGTTTTTCAACTGTCGCAGTCTGTGGGTGATGATGATGACATTGTTGACTTAGTGGAAGAAGTGTGTAAAGAGGTGTCGGACGATGAGGAGACACGGTTGTCAGACAGTGGTGAAGTTGTTGTCAGGGCAGGAAGTCCAAGGGGGGGAGCAGACTGAGGAATCAGAGGATGACGAGGTGACTGACCCAAGCTGGGTTGATAAGCCAAGTTAAGACAGTGCTTCTGAGGCGGAGGCGAGTGCTGCACCAGAACAGGTTGGAAGAGGCAGTGGTGTGGCCAGAGGGAGAAGCAGGGACAGAGCTGGTGCATCAGCAGCAACTGTTTCACGTAGTGAAGCTCCCGTGGCGAGGCCTAGATGTTCGCAAGTCTGGAGGTTCTTTAAAGAAAGTGAGGATGACCGACGGACTGTGGTGTGCAACCTGTGCCACACCAGGATCAGCAGGGGTGCCACCACTACTAGCCTAACCACCACCAGCATGCGCAGGCATATGAGTGCTAAACACACCACTCAATGGAACCAAGGCCGTTCACCTCCTGCGGGTCCCACCACTGCTCCTTCCCCTGTGTCACTCGCTGCCTCTGCTAGTCAACCCCCTGCCCAGGACCCCGGCACGAGCGCCTCCCGCCGGAAAACCACACCTTCGCCTACACGATCCTCCACAGCGTCCACCAATGTGTCCCTGCGCAGCGTTTAGCTGTCTTTACAGCAGACGCTGGAGCGCAAGAGGAAATACAGTTCCACCCACCCACATGCCCAAGCCCTCAACGTCCACATCTCCAAATTGCTGAGCCTGGAGATGCTGCCCTATAGGCTGGTAGAGACCGAGGCCTTTCGCAACCTCATGGCAGTGGCTGCCCCTCGGTATTCGGTCCCCAGCCGCCACTATTTTTCCCGATGTGCCGTCCCAGCCCTACACCAGCATATGTCACAGAACATCATCCGTGCCCTGACCAACGCTGTTTCTGAGAAGGTCCACCTAACCATGGACACGTGGACAAGTGCTACCGGGCAGGGACACTATATATCACTGACGGCACATTGGGTTAACTTGGTGGAGGCTGGGACCGAGTCTGACCCTGGGGCCGCTCATGTACTGCCCACACCGAGGATTGTGGGGCCTACCTCGGTCACGGTCTCTCAGACGTACTATGCCTCCTCCTCCGACCCCTCCTCCTCCTCCACCTCCTCCTCCGAATTACCATCCGTGGGCATGGCGCCTTCAGTCGGTAGCTCTAGGCGCAGCAGCAGTGCCGTGGGTAAGCGCCAGCAGGCGGTGCTCAAACTGCTGAGCTTAGGTGACAAAAGGCACACCGCCCAAGAGCTGTTACAGGGCATCACGGCGCAGACCGATCTGTGGCTGGCACCGCTGAACCTCAAGCCAGGCATGGTTGTGTGTGACAACGGGTGTAACCTGGCAGAGGCTCTGCAACTCGGCAGACTGACACATGTGCCATGCCTGGCCCACGTGTTCAATCTCATAGTTCAGCGGTTCCTCAAGACATACCCCAATCTGTCTGATTTGCTCACCAAGGTGCGCCGCATCTGTGCGCATTTCCGCAAGTCGACCACAGATGCTGCCATTCTCAGGGCAGCTCAGCACTGCCTCCAACTGCCGGCTCACTGACTGTTGTGCGACGTGCCCACAAGATGGAATTCAACATTAAACATGTTATCCAGAGTTTACCAGCAGCGCAGAGCGATTGTAGACTGCCAGATGTCAACTTCCACCAGAACTGGTAGTCAGGTCAGTCAGATTCCTCAAGTCTACAATGAGGAGTGGACGTGGATGTCTGATATCTGCCAGGTGTTGACCAACTTTGAGGAGTCAACACAGCTGGTCAGCGGCGATGCCGCCATTATCAGCCTCACCATCCCGCTGCTTTGCCTGTTGAAAAACTCACTGCTCAGCATGAAGTCGGAAGCTTTGCGCTTGTCACAAGAGACGGTGGAGGAAGATACGTCGCTTGATAGCCAGAGCACCCTCTGGTCTGTTTCTCAGCGCGTATTGGAGGAGGGGGATGAGGATGAGGAGGAAGAGGAGGAGTATGTCGGCGAGACAGAAGAGGGTACCAATGCTCAGTCCTTCTTAACTCTTGAGCGTGTATGGGCTGAAGAGGAAGAGGAGGAGGAAATGGAGAGTCAGGCCAGTGAGGAGAGGGAATTCTTGCGTGTTGGGACTCTGGCGCACATGGCAGACTTCATGTTAGGCTGCCTATCCCGTGACCCTCGCGCTAGAAGAATTTTTTCAAACACCGATTACTGGGTGTTCACTCTCCTGGACCCACGGTACAAGCAGAACCTTTCCACTCTCATCCCTGTAGAGGAAAGGAGTATGAGAGTGAATCAATATCAACAGTCCCTGGTACACAAGCTGAAACAATCCTTCCCATCTGACGCCGCTAGCGGCAGAAGGCGTGGTTCTGTGGGCCAAGTAGCGGGGGAGAGGAGGCGAGCAGGCAGCTTGTCCAGCTCTGGCAGGGGAACGCTCTCCAAGGCCTTTGCCAGTTTTATGTCACCCCAGCAAGACACTGTCACCTGTCCCCAGTCTAGGCAGAGTAGGGGTGAGCTTTACAGAAAGATGGTGAGGGAGTACCTAGCTGACCATACCAACGTCCGGACCGATCACTCTGCTCCATACAGCTACTGGGTTTCAAAGCTGGACACGTGGCCTGAACTGGCGCTGTACGCCTTGGAGGTGCTGGCCTGCCCTGCCGCTAGCGTGTTGTCAGAGCGGGTATTCAGTGCAGCTGGTGGCGTCATCACCGATAAGCGTACACGCCTGTCAACTGACAGCGCTGACAGGCTGACGCTTATTAAAATGAACAAAGCCTGGATTTCAACGGAATTCAAATCTCCTCCGGTGGAAAGCAGCTAAAGATTAACATTACTTATGTATCCGATTCCTCTTCTCTACTCCTCCTCCTCCTTGTAGTCTTTGCCTAACGCTGACCCAAAAAACGCAATTTTTTAGAGGGCCAACTGGCACTCTTTTACCACAATTTTTCCAGAGGGCCCCCTACAGGCCCTCTCTCCAAACAATTTTTCCGGAGGGCCCCCTACAGGCTCTCTCTCTAAACAATTTTTCCGGAGGTCCACCTACAGGCCCTCTCTCTAAACAATTTTTCCGGAGGGCCACCTACAGGCCCTCTCTCCAAACAATTTTTCTGCAGTGTCAACTACAGACAGTGTAAAACAATGTTTCAGGAGCGTCAAACAGACAGTCCAAAACAATTTTTCAGGAGGCGCAAGTACCGACATTTAAAAAAAATTTCTTTTTCTGAGGGTCGACTTTATGTACTCCGAAAAGAAAAAAATTTTTGGAGGCTCAACAAAAGCTGCATTCTCAGTCGGACAAAGTCATTGGTGGTGTAACCGCCATGCTGTGTCAGGCTAAATTTTTGGGTGCTTCACCAGCTACCGCATACTAACTCAGTCACTCTGTTGTCACCGCCGCCATACAGGGCCACGAAAAATGTTTATGTGGTTCGCCTGCTCCCGCAGTGTCACTCGGTCACTCTGCGTCAGGCTAAATTTTTGGGTGGCTCACCTGCTACCTCATCTAACTTGGTCACTTGTTGATGTCACCGCCATGCTGTGTCAGGCTTATGCCTGCATCATGTGGCTGGGGATAGGAGAGCAGTGCCAGCATGGGCATGGGTGATGGACCTTTGTTGCACCTAGTTGGGTGCTTCCCTAACATGGGGGGCATGTGCCTCGCCTTTCTTGGTCTGGGTGAGCACAATTGCCATGAGGGTAACCACCAGGCTGTTGCAGGAGAATTTGGGTTAATGGTGGGATTAGGCAGCCTCAGAGGCATCCATGCACGCTGCCCCTGCTGTTTCCTGTCCATTTCCGTGGTGTTTCCATTATTTTCTGAGGTTTCCAGGTTTTCACCCAGCCTTCCCTAGGCAGAGCCTTGGTCCCCTGCAAAAATGCTCGAGTCTCCCATTGACTTCAATGGGGTTCGTTACTCGAAACGAGCACCCGAGCATCGGGAAAAGTTTGCCTCGAATAACGAGCACCCGAGCATTTTAGTGCTCGCTCATCTCTATTCATAGTGTTACTAACAATGACTGAATGAGTTGATTTTTTATGTTTTTATTGTTATTATTGTATATTATGTTAATTAATATAATTGATATTTAATCATTAGTTATATATAATTAGATTTAATTAGTTAGTGAATTCATTAGTGTATACACTCCATATGTATACAGTCTACATACAGGGTTTAATAGACACAAAGTCATGGCAGTCATGTAATCACTGTGGCCCAGGTAATTGCACAAGTTGCTGGGTCTTAGCAGACCCAGATCCGCTCTGCAGTGAAGCTCAACAGCCTTATTGAAACCTCGTGGGGTTGTATTGCCCCTGTCACTGAGACTATATGCCCCAGTTATAGGAGAAATCAACATGCCCCCTCCCTCCGAAAGGTCTTGTATCACTATTTAGAGGGTACAATTTATAAAATAAAAATAAGTAAATAAAAAAATACTAAATAAGAAAATAAAAAAAATTATAATAATTTAAAAAATGCCCACACAGCAGCTAGACCGTCTCCGGCTGCCATATCCTACATATTCTTTTTATCAAATCAACCATAGTAGGAAGGAGACATCATATTTAAAAAAAATAGTGTTTTGGTTTCACTTTGTCCAGTAAAAATAAAGAACAGACTTTCTTACATTTCATAGGTGTTAAAAAAATTCTCAAAAATAAATGATAAGTTATGGATTGGGAGAACCAAAGAATCATCCCAGTTGCTTGATATTTCTACTCAGCCTGCAGTTCCATTGTAAACGTCTGAGTACATTTACATTTGTGTATAGCTTGTGACATCCGAAGTCGATTCGCATAAAACTTCATTCTATTAGTGTACAGAGCAGGAGCTCTGAATTTATGAAGTTATTACGAGATGTCTCACAAGTACAGTATTAGAACGAAGTTTTATGCTTGGGATAATGTTACTAACAATGATTGAATGAGTTAATTTTTTTTTTAATTTTAAGTATATTGTAATAAAAAAAATTGTGAAAATGTGTCCATAGCCTTCAAAGGGATTGTTTCATTAGAAAATGACCTATGGTTTAGCCCTTAAAGGAGTTTTACACTGATGACCTATCATCTGGATATGTTCATCAGTACCTGATCAGAGGGGGTTCAACACCCGGGACCCCCCCTAATCAGCTATTTGAGAAGGCAGTGGCGCTCGCAGTAGAACTGTGACTTTCTGTCAGCTCACCAAACACAGTTCTGTACATTGTATAGCGGTTGTGCTTGGTATCGCAACTCAGTCTCAATCACTTTAATGGGGCTAAGCTGCGCCTAGGCCATGTGACCGATGAACGTGATGTCACTGGCCCAGAGAAAGCTGTAAGAAGGACCAGATGTTGGACCCCCACTGATCACATAGCAGAGGATAGGTCATCAGTGTAAAACTCCTGGAAAACCCCTTTAACCTGCAAAGCACGTATATCATGCCTCCTTGTTGGGCAGCACTTTAGTAGCCAAGGACATATGAGATACATCCATGATGGCTGTATGTAAAGCTGTACATCAGTTAGAGATATAAGGCAGATCTTATTGTAAAGTTAAAGGGGTTGTCCGAGTTATTTTTTTGTTCTTTATATGTTTCTAACTTGTCAGGTATAACAACTTTCTCACATACTTTGTGTTTCTAAAGCTGCTGGTTTCTCAGAGTTGACTGAGGGTCACATGACCTGTGATGTCACCTTATCTCCCTGGTCTGTGATGTTTCGTGCACAAGCCTCAGAGTTCAGATAACAGTCTGTACACGAGACGTCACTGGCCACGCCCCCTTTCTTTGCAGGGCTGCTATCTGCTCTCTCCCTGGTTTCCTTCAGATAAAACATTAACCCCTTTAGCCAGAACACACTGAGGGCTCAAGGCTTTACAACAAACAGTAGCTGCAGCAGTGAGAGGAGACAAATGCTGGGCAAGGAGCTATAGAGGAATTGTATTGTACAAGAACAGGTAGGGAGAATTTCCTGTGTGTATCAGCAGTGTCATTGTACAGCTGGGACTTGTAGTCCTACACATACAACATGCTACTGAGTATTCCAGCAGGCAGACATGTCACTCAGCACTTGTATTCACTGCCTTTGCAGAGAGGGGGAGGGGCTAAGATTGTTGTTATTGCATGTAAACAAAGGCCAGAAGAGAACCAGGGAAATGAGGAAATAGAGATTTTTGTTTTGCCTAAAACTTAGTTATATATTGCTGCCCATCAGATTTACAGTGCTGTATATATTTTTTTTCATAACTTGGACAACCCCTTTAATGACAATCTAACTTAAAACAAGTCTGGTATCATGATGCTGTCTGCTATATATCCAGAAATAGAGTCTGCAGCTCTCTTTCCTGATCTGGTTTCTAAACCTTCTGTCTCTGTCTGTGTAGTGGCTGTTATACAGCCTGAGATAGACAAGGTTGAAACAGCCTCCCCCTTCAACCCGCTGTGAGCTCAGGCAGCCTGGAGGAGGGGCAGTGGAGGACATGCTGTTAGGGTGCAGGAAAAGGAGGAGAGGCATATAACACCCCCCTCTCCAGGTGGTTAAAATGCTCATGGCATAACTAGACATTCCTCTCTGATAAGATATATTACACAGTTTCTTTTGGGCACCTGCACTATTGATGTATGCAAAGTTCTGTGGAAAGTTAAGGCAGGTTTACATTGAACAATGTTACAGCTAAT
Source organism: Rhinella marina (assembly GCA_900303285.1). Taxonomy (NCBI): domain Eukaryota; kingdom Metazoa; phylum Chordata; class Amphibia; order Anura; family Bufonidae; genus Rhinella; species Rhinella marina. Next base: position 16,892 of record ONZH01025373.1, on the reverse strand, counting down.
TGTTGGTAAGGAAGCCCAACAGTCGGCTGCTCATTATTTACATGCAGCGATCACCTCCACAGTATGAGGACGAGAGATTGCTCTTGCGATCCCTCATTCCCATACAGAATCATTGTTTCTGGGTAGCAGATTGTGCTGTCTAAACAGAAACGATGATCGATGTGCCTGCACGAACTACAGGATCACCCGATGAGCGTTTTGCTCATTCATTGGGTTATCGGTGGCACATTTAGAGGGGCAGATTGTCTGGAACGAGTAGTTTCCAGTAATCTGCCCAATAGACAGAGTAAATCCACCTTTAGGGACCTTTTAACAATAATATTAGTAATATATTATCACATAATAAAAAAGTATGTCCTGTGAGGCATGTGACAGGGGAGAGGGTATTGGAAAGTTTCTATTGAGTGACTACCATGTCATCATCACAACCTAGAGTTTCTCTGAGTAGGAAACTGCATTTTCTGACATCCTTTATTCCTGTTTCAGTAAATGACTTATACAAATCAGTCTGTAAGTACACAATGTAAACAGAAGTAATGTCAGATATTCCTCATTTGGGAATATTCAGAGTATATACCTTGTGATCAGTATAGCAGTCTCAAGCCCCAGAATGGAAGAAAAAGAGGAAATAGGGTTTCATCTGTAATCCTTCATAGCAGTGATTCATATTGGCTTCCAGCTATGTTTGTCTAGGCAGCATGACAAAACAATCTTCCATATCTTGTCCTACTTTTACAAAATGCCATTTTCTACAAGATGTTAACCCTTTCTACCCCGGAGGTTTTTTCAGTTTTGCATTTTCTTTTTACGCTCCCTGCCTTGATACAGCCATAACTTTTTTATTTTTCTGTTTACATAGCTGTATGAGAGCTTGTTTTTTGTGGGACAAGTTGTACTTTCCAACGCCACCTTTTAATATTGCATATGGTGTAGTGGGAAGCGGGAAAAAAATTCCAAATCGGGTGAAATTGCAAAAAAAAAATGCAATTCCGCCACAGTTTTACGGGTTTTTTATTTATGGCGTTCGATGTGCATTAAAACTGACCAGTTACTTTCATTCTACTGGTCAGTATGAATCTGGCAATACCTAATATGTATAGTTATTCTTGCATTTTGATAGTGATTAAAAAAAATTATAAAGTTGGACTTTTTTTTTTTTTTCCAGTTCTTGACCCCTATAACTTTTTGGTATTTATGTGTACGGAGCTGTATGGGGACTCATTTTTTGCGGGGCGATCTGGACTTTTTATTGATACCATTATGGTGTGTTTGTGACTTTTTGATCGCTTTTTATTTAATTTTTAATTTTTTTTAAAAAAGCAACAAAAATGGCGAATCAGCCATTGTGACGCTTTTTTGCGTTTCGCTTTTTTCCGTATGGGAATTTTTTTTAATTTATATAATATGGGTGCTTTTGCACACGGCGATACCCATGATGTGTATTTTTTTAATACTTATTTTTATTTTCGTGAAAGGGGGGTGATTTGAACTTTTACGTTTTGTTTTTTTTAACTTTATTTATTTATTTTTACACTTTTTTTATAGTTCCTATAGGGAACTATACGAAGCAATCATTTGATTGCTTATATCATAGACTCCAATGCACTTACATTGGAGTCTATGATGATTTTACTGCTTTCCTATTACAGGCAAGGGCTCCATAGGAAAGACTATGCAGCAGCCTCCTGTCATTGACTATGACAGGGGCTGCTGCAGGCATGCTCCGGCTCCTCCGATCGCCACACAGGGGATTCGGAGCAACACTGGAAGCATACGCTTCCGGTGTTTGCCGCGGCACACGAGGGGTTAAATATCCGCGATCGGCACGTTAGCCGGTTGCGGACGTTAGCCGCGGGTGCCTGCTAGCTGGATATGCAGGTCACCCGCGGCCATCACACCCGCTCCCTGCAGGAGCGGGCGCCATCCTTAAAGTCCCGGCCAGCGCCATACTAGTACGGCGCTGGTCGGTAAGGGGTCGGTAAAGGGGCTATCCAAGACCTATAATGTCCCCATATGTCCGGGCTCCTCACAAAAGTTGTACTTACCCTGCTCCCCGGCACCCACATCGCTCCTGATGCCCGCACAGCCGCCGCTGCATCTCCCCGTTGCGCAGATGAAAACATCCGGCAATGGTGGGGGTGCAGTTGGGGCCAGACAATAGCAGGCCGCGACGGGAATGAACCTCCCTAGCATCGCAGATGACCCTAGGGAGGCTCGTTCCCATCACGGCCTGCTATTGGCAACCGTAGTCAAAATTTACTCGCATTGTGGCAAAAAAATAAAAAAGGTTCACGCTGAGCCATGCCTCTAATTCTGTCCATCCAAACATGTCCAATCTTGCCCAGTCCCCTTTCTGCCCCCACACAGGAGTTATTCCCCTTTACTGTTCCTACACAGTAGAATGTCCCCCTTGTGTTCCCTCATATTAAGGTTGCCCTGTTACTGCCCCCAAAGTTATGCCCCCTTGGTGCCACCACACAATACTTATGCTCTATTAGTGCCCCCTTCACAGCAGAATTTCCATCTTGGTGCCCCAACACAGTAATCATGCCCCCTTAGTGCCTCCACACAGTAGTTATCCCCCTTTACGTCTCCTTAGAATAATGTTGCCCCTTTGGTACACCAACACAATAGTTATGACTCCTAAGTACCCTCCTTACAGTAATTATGCCCCCTTAGTGCCTGTTTACAATAATGGTGCCCCCTTTAGTACGCCCCTTACAGTAGTGCTGCCCTTGCAGTGTTAATAAAGTTAAAAAGTAATACTCATCTAGCCCCATTCCCCTAATGAATGGAGAACAACAGGCTTGGCTGAGCAGGAGAGCACGCTGGCTGGGGAATGATCCCTGGCCTGTTCTCTTGGTTGCTTAGCAGCAGAATGACATCATTGCATCTTGCCGCTGCGATTGGTGGAGCCAGGGAATGATTACTCCCTCCTTCACCTTTGCATTCAACCATATCAGCATCCTCAGGACACAGATACAGTTGAAATCAGTATATGTCAAAGCCGTCACAGGACTGCAGGACAGATGCCAAAATCTGGGACTGTACTGCCAGATCCTGGAAGGTTGGAAGGAATGGCTCTACTGTTAATGTAACTTCCATAGCAGTGACTGGGACTTACAAAAACTGTGTAGCATAGCAAGCAAGTGCTCCTGAGTTACTGGAAACAGAAAAACTTTCTGTGCTACTCTTTTTGTGTAGTCCCTTTCACTGCCATGGTAGTTATGGAAAAAGCATATCATAGCATGCTGGGCCATTGACTTCCTAGGATGAAAGGATCTACGGCTACCAACCATACCTTCCCCTTAATAAAACAACACACATAGACTTTGCTTGGTGTAAAAGGCCATAGCGGCCACTTTATTAACAATATAACAGTGTCAATTATTCAACAATCTCTTATCCTTAAACCAACCAACACTACGAAGTGAAGAGATCCTAGGAGGCAATCGCTCTCAATTGTGTTCACACTCGCGAACCTCCACTAATAATCCAGACCATTACCCTTGGCCGCACTCACCAACCCAAGGGCACCAAGTCATTCGAATTCTACCCTTGCAGGGCTACCAACCCGCACAGGAGCCCCAGTTTCCTTTCCACAAAACCTCCTAGGTGCACACCCACAAAGGATCATGCCCCTATTCTCCATTATGCCTCCCAGGATTCCCCCTTTTCTCCTGCCGCCATGACAAACTAGTAACTCTCCGTTGAACTCATATACTCAGGGTGGGTGGGAACTGCTGCACACTTACTACTCCAACTGACTAACAGACCCCTCCCCTTCCTACCAGTGCCTTAAATATACGGCGGGAAAAACTGTTCCTCCCCTTCCTGCACCCAAACCTCCCCCGCCCCTCAGCCTATTACCCAGATTAACCCTTTCCTAGCCTGTAAACCTTCCACCGAGGTCAAGCTGCATTTTCGCTACGGCTACACCCTGCTTCCATGCTATTCTGACTTCCTAGGATGAAAGGATCTTCGGCTACCAACCATACCTTCCCCTTAATAAAACACACATAGACTTTGCTTGGTGTAAAAGGCCAAAGCGGCCACTTTATTAACAATATAACAGTGTCAATTATTCAACAATCTCTTATCCTTAAACCAACCAACACTACGAAGTGAAGAGATCCTAGGAGGCAATCGCACTCAATTGTGTTCACACTCGCGAACCTCCACTAATAATTCAGACCATTACCCTCGACCTCACTCACCGACCCAAGGGCACCAAGTCATCCGAATTCTACCCCTGCAGGGCTACCAACCCGCACAGGAGCCCCAATTTCCTTTCCACAAAACCTCCTAGGTGCACACCCGCAAAGCATCATGCCCCTATTCTCCATTATGCCTCCCAGGATCCCCCTTTTCTCCTGCCACCGGCGAACACATGTGTCACCTCACCTGTGTTCGTCCCGCCACACCTTCAAAGCCATCTCTAAGCCATCCTGCAAGCCCAAAGCCCATAAGTCAATCCCCACTTCATTGAGGTGCACGCCATCCGCCCTCAAAAACTGTGGAGACGCCTCTTCCAAGTCACGATGCTTACAACAAAGCCTCCTTGCCTGCGCACAAAGTGACCAACCTCTATGTTGATCTTAGCCCGGGCTTTATTAAGCTTGTCCACCGACCTAGCCTATCGCCACACCCTGCGAGCCACAATCTCCGTTCAAATTATCAACAATGCCGGAATCTCAGCCCATATCCTCAACAAATCCAATTTAATATCCCGAATTATATCCCTGGAATGCCGTATCCCCAGATCATTCCCTCCAGCATGCAACAAAAGAACATCCGGCGCGCGATCCAAGGATACGTAAAAACGAAATTCCGGGAGCACCCGCCCCCACAACAAACCCCGCAACCCAATCCAGCGCACCTGCATCTCCGTAACCGCGAAACCCAACTGCCTGCCATTCCGACGAACATCAGCTCGCTGAGCCCCCCAGTAAACGAAGGAGTGGCCGAAAATCCAAGCCAAACATGGTGTATTTCCTGCAACAACAAACAAAACATATCACCACATCAGCAATGTGAACAATTCCCACCCAAACAAAATCCAACACACAACAACGGCCACCCCCACAAGCTAAGAAACCCCGTACGGCTAGACCGTCGTGAGCAAGTGCGGGCGAATATACGTTCGAAAACATGACGACTCCCACCGTCCAATGCGCCGTATTAAATCATCTCCCAATCCCCATCTGTACGCCTCAGTGGCAGCCCCAATCCTAAAGGAATGAGATGCAAATTCCCGAGCCGGTAACCCCGCGGCCCCCAAACACTTCCTAAACACCGCCACAAACTGAAAACGCGACAAAGCCGCGCCGTCCTGGTGAACCAAGAACGATCCCGCAACCAAAGGCCGGATCGCCATAAAATCAAACACGCACCTTAACGGACAAACAACTGACCCGTGCAGAGGCCGCAACAAAAAACGTAATCCCTTGCCAGCTTGATCCGTCTTAGATCGTCTCAGAAAACACTGCAAACCTTCCGAACCAACTATGACGTCTTCCTGTCGCAAACCCCCACCTCCAGCTCTGTACCTCGCCACCAACTCAGAAACCCGAAAAGTGCCAAAAAACGCTAACGAAAATGCTGCATGAAACAAGCAAACCTCATACTCTGAACTACATATCAACTCATCGCCATACGCGATAACATCATCAAAATCTCATACAATACAGGACGACGCCCCTAGTACACATATGACACCTATAACCTTTTAAGGCATGACGCACCAAAAAACACTTAGACACATCCACTAACCCCCGTAATCGAAACCAAAAGGCCACCGCTGCTACCCGCTTGGCCATTACTGAATACGACACACCCTCCCCAAACGATAATCCAACAAAATATACCAATAATGCCTGAAACTCATCCTCCGATCCACAACCCCCACACTGCCCCAGCAAATGTTCCCACTTCTCTCATACTGCCGCATACGCTGACCAAGTGCTGCTACTCACGGACCGTCTAATTAAGGATACTGAGACCTCAAGGCCACGCTCCAGAGCCACTGAGAACAAGGCAGTCCCTGTTTTTCCGCATCCGGCACCAATCCGCGAAAACGTTCCCACTGAAAACGAGAAAGGGAATCAGCCACCGAATTCTCAACACCAGAAACATGAATGGCTGCAAAACACGCGTTCAAAACCAAACCTCTGAGCACTAAATGACACAACAAGCGCAAAACTGGTGGCGAGTTAGCCGACTGCGCGTTAATCACCTGCATCATTCCTAAATTATCACAACAGAACCGTACCCGCTTATTCCGCAAAAATTCACCCCACAATTCCGTAGCCATCACTATGGGGAACAATTCTAACAAGGCCAAATTGGTCAAAAAACCCGCCTGCCGCAACTCCTGAGGCCACTCCCCCGCAATCCATTGGCCTTGAAAAAATGCCCCATATCCACACGATCCAGACGTGTCCGTAAACAACTCTAAATCAACATTCAAAACCGGTGCTTCCATCCACACTGAACGACCATTAAACTAAGACAAAAAACATTCCCACGCGACCAAATCCTCTCGCACTTCCGCAGACAATCTCTCAAAGTGATACGGTACAGACACTCCCGCCGTAGCCATCGCAAGGCGGCGACAAAAAACCCGCCCCATGGGAAGAATCCTACAAGCAAAGTTCAGTTTTCCCAATACTGACTGAACCCGCCTCAACTGAACCTTCTTACTCCGTCGCAACGCAGCGACGGAGTAAGGGTTTCTGTCACCAGTTTTGGGCATATCAAACAGGATGATATTTGCAATCAGTTTTTGTAAAAAAAACACTTTTAAGTTATGCAAATTAGGCTAACTGCGCCGTGCGGCCTTCACTGTGACGTCATCGGCGCAGGCACAGTGAGGTAGGCAGGAGCCCGGCGGCCAGCGGCGCTCACTGCACCTGAGCCGATTGAAGGCCACACGGCGCAGGCTCAGGATTTGCAGCACGGACAGGGCCGGCAGCAGATAGAGCGAGCTGCCTGGCCCTGTCCATCACGAGCACGGAGGCGTAACTAGAGGTGGGGAAACGGCTCTATTAGGTGCAGGGTTACCGCCCCTTGCACCTAGTAAGCCTAATTTGCATAACTTAAAAGTGTGTTTTTTACAAAAACGGGGGCACCAAAAGAAAAATAATTAACAGATTGGGCATCAGGTGACATTTGCACATTGCAAATGTCATCCTGTTTGATATGCCCAAAACTGGTGACAGAAACCCTTAAATCAACTAACTTATCTTCTGGCAAGCGACATTCCATGCGCACTGAATCAATTACAATCCCCAAAAATTTTACTGATGTGGCCGGGCCCTCCGTTTTTTCCGGCGCCAACGGAATGCCAAAAACAGCTGCAACCCGCTCCATAGTGTGTAACAAAACCGAACAAACCCTGGACCCTGCCGGTCCTAAAACCAAAAAAATCGTCTAGATAGTGGAGAACGGAGTTCCAACCCGCCTCTTGCTTAACAACCCATTCCACAAACGTACTAAACTTTTCAAACAGGGCACAAGAGATCGAACAACCCATGGGTAAGCAACAGTCAATATAGAACTGACCCCCCCACTTAAACCCCAACAAATGAAAGCTATCCGGATGTTTCGGCAACAAACGAAAAGCCGCCTCAATATCCGTTTTTGCCAACAAAGCACCCTGCCCCAGGCGCCGAACCCACTTTATCGCAGAATCAAACGAAGTATAAGAAACTGAACATAATTCTTGATCTATGCCGTCATTCACCTAACTCCACCCGCCAGATACGATAAATGATGAATGAGACTAAATTTATTTGGCTCCTTCTTTGGCACCAAACCCACCGGCGACACACGCAAGCCTGGCAACGGCGACTCCAGAAATGGACCCGCCACCCGACCAGCTCTAACCTCTTTCTCTATTTTTTCACTGACAACATGTGGCCTGGCCAACGCAGAAGCCAAATTCCTAGAACACCCCTCAGTCCCCACTGACTGACACGGAATGCGAAAACCTTCTAAGAACCCCGCGTACAACAACTCCGCTGCCCCCTTATTTGGGTATTTCTTTAGAAACGGCAGCATCGCGTCCACCCTCACTGGTGTCCGACCTTTTGTGACCAGTCTCCTGTCCCTTCCCCCGCTTAAAACACCTAGAGAAACTATGCGACCCTCCACAGCCTGAGCATTCGTGTTTAAACCGGCAGTTCGAGAGGAACTTACAGTATCCCTCGTTGAACTGCCAACAGCAACCCTTTCTACTGCCGAACGACGCGTCTGCTGTGGACGCACCGCCCGACGACCCGCGAAAGGACTGAGCACCACCCTTTGGTGCGGCCATAAGACGCATCCACAAGCTGATGTCCTTGTGGTCCCAACATATACTGGGCCTAATCGCCTTTCGCTGTCGGAACTGCTCGTCGTAACGTAACCAAGCAACCCCGCCATACACCCGATGCGCTTCACCAATCGAATCCATGTACCCGAACAGCGCGGAGCAATGCTCCGGCGCCTTCTCCCCACTACACTTGCCAGAATTGCAAATGCCTGTAACCAATTCATGAATGTGCGCAGTATCAAACGATACCGGCGCCGTTCCTCCTCCTCCTTTTTGCTCTCATCCGGCTTCACCCGGTCTAAATTAAAACTTTTCTAGCGGAAGCAATGAAAATATCTCTACATATTCATCCTTCCAAATCTTTTCCCTAACCTCCGGCTTCAAATGGGCCCCAAACGGCCCCTCAAAGCATACATAAACCTCCCCTTTCGCCGAATCTGCTAATCTCACTGTATCTACACTACTAGCCTTCCCAGTCCCACTGGTACTGTACCCGCAACCGCATCTGCTACCACCGGACCTGCTACCGCCCCAGGAGCAACCACTCCTTTCGGCACCCCAGCTACCACTCCGCCTGAAGCTACCCCAGTACTCGCTAACCCTGCTGGTTCCACCGACGCCCAAACCGCCGTTGGCCCAGTCCCTACCCCAGAACCCACACGCGCTAACAATGCCGCCAGCCCTGACAGCAACTCCTGCACCATACCTGCATCTCCCCCTACCCCTTGCGCACCTGAAATTAACCCCCTTTGCAACCCCACCCCTCCCACCGACATCCGCTCACCTGGCTGTACTTGGGAACCACTCCCAGCCGACGCAGAAAACCGCTCCTCTCGTCCGCGCAGGCTTCCAGCACATCCTGCCGCCGCTGCCGGCTCAGCACAGGTGCTCGGCCCGTCTGTAGCTCCATCTTCGCCCTCACCGGAATCCTGGCTCCACTCGCCGTCCTCCACTGATCGCCGCTGGAGACCCGCCCCCTGCACCCACGGGGACGGGGTCACAATCCTCTGTGTCGCCCTCGTCAGGCCCACCGGAAGGCAGCCACAGTCCTGGATCCTGGTCACCTTCGGCAGCTAACCCAGCAGCCTGCTCCACATCCTCGTCCCTGCCTCTTTTCCCTGACACCACTCGTGCTGGGAGCGGAGCCAGGACACTGCGCTCAGCTCTCCCCCGAGAGCGCCGTCCGCCTTCCACACAGAGCCGCGCCGCAGACCTCTCCACTCCCCGCGTCTCCTGGTCGCCCTGGCAACCCTCCGTCCTGAGGGAAGCCGCCTCTGCTTGGCTCCTGGAGCCTGCCTGCCGCGCCCCGCTTCCATGCTATTCTTCTTAACACCACCTATCTAAGGCCAACACATACTCAGATTATTCTCATCTCGGCCCTGAAAAAAGATAAAATTAAATTAAATCACTGGGAAGGTTTAACTTTTATTCTGTATGAACAAAAAAACTACTGTGGTTTGAGTCAAAACACTCGTTTGGCTCCAGGCAGTGGCATACATAGAGAAGTAAGGGCCCCATAGCAAGGATCTACACAGGATAGAAGGGTTTACGCCGGAACCCCTTTCACTGACCCTTGGGCCATTTTTTCCAGATCCTCATTTGCTAAAAGTTGTTCCTTTAGAGGGAAGAGTCCTGACCAAGTTTTCACCTCCAGTAGAAGAGGAGATAATCCCAACTAAGACTGGGCCCCCTCTTGTCCTGGGTCCCATAGCAGTCGCATGGTGTGCCGCTATGATAGTTATGCTACTGGCTCCAGGACTTTAGAGCATTGAGCTAGTCCATTGTTTGACTTTCTGGATAACATGTAGCAGAGGAGGAACCAGAATAGTAGCAAATAGATTGGAGAGATAGTTGCTAGGATTTCTGACAGCTAAAAGGTTTGTTCGGGAACATATCAGTCAGGGGTGATTACTGAAACTGAGATTTTGGTGTAAAAAAAACATAAGTGGACAGATAAGTCAGGAAACAAGATCAGGCAGATTTGGGATGCAGTACTGTAGAAACCAGGTTGGACAAACCGGGGTTAAGTAATTAAGGTTAAGCAGATCAGGGATGTGGTTGTAACGGAGAGACACACGGGGATAAGGTGCGCCCTGACTTCCCCCACAATTGTCCCTGCCTACTTGCCTCACCCTAGGCTAAGGGTCCTAGGGGGACAACTGGACGACAATCCCTACTCTGTATAAGTGAGGGATAGGGAAGGGAAGGAACAGAAGACAAACACAGGCACGAACAAACACAATACGAATAGTCAGCTAAGCAAAAGTCAAAGGAGCGTCAGGAGCCGAGGGATAAGCAGAATCGAGGTCGAGGTTACAAGCAATAGGTCTGGATCAGGACCGTTTCTATAGGCGGGCAAGGGGTGCGCCCGCACGGGGCGCAGGTGTCTGGGAAGAAGAGGGGGGCGCTGCGCTGCCTTATATCTTCATTAACAGTTAATAACAGGCTGAGCTGTGCTGGGTTACTTACTAACTCCGGCTCCTCCGGCTCACAGGTCTGCGCTGCTGTGTCCTGGCTCCCTGCAGCATCAGGACGTACAGAGCGCTCTCTGACTTGACGCTGCAGAAGGTCAGGTGACTGCAGCGCGGGCTCTGTGAAGAGGAGACAACAGGAGACCACCGGAAGAGGAGAGGAGCGGCTGAGAAGGAGAGGTAAGTTAATTTATTTTTTTTAAGTCTGATCTAAGGTCTGATAAGGGGGTCTGAATGGCTAATAAGGGGGTCTGAAGGGCCGATGGGGGGTCTGAAGGGCTGATCTGAGGTCTGATAAGGGGGTCTGAAAGGCTGATAAGGGGTCTGATAAGGGAGTCTGATAAGGGGGTCTGAAGGGCTAATAAGGGGGGTCTGAGGTCTGATGAGAGGGTCTGAGGTCTGATAAGGGGGTCTGAAAGGCTGATAAGGGGGTCTGATAAGGGAGTCTGAAAGGCTGATAAGGGGGTCTGATAAGGGGTCTGAGGTCTGATAAAAGGGCCTGAGGGCTGATAAAAGGGGTCTGAGGCTGATAAGAGGGGTATGAGGTCTGATAATGGGGTCTGAGGTCTGATAATGGGGTCTGAAGGGCTGATAAGGGGGTCTGAGGTCTGATAAGGGGGTCTGAAAGGCTGATAAGGGGGTCTGATAAGGGGGGTCTAAGGTCTGATAAGGGGTCTGAGGACTGATAAGGGGGTCTGAGGTCTGATAAAAGGGGTCTGAGGTCTGATAATGGGGTCTGAAGGGCTGATAAGGGGGTCTGAGGTCTGATAAGGGGGTCTGAAAGGCTGATAAGGGGGTCTGAGGTCTGATAAGGGGGGGTCTGAGGCCTGATAAGGGGGGTCTGAGGTCTGATAATGGGGTCTAAAGGGCTGATAAGGGGGTCTGAAGGGCTGATAAGGGGTCTGAAGGGCTGATAAGGGGGGTTCTAAGGTCTGATAAGGGGGTCTAAAAGGCTGATAAGGGGGTCTGAAAGGCTGATAAGGGGTCTGAGGGCTGATAAGAGGGGTCTGAGGTCTGATAAGAGGGGTCTGAGGGTCTGATAAGAGGGGTCTGAGGTCTGATAATGGGTCTGAAGGGCTGATAAGGGGGTCTGCGGTCTGATAAGGGGGTATGAGGTCTGATAAGGGGGTCTGAGGTTCGATAATGGGGTCTGAGGTCTGATAATGGGGTCTGGAAGGGCTGATAAGGGGGTCTGAGGTCTGATAAGGGGGTCTGAAAGGCTGATAAGGGGGTCTGATAAGGGGGTCTAAGGTCTGATAAGGGGTGTCTGAGGACTGATAAGGGGGTCTGAGGTCTGATAAAAGGGGTCTGAGGTCTGATAAAAAGGGGTCTGAGGTCTGATAATGGGGTCTGAAGGGCTGATAAGGGGGTCTGAGGTCTGATAAGGGGGGTCTAAGGTCTGATAAGGGGTCTGAAAAGCTGATAAGGGGGTCTGAGGTCTGATAAGGGGGTCTGATAAGGGGGTCTAAGGTCTGATAAGGGGTCTGAGGACTGATAAGGGGGGTCTGAGGTCTGATAATGGGGTCTAAAGGGCTGATAAGGGGTCTGAAGGGCTGATAAGGGGTCTGAAGGGCTGATAAGGGGGGTCTAAGGTCTGATAAGGGGGTCTAAAAGGCTGATAAGGGGGTCTGAAAAGGCTGATAAGGGGGTCTGAGGGCTGATAAGAGGGGTCTGAGGTCTGATAAGAGGGGTCTGAGGTCTGATAAGAGGGGTCTGAGGTCTGATAATGGGGTCTGAAAGGGCTGATAAGGGGTCTGCGGTCTGATAAGGGGGTATGAGGTCTGATAAGGGGGTCTGAGGTCTGAAATGGGGTCTGAGGTCTGATAATGGGTCTGAAGGGCTGATAAGGGGGTCTGAGGTCTGATAAGGGGGTCTGAAAGGCTGATAAGGGGGTCTGTAAGGGGGGTCTAAGGTCTGATAAGGGGGTCTGAGGACTGATAAGGGGGTCTGAGGTCTGATAAAAGGGGTCTGAGGTCTGATAAAAGGGGTCTGAGGTCTGAATAATGGGGTCTGAAGGGCTGATAAGGGGGTCTGAGGTCTGATAATGGGTCTGAAGGGCTGATAAGGGGGTCTGAGGTCTGATAAGGGGGTCTGAAAGGCTGATAAGGGGGTCTGATAAGGGGGGTCTAAGGTCTGATAAGGGGGTTGAGGACTGATAAGGGGGTCTGAGGTCTGATAAAAGGGGTCTGAGGTCTGATAAAAAGGGTCTGAGGTCTGATAATGGGGTCTGAAGGGCTGATAAGGGGGTTCTGAGGTCTTGATAAGGGGGGTCTAAGGTCTGATAAGGGGGTCTGAAAAGCTGATAAGGGGGTCTGAGGTCTGATAAGGGGGGTCTGAGGCCTGATAAGCGGGGTCTGAGGTCTGATAATGGGGTCTAAAGGGCTGATAAGGGGGTCTGAAGGGCCTGATAAGGGGTCTGAAGTGCTGATAAGGGGGGTCTGAAGGGCTGCTAAGGGGGGTCTTAAGGTCTGATAAGGGGGTCTAAAAGGCTGATAAGGGGGTCTGAAAGGCTTGATAAGGGGGTCTGAGGGCTGATTAAGAGGGGTCTGAGGTCTGATAAAAGGGGTCTGAAAAGCTGATAAGGGGGTCTGAGGTCTGATAAGGGGGGTCTGAGGCCTGATAAGCGGGGTCTGAGGTCTGATAATGGGGTCTAAAGGGCTGATAAGGGGGTCTGAAGGGCTGATAATGGGGTCTGAAGGGCTGATAAGGGGTCTGAGGTCTGATAAGGGGGGTCTAAGGTCTGATAAGGGGGTCTGAAAAGCTGATAAGGGGTCTGAGGTCTGATAAGGGGGTCTGAGGCCTGATAAGCGGGGTCTGAGGTCTGATAATGGGGTCTTAAGGGCTGATAAGGGGGTCTGAAGGGCTGATAAGGGGTCTGAAGTGCTGATAAGGGGGGGTCTGAAGGGCTGCTAAGGGGGGTCTAAGGTCTGATAAGGGGGTCTAAAAGGCTGCTAAGGGGGTCTGAAAGGCTGATAAGGGGGTCTGAGGGCTGATAAGAGGGGTCTGAGGTCTGATAAGAGGGGTCTGAGGTCTGATAATGGGGTCTGAAGGGCTGATAAGGGGTCTACGTCTGATAAGGGGGGTATGAGGTCTGATAAGGGGGGGTCTGAGGTCTGATAATGGGGTTCTGAAGGGCTGATTAATGGGGTCTGAAGGGCTGATAAGGGGGTCTAAGGTCTGATAAGGGGGTCTAAAAAGCTGATAAGGGGGTCTGAGTCTGATAAGGGAGTCTGAGGTCTGATAAGGGGGGTCTGAGGTGTGATAAGGGGGGTCTTGAGGTCTGATAATGGGGTCTAAAGGGCTGATAAAGGGGTCTGAAGGGCTGATAAGGGGGTCTGAAGGGCTGCTAAGGGGGTCTAAGGTCTCATAAGGTGCTCTGAAAGGCTGATAAGGGGGTCTGAAAGCCTGATAAGGGGGTCTGAGGGCTGATAAGAGGGGTCTGAGGTCTGATTAAGAGGGGTCTGAGGTCTGATAATGGGGTCTGAAGGGCTGATAAGGGGGTCTGAGGTCTGTTAAAGGGGGGTCTGAGGTCTGATAATGGGGTCTGAAGGGCTGATAAGGGGGTCTGAAGGGCTGATAAGGGGGGTCTAAGGCTGATAAGGGGGTCTGAATGGCTGATAACGGGGTATGAGGGCTAATAAGGAGGGTCTAAGGTCTGATAAGGGGGGGTATGATGTCTGATAAGGGGGACTAGGAGGTCTGTTTGTGGGTCTGCGTCTGATATGGGGGTCTGATTGAGGGTCTAAAGAATGATATGGGGGGGGTATGGTGCTCTGATTGAGGGTCTGAGCTTTGATTGGGGATTTGAGGTCTGATTGGGGGTCTAAAGGTCTGATATGGGGGTCTGAGGTCCAGTGGGGGGTCTGGAGGTCTTATATGGGGGTCAGTAAGTCTAATGGGGGCCTGGTCTGAGGTTTTATACATGGGGCGGGGTTGGTCTGAGAGGGTGGGGGTTCTGACATGAAGGTCTAATAGGGGTCTGATCTGAGGTCTGATATGGGGTCTGACAGACGCCTAATGAAGGTCTGGTCTGAGGTGGGGGTCTCATCTGAGGTTTGATATGGGTCTGATCTGAACAGTAAGGGGGTATTTTTTGTACTGGCACACTATCTGTGTGGTACCAGTATATTCCAGGGGACTGTTTCTACAGTATAGTTTTGGGGGGCACAGTGGGCACAGTATTAGAGGTGGCAAAATGGAATGTTCAGAAAGTGAGGAGGATGATTGAAAAGTAGGAAATTAAAATGTCTGTTTGTCATGTCTGCAGAGAGAAGAGATGGCTGAAAGAAATCATCATGGCGGTCTGGTCTGACAGGAGAAGATGAGGAAAGAGAACATCTACATCAGAGAAGACGTCACTGGATGTAAAAGGTACATATGTGGAGCTGTATGTCCCTGTATGAGTGCTAGCTTCTCTGCTCTGTTTACCTGATCACCACTGCAAATACTGCGGTGAGCAAGTGAACAGAAAAGAGAAAACATCATTTCATTTTTCGCCTCAGGCAGCAGAAAAGCTAGAATCAGCCCTGCTGGTAGTTATACACCTGTAGCATAGTGTGCAGGGTGGCGGGGGGCTGTGCATAAGTCAGTGTTATTTGATTGGGTGGGGGCACTTTTTTAATGTTCGCCCTTTTGGTAAAATTCCCTAGAAACTGCCCTGGTCTGGATACACGGTAAGGTCACAAGTCAAAACGCACAGCACTGCAAAGAAAGGAACTTCAATAACAGGCAACTTGCTAGGCACTTGCCATCTTTAAATAGCCTGCCCAGGATCATGTGATGTGGCCAGCTTCACATGACCTGAGGCGGAGCATTGCTGCCAAAACAATATGCAAAGTAGCCATGTGGTGTGATCAGCACCACATGGCTAAAAACCCAAAAGATAATTAACTGATGAAGTACTGGCTGACCAGACCAGCACTTCAATTCCCTACTGCTCGTCTCTAGGGGAGCGGAGAGGTCCGGCGGCGCTGCACAGAGGGAGCGCGTCGCCGACCTCCCGTTACAGTACCCCCCTCTTCACGAGGGGCCACCGGACCCTTACCAGGGGGAATCGGCTTATCGGGATGCAACCGATGGAAAGCTCTAATGAGCCCATCGGCATGAATCCTGGTCAACGGCACCCAGCTTCTATCCTCTGGTCCGAATCCCCATCCAGTGTACCAAATATTGGAATGAGTTTCGGACCTTTCTGACATCCACAATATCCGAAATCTCATGTTCAGTCTGCCCATCCACCTAAATTGGAGGTGGAGGGTGTTCTTCAGGCAGTACCGGAGGAATGAACCTCTTAAGCAGGGACTTGTGGAATACATCATGAATTCAGAAAGACTCAGGCAGGCGCAACTTAAAGGATACAGAATTAATCAGTTAATTATTTCATACGGCCCTATAAAACGAGGTGCAAACTTTTGAGAAGCTACGTTAATATGTAGATTCCTTGTGGACAGCCACACCTTGTCCCCAACACCGAACTCAACCCCTTGAGAACGTCTCCTACTGCTTTGTTTTTGAGTCCTCATGGGCTTTTGCTAGGTTCGTCTGAACCCTCCCAAACTGTGCACAGTTCTGAAACACCCCCTTAATCTCAGGAACAGTAGGATGCGATGGAGAGAAAGAACCAAAACGAGGATGAAAGCCCATATTGCAAAAAAAAGGAGAAACTCCAGAGGAAGAGTTAACACGGTTATTCAATGCAAATTCGCCAAGAAAATTTGACCCACAGATGCTGGTTCTCAGAACATAAACCTCAAGATTGCTCAACTGATGGTTAACCCGTTCGGTTTGCCCATTACTCTCCGGATGGAATGCACGAGAAAGACAAGAAGTGCCTATCTCTGACAGAAGGTCTTCCAAAATCTACACACAAAATTGCACCCCTCGGTCCGAACAATATTATCTGGAGCACCATGTAGTCTGACAACGTGTCAATAAATATAGCAAGCCAGAGCCTTGGCCAACGGAAGTTACACAAAGGGATAAGATGAGACATCTTACTAAAACGATCGACACCACCAAAATAACAGTTTTGCCTTCAGAATATGGAAGATCCATGATAAAGTCCAAGGACAAGTGGGACACGGTCTGTCCGGTACAGGCAGGGATGC
>ONZH01025372.1:0-35400 GCA_900303285.1 Rhinella marina | reverse complement strand
GCCTATATATTGTATTTTTCAAGGTACACAGCCGTGTTACTAAGTGATCAGACGGTGTGTATGAACAACAGTTATGAGAAATTACTTTGCAAGAGAACGCACAGTACAGTTGCCAGTTAAGGCCTATATATTGTATTTTTCAAGGTACACAGCCGTGTACTAAGTGATCAGACGGTGTGTATGAACACCAGTTATGAGAAATTACTTTGCAAGAGAACGCACAGTACAGTTGCCAGTTAAGGCCTATATATTGTATTTTTCAAGGTACACAGCCGTGTTCTAAGTGATCAGACGGTGTGTATGAACAACAGTTATGAGAAATTACTTTGCAAGAGAACGCACAGTACAGTTGCCAGTTAAGGCCTATATATTGTATTTTCAAGGTACACAGCCGTGTTCTGAGTGATCAGACGGTGTGTATGAACACCAGTTATGAGAAATTACTTTGCAAGAGAACGCACAGTACAGTTGCCAGTTAAGGCCTATATATTGTATTTTTCAAGGTACACAGCCGTGTTCTGAGTGATCAGACGGTGTGTATGAACACAGTTATGAGAAATTACTTTGCAAGAGAACGCACAGTACAGTTGCCAGTTAAGGCCTATATATTGTATTTTTCAAGGTACACAGCCGTGTTCTGAGTGATCAGACGGTGTGTATGAACAACAGTTATGAGAAATTACTTTGCAAGAGAACGCACAGTACAGTTGCCAGTTAAGGCCTATATATTGTATTTTTCAAGGTACACAGCCGTGTTCTAAGTGATCAGACGGTGTGTATGAACAACAGTTATGAGAAATTACTTTGCAAGAGAACGCACAGTACAGTTGCCAGTTTAAGGCCTATATATTGTATTTTCAAGGTACACAGCCGTGTACTAAGTGATCAGACGGTGTGTATGAACAACCAGTTATGAGAAATTACTTTGCAAGAGAACGCACAGTACAGTTGCCAGTTAAGGCCTATATATTGTATTTTTCAAGGTACACAGCCGTGTTCTAAGTGATCAGACGGTGTGTATGAACACCAGTTATGAGAAATTACTTTGCAAGAGAACGCACAGTACAGTTGCCAGTTAAGGCCTATATATTGTATTTTTCAAGGTACACAGCCGTGTCTGAGTGATCAGACGGTGTGTATGAACACCAGTTATGAGAAATTACTTTGCAAGAGAACGCACAGTACAGTTGCCAGTTAAGGCCTATATATGTATTTTTCAAGGTACACAGCCGTGTTCTGAGTGATCAGACGGTGTGTATGAACACAGTTATGAGAAATTACTTTGCAAGAGAACGCACAGTACAGTTGCCAGTTTAAGGCCTATATATTGTATTTTTCAAGGTTACACAGCCGTGTTCTAAGTGATCAGACGGTGTGTATGAACAACAGTTATGAGAAATTACTTTGCAAGAGAACGCACAGTACAGTTGCCAGTTAAGGCCTATATATTGTATTTTTCAAGGTACACAGCCGTGTTCTAAGTGATCAGACGGTGTGTATGAACAACAGTTATGAGAAATTACTTTGCAAGAGAACGCACAGTACAGTTGCCAGTTAAGGCCTATATATTGTATTTTTCAAGTACACAGCCGTGTACTAAGTGATCAGACGGTGTGTATGAACAACCAGTTATGAGAAATTACTTTGCAAGAGAACGCACAGTACAGTTGCCAGTTAAGCCTATATATTGTATTTTTCAAGGTACACAGCCGTGTTCTAAGTGATCAGACGGTGTGTATGAACACCAGTTATGAGAAATTACTTTGCAGAGAACGCACAGTACAGTTGCCAGTTAAGGCCTATATATTGTATTTTTCAAGGTACACAGCCGTGTACTAAGTGATCAGACGGTGTGTATGAACAACAGTTTATGAGAAATTACTTTGCAAGAGAACGCACAGTACAGTTGCCAGTTAAGGCCTATATATTGTATTTTTCAAGGTACACAGCCGTGTTCTAAGTGATCAGACGGTGTGTATGAACACCAGTTATGAGAAATTACTTTGCAAGAGAACGCACAGTACAGTTGCCAGTTAAGGCCTATATATTGTATTTTTCAAGGTACACAGCCGTGTACTAAGTGATCAGACGGTGTGTATGAACAACAGTTATGAGAAATTACTTTGCAAGAGAACACACAGTACAGTTGCCAGTTATAAGGCCTATATATTGTATTTTTCAAGGTACACAGCCGTGTACTAAGTGATCAGACGGTGTGTATGAACAACAGTTATGAGAAATTACTTTGCAAGAGAACGCACAGTACAGTTGCCAGTTAAGGCCTATATATTGTATTTTTCAAGGTACACAGCCGTGTTCTAAGTGATCAGACGGTGTGTATGAACACCAGTTATGAGAAATTACTTTGCAAGAGAACGCACAGTACAGTTGCCAGTTAAGGCCTATATATTGTATTTTTCAAGGTACACAGCCGTGTTCTAAGTGATCAGACGGTGTGTATGAACACCAGTTATGAGAAATTACTTTGCAAGAGAACGCACAGTACAGTTGCCAGTTAAGGCCTATATATTGTATTTTTCAAGGTACACAGCCGTGTTTTGAGTGATCAGACGGTGTGTATGAACACCAGTTATGAGAAATTACTTTGCAAGAGAACGCACAGTACAGTTGCCAGTTAAGGCCTATATATTGTATTTTTCAAGGTACACAGCCGTGTTCTGAGTGATCAGACGGTGTGTATGAACACCAGTTATGAGAAATTACTTTGCAAGAGAACGCACAGTACAGTTGCCAGTTATAAGGCCTATATATTGTATTTTTCAAGGTACACAGCAGTAGTGCCAAATATAGTTTGGTATGTAGCAGAGCACCTAATACACCACTAATGCCTCTCTCTGTCCCTACTCCAGCAGCTATCCCTGAATACAGCAGCCGTTCTCTGTAAAGTCTATATTGTAGTAAGCTATCACTGAAGTCCACTGTAGTAGCCCTGATAAGGGCTTTTAATCACGCTCCTGCCTGTCCAACAGCTAAAATCTGTCTCTCCCTTCTCCAGCCTCTGTCCCTGACTAAGTTCACGCAGCATATGCGTACGAGCAGGAAGAGCTGAGTTTTTAATATTCGAGGTCACATGGTTTTTCCAGCCAATGCATGTAGACGCCGTTTTCGCGCTGCCAGCGTGCTCAGCGTGCCTGTCATACCCCCCCTGCATGGTGATTGGTGGAAAAAGAGCGCCAGGGAAGGTGGGAGGGGAAACGAATTCTAGGTGCGCCATCGCCGTTATACTCGAATTAAATCGAGTACGCCGAATATCGTAGTATTCGATCGAATACCAGCTCGATCGAACACTACTCGCTCATCTCTATTCATGACTAAAGTAAAATCTACTGACCAATGGATTTAGAAAATGTCTTCTTTTAACTGTCCCTTTATGTTGAAAGCTAATCTTTGTAACTAGTGAGAAAACCTCTTTAATCCTGTTTTCTCTAGCAGATCTGAGATGAGTGCAGTCATTCCTTCCCGGTGCCTTTTTCCTCTGATCTGTAGCGGAGGCGCTTCACTACTCCGCATTCACATAAGGGGCAGCACACAGTCATCTCAACTAAAAACCTAGATCCTTAGATCAGGAATAGAACAGACATTTATAGGACATTTCATCATTTTCCCAAATTCTTCTGAAAATATATTCAGCAGATACTGCATTGAACTAACTATACCAATTTATTATATATCTTTGGAGTCGGAGTCAGTCCATTTTATAACGACTCCAACTCCGACTCCACCAAAATGGACACAGACTCCACAGCCCTGTCCTCATCCATACTGATTTACCTATTTACTATCACTGAGAATTCATATATATATATATATATATATATATATATATATATATATATATTGGCTGGTTCCTCGCGACACTTCAAAATACTCAGCAGAACGGTTATTGAATGGTACACCAGTAATATCTGCCAACCCACTTATTTCCATACCTGTCAATGCTTGCCTATCATATTTGTGTGTCATGTTAAATAGGCATTCTTCACTGACTAATTGGAAAATAAGAGACTGGATTTCAACTTGTTCTCCGCTTTCTGATCTGATCTGTGGACCCTCGGCGATCAGCTGTTTGAGGAGGCACTGGTGCTCCTGTGAACACGCTCTGCAGTGTACGGCGCTGTGCATGGTAAGCACAGAAAACTCACATGAGTGCGCTGCCTTCTCAAACAGCTGATCGATGGGGGTACCGGGCGTCGGACACCCACCAATCAGATACTGATGGCCTATCCTGAGGATTACAATCTCAGAAAACCCCTTTAAATCTGTTACCAGGAAAGGTACTGATAAAGCAGGCACAATGCGTAGTGAAATCAAGGAGAGGGAAGGGCTGGCAGAGGAAGCAGGAGGAGCAAAGGTGCACAGAGTTGCTTGGGTCCATCTGAATTTGCATATGGATTTAAAGTAATTTTTCTGTAGTGTAAAGCAACAGATTGCTAAGTGAAAGTTATTTCATTCGGATGAGCTACTCCTACAGGGCACTGTGCCTGGTTTACCAGTGAATTTCCTGGTGGTGGAGATGAGAGTGAAAAATCCCCCTTAAATACTTACTCATGATCAGTGTCAAGACCAGCACAGGTCTGACACATCTCACAGGTTTCTCCTTCGAATTTAGGATCTGTACATTTACACCGTCCACATTCACAAATGCCTCTTCCGTTGCATATTTGGCCATTCGATGCCATACACGTTGACGTATCCTCTGAGCAATCACATGCACTTCCGGAGAAGTTAGGGAAACATTCGCATACTCTGCATTTGCAAATTCCATTACCTGGAAAAAAAAACCTCATGATATGACTGGATACTAAGGGGGGAAAAAAAATTAAAAAAAGATTACACTCATACCTCCACAGAGCTGACCATTCGATCGGTCACAGTTGAAGTTGTCACAGTCGCAGTATTTACCAAAATACACCTCATTGGGATTGTCCCTCTTCTTACACACACATTGCCCACAGATACAATCACCGTTGTTGCTGCAAATCTCAGAGCTGTTTTCCTTCCTGCACTGAGCATCCATATCTTCATTGCTGACCTGCTCGGTACTGCACTCACAATGTTTTCCAATACGACCTTCATTACACCTGGGGAAGAAAAATAATTAAATGCAGTCATTTTTTTATTTTTATCAATGCAACAGAGCCACAAATATCCACATCTAGATGCCATGGAAACTTTGAGAGTATGTTCACATGGAACATAATCTGCATGAGTCACATGCTGAATTGTCTCCCTGTGCATTGCAATAAATAAATAAATAAATAAACAAACAAATAAATTTGAAGTGGAAATCCACACCAAATGACAATTTATCCAGCAGGACCCTCTGCGCACTCAAGGTTTGTAACGCTCCGTCCGGCCCCCATTCACTAGAATGGGAACCGGCGGAGATCTGGCCGCATTCTCTTAAATATGTAATTGGCCGGAAGAAAACTGCTGCATGCCAGAATGCGTCCGGATCGCCATTATAGTAAATAGGGCCAGACAGACCCTTACTGCCGGAGTGCGCAGTGGTCCGTTGGGCTGTTCTGTGCCGGAACAGCCTGCCAGATCTTTGATGCTAGTGTGCAACTGGCCTTACGTTGCAATTGTTCTGCAGCGTGTGGATGAGATTTTCTAAAATCTCATTCACTTCACTGGTACTGTAATATGCTGTGGATTTACAGTACATAAATCTGTCCCATATGGTGGTATTTCAGGATTTTAGAATTGATAGCCTAACCTCAGGGTAGACCATCAATATCTCATTGGTGGGAGTTCTGACACTCCAACATTGACTTATGGAATTATACAGCTCCGTACATTGTGTAGTGGATGGAGCTGCTCCCGTTCACTTTAACTTGAGAAGCGCCTATGTAACCAGCTCCATCTACTACACAATAGACGGATAAGTATAATTCCAGCACTACACTTAATCAGGTAATATGTGGCGGTGTCGGAACAACCGTCAATCAGATACTGATGACCTATCCTGAGGACAGACCCTTAATAACATAATCCTGGAATACCACTTTAAACTGCACAAACTTCATTACATGAACTTACAAGGGCTCTAGGATTAGAGTAATATGGCGTCTCCCCTCCGAAAATAGTGCCACTCCTGTCCTCCATGCTCTGCGTGGTACTGCAGCTCAACTGCATTCATTTCCATAGATCTGAGTTGCAATACCAGTCAAACGCCTTGGACAGATGTGGCACAGTTTCTGAAAGAATGCAGCCATGTTTTTCAAATTTCACAATGACTGGGGACAAAAATACAACAGATGACAATACTGCAGCCTCATTTTCCCAGTACCCAATGGTATGAATGTTAGAAGCAGGATAGTGGACGGGATACATTTGCAGTCAATGTATTGAAAGTCAACAGAACATAACTAGCATGAACGTAAGGACATGAATATACCTGCACGCTCCACATTCAAATGTGCCATCTCCATAGTGGCAATCTAGGCTATCAGGTGTGCCACTTGCTTGGCAATCACATTCACAGATAAATTTCAGAAGGATCTCTACTTCTTCGGTAAAACCCAAAGGCTTGATTTTAATAGATTCGGGCTGGTCTTTCTTGGGGCACTTGTGTGCAGTGACACTGATCTCAAACTCCACCTGAAATAAAACCCTCAGGTCAGCAAGAAACAGAGCTGTGTGCTTAATGCACTCTAATGGTGCAATAATCATTCCACAAGAACACCTACCTGATCTCCCAGGGAGATGTTAGAGCATTTCCTTCCATTCTCTCCGGTACCAATGACTCCGTTCTTGCAGAATGACTTATAGCTGATAGTTAAGCCTTCCGGTAATTTGCTGTTTTCCAAGATCAGTTCTGAAGACAGTGACTGGGAAGAAAAATAAGATGGTTTTCTGATTACAATCCCCATGACCCCGTCTGGATGCTTATTCTATGAATTAGACATACTCACATTGTAGGAGTCAATGATCAACTGGATGATGTTGCTGGAGTTTGACAACAGAGTACCTACAGCTGACTTGGGAATCAGGTTCTTCAATTCCTATTAAAAATGACAGAGGCACACATCTAGCATTAATCACTGGTTTAGACAATTGAAAAATTTGGAATGGTAAGAAGATACTGAACCTTGTAACCTGGCTGGAAATCCTCAGTGACAGCAAAGATAGTCTGGATGTTATTTTCACTAAGTTTCTGGGCTATATGAGCAATGGATGGATAGTCCTGTAGGAAAAATGGAGTAAGCATGATTTAAAAATGCCAAGCAAGACATAGGACTGACTGACCATTCACACACTGAATGTACAGAGGACACAATGTATTCAGGGCTTTTATGGCAAACAGAAAAAAGGTGCAAAGCACCTTGTAAAATATCCGCTTACATCATCAGATGTACCTTATACAGTAGTGCTACAACTGGGTGATAAAATCAGGGACTGTTTTGCCTGCGATCATGTGAAAACAAGAAATGCTCTGGCTACCCACTGACTGAGCACAACTCACATGGCCAAAGATTGCAATGCAGTGCAGTCTACATGACAAGTAATCACAACTAATGTAAGTGAATGGGGCAACGAAACCCCATTCTTTCACACTAATCGCAGTTATCTGCAACATAGGCAGCACTACACTGCAATCTTTGGCCATGAGTCAAAGCCAACATCTGAATGTCTTTCAGGAGTTGCATTAGATGTTCCACATGCTCTTTACACAAGACGAGATAATGCATACACTAATTGCATTGCTGGACTCATCCTGAGCTCGCTGTTTTAAGTGGGCTTGTGAATAAGTTGAGTTTAAAGAACCAGAGTTTAAGACAAGGAGCAAGAAACTAAGGTTTGATACATTTTTCTTGTGTGTTGTTGGCTTGATTCTACCTAGTTCTCTAACTACAGCAGACAGGATCTAAATCTAAACTCATATTTAAGGCTCATGCACACGAACGTGTGCCGTCAGTGCCCATGCTGTGGACTGCAATTTGCGCTACACAATGCACGGGCACTGACTGTGGGGACGCCGTATTTGGATCGTGGACCCATTCTCTTGAATGGGGTCCATGATCCGCATCCCACAGTCCGCACTGCAAAAAAGTAGTGCATGCTTTTTTGCGGTGCGGAGGCACTCTGAAGTGCTTCCGTGGGATTCCGATCCGTGCCTCTGTTCTGCATCTCCAGAGTTGCAGACCCATTCAAGTGAATGGGTCCGCAATCCGTGATGCACATGGCCGGTGCCCGTGTATTGGCGACCCACAGCATGCGGGCCGTAATATGATCACGTTATGTGTTCTGTGCAATGTATGCATGCCTTGAAGAGCCATTGGAGGGTGAATACATTTGCACTAGATGCAATCATGTTGTATATTTGGAAGCCCAAATCTTGGATCTAAGTAAGCAGCTTGAAATAGAGGGAAAAGTGCCAGGGAGGCTAGTCCTGAGCTGGAACTCCCCAGTAAATATGCCTGTTTGGCTGATATTAGGGATGAAAGCCCAGGACCAGCGACACTGCAGCAGGGCATTTCTCCTAGTAACCAGGAGGATGACCGCTGCAGGAAGGATGGGAAAAATGTAACAGCAAAGGTCAGACAGATGCTGGTGGTAGGGGACTCTATTATTAGGCAGATAGACAGGGTCATCTGTCGCTGAGACTGTGAATGCCGAACAATGTGTAGTCTTCTCGGGTTCGGCATATAGTAGGGACAGTAGGGACGGGCTGCACCTTAATGGGGAGGGTGCAAGTGCCCTGGGGGAAAAAATGGTTAGACGGCTGGAGGAGTTTTTCAACTAGGATCTGGGGGGAGGGTGGGGGGGGGGGGGGAGTCATATTAATAATGGGGTAGATAGAGAGTGGGATATAGGAGGGGGCAGTGGGGATTTAGTGGAGGCTGGGGTTATTGAGGAAAGTAGGGAGAAGACTGGGCAGAACTGTACACCGATAAAAAAATAGAGCTGCTGGTAACAAGAACCTGTTACATACCGTACAAACATCAACCAAAGTAACCCAAAAATCCCAGATATTCACTTTACAGGTAATAGTTATTTAAAATGTATTTTCAGAAATCCCAGAAGTCTATCTAGCTGGAGGCTATGGTACTAGAGGAACACATAGATGTAGTTGGTGTGGCTGAGACTTGGTTGGACTCTTCGCATGACTGGGCTGTAAATATTGAGGGTTTTACACTATTTAGGAAAGACAGGGTGAATAGAAAAGATGGTGGCGTGTGCCTAAGTGATCTGAAAACAAGTGTGAAAGAGGCAATTGTGGGTGAGGATGGTGAGGATGTTGAAACATTATGGGTGGAATTACAGAATATTATGGGATACAAACACAGAAAAAATAATACTTGGTGTAACCTATAGACCCCCTCACATCACAGAGGAGATAGAAACACAACTGTATAACCAAATAGAGCGGGCTGCACAGGCTGTAAAATGGTCATAATGGGAGATTTTAACTTCCCAGACATTGACTGGGGTCATGATTCTGCCTCAACTGCAAAAGGGGAGAAGATTCCTCAACCTGCTGCAGGACCAGTTAGTTTAACTTCTGTTGTGGGAAAAATGTTTAAAGGACTCTTGAGGGACTATATACAGGAGTATGTGACTGTAAATATTATTATAAGTGATAACCAACATGGGTTTACCAAGGACAGAAGTTGTAAGACTGATTTGTTTTTATGAGGAGGTGAGTAGCAGCCTGGACAGAGGGGTGGCTGTGGATGTAGTGTTTCTGGATTTTGCAAAAGATTTTGATACTGTCCCTCATAGACGTTTAATAGGTAAAGTAAGGTCTATAGGCTTGGAAAGTACAGTCTGTAATTGGATTGAAAACTGGCTGAAGGACCAAGTCCAGAGAGTTGTGGTCAATGATTTCTATTCAGAATGGTTCCGGGTTATAAGTCGTGTACCCCAAGGTTCAGTGCTGGGTCCTCTATTATTTAACTTATTTATTAATGATATCGAGAACAGGATTAATAGCACCATTACTATTTTTGCAGATGACTCTAAGCTATGTAGTACTGTACAGTCTACGGAAGATGTCCATAAACTACAAGCTGACTTGAACAGTCTGAATGTTTGGGCATCAACTTGGCAAATGAGGTTCAATGTGGATAAATGTAAAGTTATGCATCTTGGTAGTAATAATCTCTGTGCTTCATATGTCCTAGTAAATATGCCTGTTTGGCATAACACTGGGGGAGTCACTTGTAGAGAAGGATGTGGGTGTCCTTGTAGATGGTAGATTAAATAACAGCATACAATGTCAATCAGCTGCTTCTAAGGCCACCAGGATATTGTCATGCATTAAATGAGGCATGGACTCGCGGGGCAGGGATGTAATATTAGCACTTTGCAAAGCGTTGGTGCAGCCTCATCTGGAATATGCAGGTCAGTTCTGGGCATCAGTCCATAGAAAGGATGCCCTGGAGCTGGAAAAAGTACAGAGGAGAGCGACTAAACTGATAAGGGGCATAGAGGGTCTTAGTTAGCTAGAAAGATTAAAAGAACTGAATTTATTTATTCTTGAGAAGAGACATCTAAGGGGGGACATGACTAACCTATACAAATATATAAATGGGCCGTACAAAAAATACTGTGAAAAACTGTTCCATGTAAAATGCCCTCAAGGGACAAGGGGGCACTGCCTCCGACTGGAGAAGAAAAAGTTCAGTCTCCAGAAGTGTAAAAACTTCTTCACTGTAAGAACTGTGAATCTGTGGAAAAGACTTCCTCAGGACGTGGTCACAGCAGGAACAGTGGACAGTTTTAAAAAAGGTTTAGATGAATTCTTAAAAGTAAATGACATTAAGGCCTCATGCACACGACCGAATGTATTTTGCGGTCCGCAAAAACGGATCCGCAAAAAATACGGATGATGTCTGTGTGCATTCTGTATTTTGCGGAACGGAACAGCTGGCCCCTAATAGAACAGTACTATCCTTGTCCGTAATGCGGACAATAATAGGACATGTTCTACTTTTTTGCGGAACGGAAATAAGGACCTATGGAAACGGAATGCACACGGAGTAACTTCCGTTTTTTATGCGGACCCATTGAAGTGAATGGTTCCGCATACGGTCAGCAAAAAAAAAACGGAACGGATGCGGAAAGAAAATACGTTCGTGTGCATGAGGCCTAATGCTTATGAAAACCTGTAAAAACTTCCTCCTGGGATTCGCGTCCCCACCTATCCCTTGGTTGAACTTGATGGACTCATGTCTTTTTTCAACTGTATAAACTATGTAAATATGTAATAACTTAGATAGCGAGCACTTATGGCACTTATTTGCCCCACTGTATTTGACAAAATCAATTTAGAAGAAGAATTGGGGTATTGTTCTCCCAGTTTCAACAATAAAACCAATGCTTTGCATTGAACAAATACATGACATTAGGGAAGATGCTTGGCAGATGAGTAAATAAATTATGGCTCCTTTCATGACCTGAAGCATTTCAAATCATTAAACACATTAATTGTAAAAAAGCTCTAACCACAGACTTACATAAGAGTGGCTCATTGTGTACATGTTTTCACTCATGTGACATTTCCCATCGTTTGGCGGCACGGTTCCTCCTAATTTTCCATCTTTAGCTAAATGGAAACCTGCGTCCGTGGAGAAGACCAACAAGCGCGTGACATTCCTCCAACCAATTTGCTCCTAAAAGAAAAGAATACAGCATGAAGGACAATCTTTCATGACAGAGATGTGCAAGATCAGTAGCTTCCAGGGAAAGCACAATACTAGAAGATACTGCTGACCATACAAAAAGTTACTCTAGACGTGGAACCATCCCAGTCCAAGTATCTACTTAACTCAGATGCTGATGAACTAGCCTTTGGTTAGGCCATCAATGTTTAACTGGTGGGTGGTTACTCCCTACCTCCAACAAAAAGGATGGAGGTGCCATGGCGTTTCGAGTGAACGGACTAGTCAGAATAACTAAACAATGAATGTTAAAGGAGTTGTGCAGCAATATATATTAATGACATATTCTCAGGATAGATCATCAGTATCTGACTGGCGGGGGCATGACACCTGGCACCGCCGCCGATCAGCTGTTTGAAGAAAAGGTGCCACTTCCTGTTCATTACACTGCACTTCATCTGTGAAGTGTAGCACAGTGATAAGTACTCTCTCTGTTCTTTATATTGATTTATGAGGCTATGTAACCCTTACAGTTCTGGAATGTATTGGATAACACTAACAGCATTATGTCAGTGTCATCTAATACATTCCAGAACTGTAAGGGTTACATAGCCTCATAAATAATATAAAGTCATGTGACCCCGGCAGTACTGGGAATTCAGGCCGGGTGTCTCGCTGCGGACTCGCATGGAGACACACACTCGTCTGCACGGGGACTTAAAGAGGTTTTCCAGGATTTTACTACTGATGACCTATCCTCAGGATAGGTCATCAGTATCTGATCAGTGGGGGTCCAACCCCGATCAACTGTTTAAAAAGGTACTGGTGCTCCTTTGAGCGCCGCTGCTTTCTCGCAGCTTAGCAAGCACAGTGTCGTACATTGCATAGCGGCTGTTCTTGGTATCATGCTCAGCCTCATTCACATGATGAGGCCTAGGAAAAGCTGAGAGAAGGCTGCAGCTCTTCTAATAGATTGTACCTACCCCGCACACAGCAACTTGCATAATCGCATCAAAACCACCTTCCGGGGAATCCAGGTTACCGGAGATTTGCTGTTTGCCTACGAGCTCATTAAACAGTTTGCCATCGCTGGTGAGATTAAGGACATTCTTAAAGCGAAATGAACTAGAACAGTTCTGATCTGTGGTGCAGGGATTGAGGAGTTTAGCGGGAGTGCTGCTAGTATATGGCATATCTGTTTTCTCCACAAAAGATCCAAAACCTAAGAGGAAACAGAGACAAAATGAGTAACACAAATAATTATGCACAAGCTGTAAAACATTTACCCTCTAAAACAAGATCACACCAATCTAGGATGGAATGGAGCACATTTACAAAAGTAACAAAAAAAAAACTGCAAAAATTGGTGACCTTTACAATCCACAGTTGCTCTTGCCACCTCCTAAAACAGTGGAAGGGGATGGAGCCACAACAGCCAAAGACATTTATAATAATTTATGTAAAAAAAAAAAAAAAAAAATTGGTTAGGAGAGGGCCTAGATTTCAGTTTCCACAGGAGAAACACCCCTTAATAAATTTGCAGTATCACATCTACGCTGAAGGCTCCGTTCGGGGCCTCTGACACAGTTAGTCAAAAATAGCTGAGAGAAAGGTCTTGCATGCAGGACTTTTCTCCGCTAAAAAAAACAAACAAAAAAGAAACACTTTCTCCCAAAAGAAAAACAAATGGGTCCAGTTATAGTCAATGGGATCTAATAGACTCTGTTCCTATCAGTTACGTGCATTTTAACAGTTTTATTTTTAACCAAATCCTATGTTTGAAACACTGGCCTTTAGTAAATGTGCCCCGCTGTATTTCAGAATCTAAAGAAACTCCCTCTCTTTCACTAAATACGAACCCATTCCTGCCTGGTGGGATCTTTAAAGAGTAACCAAACTTTTACATAAATGTTTAATATGTTGTCCCTAATGCCCTAATAAAACTATCTCTAATATACTTTATTTATGAATTTTCTATTTTTTCTACACTTTTTCCTGCCTAAAGTGCACCATTCACTTATTTCTCAGTACACTGCTGATAGCTCATTCTATCAATGGGCAGCACCAGCAGCGCTGTGAGTGCGCTCCCTGCAGGATTACCATCTCTTGCACATAGTCTGGATTAGCTGAGTGGGCTCCTGCTTCTGCCTGCTCCACTAAGCTATGAGCTGACATGCAGTTCTCTTAGCTTAGCAGGCAGAAGCAGGAGCCGCTCCGCTCAGCTAATCCTGGCACAGTATATGGGTACAGATTACCCATGTGCTATGTCAAGAGTTAGTAATCGTTCCAGGGAGCATATTGCTGCTCCTGCCCGTACTCACTGCGCTGCTGCCGCCTATTCAAAAAGTATATTAGAGTTAGTTTTATTAGGGCATTGGGGACAACATATTAAATGTTTATGTAAAAGTTTAGTTGCTCTTTAAAGGGAGTCTTTCACCTCATTTTCACCTATATAACTAACAGCAGTGCCCCACAGAAGATTGCATACACATCCCAGACATACCTGTGTGCACGGTGTGTCTGTATTACATGTCCAGTAAAAGCACTTTTATTCTGCAGGAAAACAGCTCCCAAGTGCCCAGCTGAAAGTGAAACTAAAAACAGCTTTCTCTCCCAATTTTAATGGATTCTGATATACTGGATATAATAATATTTGAAAGCTTGGAATGCCAGCTTTCAAAGAAGGTCAGAACCATTTTTCTATCTGCTACCAATCCTAAAATATAAGCAGCTAAAGTCAGTCTGCTTTGGACACTTGCAGCAGCAGAGCTGGGCACTTGGGAGCTGTTTTCCTGCAGAATAAAAGTGCTTTTCCTGGACATGTAATACAGACACACAGTGCACACAGGTATGTCTGGGATGTGTCTGCAATCTTCTGTGGGGCAGTGCTCTTAGTTATACTGGTGAAAAACAGGTGAGAGACACTATTTTTAAAGGCAAATGCAAAATTCTGCCAATTTTGATGTATAAGGAAGGAATGTGGGTATCATAAAACAATTTGTCACCAGCAGGGGTCAGGGGAATATTTTCTACTTTGAACCCCCCAAAGTGCCATTATTCCCGCCCCCTAAATTGTGTTACATACAAAACAATAATCATGACCCAAACACAAAGAAAAGGAAAAAAGGAATACAATTATAAGGAAAATGCCAGAAACTTGGACGGTCTGACAAATCAGCAAGAGAATGTACAGATAACCCAAGACACTCTGTCCACACTTAAAGGCACAAAACTCAAGATTTTAATCCTAAATTTATTGCTGGTCAATTATATACCACCAACATATTCCACAGAACTGTACAGAGATAGTCCTCACAGTAATTCCAACCAGTGGAGCACACCACAAATCCCGATCTCAAACACACACACTAGGCCCAGCTTCATAAAAAGGCCAATTAAACTTGTTATTGGAGTTGGGAGAAAAGCAGAGTACCTGGAGGACACATAGGAACATGGAAACATGCAGATACAGTGGTTCCCCAAGTTACTATATTAATTGGTTCAAGGACGACCATTGTTCATTGAAACCATTGTAAGTTGAGTAATAAGTTCCAAAGCCCCAAAATATCATCCAAGATAAGAGAAAATGGAGATTTAAGGAAAATAAGCAGATAACTATGACTGATAAACACGTCCTTACATATAACACTCAGCAATAGCTGCTAACTAGCAACTAATGCAGTTATTTTACCAGAAAAGTGGTCTTGATTGGTTAGATCTCAGTCTGAGGCATTGTATGTTGAGTCTAGTTTTGTATGTTCAAAATATTGTACTTGGTTAGGTTCCAACCCAGGAACCCTGTAGGAACCATATAGTCAAAAACTATGTGAAAACCATATCTGGTCCAACAGAGTCTCAGGATAACAACTCACATGTAAGGAACCTTTATTTTGTACCTA
This sequence comes from Rhinella marina, assembly GCA_900303285.1. Classification (NCBI taxonomy): domain Eukaryota; kingdom Metazoa; phylum Chordata; class Amphibia; order Anura; family Bufonidae; genus Rhinella; species Rhinella marina. Next base: position 19,871 of record ONZH01025372.1, on the reverse strand, counting down.
CACTGTGCTTTTTGAACTTTTTTGTCAGTTGGAAAGCACAGATATCTGGCTCATATTGGTTGTTTTTTGCCTTCTGGAGGATTTGAGACGATTTTAGTCTTCCTCAGTCCTTACCTATCCTGAAATCGGATGTAATTTGTTCCATTTCCCTCATGAGGGCTGTGCCCAGGCTTTTAACGTTTTCCAAATGGTCCTTCATGGAGTATGACAGGTCCATAAGATAGTACAGATCAATGGGATAATCTTCTGCTCTTCTGAAGGTTAAATTAAATGTCTGGGGCTCGCCTACAGAAGGTACAGAAGTAAAAAGAAATTAGGATAATTTACCAAGCTTAGAAACGTTACAAAAAGTAACCTGACGCTACGTACCAGATCTCAGCTCGAATCTTAGCTGCTGGGGGCGGATCTGGGTGATGTTTGCAGGATCCATACGTTCTCCTTTGGCCTTGTTAGTTATGGCATTGTCTTTTAGCTTTTCTTTGCTGCCTCTGGGGTTTTGAATACTTTCTTCAGGGCATCTTTTACTTTTTAATGCAGCCAAGTCATCACAACGAGCAGATGTGGGTTCACCTTCTTGCAAGAAGTCCTAAAACGGGAAAAGGAAAGTTAACTACTGGACACATGAAGTAACGATGGGACTACACTTATCGGACGGCAGATTTAATAACATTATACAATTTCTATACCACAAGTGATTTCAGGTTCAAGAAAAGTTTTTTTTTGTTTGTTTGTTTTTTTGTTTTTTAAAGGGGTTGTCCCACGAAAAATATTCTACAGTTTTCAAACCAGCACCTGGATCTGAATACTTTTGTAACTGTATGTAATTAAAAATTTAGCATTGCCACCGAGTTATTCAATAAAATGTATCTGTATAGCGCCACCTGCTGTTTGTTTTTTCTTATTTCTTTGACCTGCTCACTGAGAAGGCCGCACATGCTCAGTTTCATCCTTCAGCTGCCTCCTGAGCTGTGATAGGATGAGCATGGACATGCCCCCTGAGCTCCAGCAGAAAAGACACTCCCCTTGAGCTGCCAGCTTTAAATAAATCTAGCAGAGCAATGAATGAGGAGATCTCTGGATCCATGTGAGGTACAGGGCTGGTTCTAGCTTCGTAAAAAAGAGATTGTCATGTGCTGATGTCTAATTTTCATTGTTTATATTAGTCATGGGATAACCCCTTTAAAGGGAACCTGTCATCTCCGAAACACCCCCTGAACTAGAGTAAGCGGTGTATAGTGTAAGTGATGCGGAATCCGAATATGTAAGTTTTATCTTCATACTCACTTCCATTCTGACGCTGTGCTCCCACAAACCTGCAGTAAAATGCACTCAGTGGACTCCAGTGCTCACTCACATAATGGAGAGGACTCAAAGAAGAGTCCAGTGAGTGCATTTTACTGCAAGTTTGTGGGAACACAGAGTCGGAATGGAAGTGAGTATGAAGATAAAACTTACATATTCGGATTCAGCATCACTTACACTATACAACACTTACTCTAGTTCAGGGGGTGTTTTGGTGATGACAGGTTCCCTTTAAGGAGAAAACTGTCTAGTCAGGTAGTCATAAAAAGTTGCCAAGAACTAACACATCAAAGCTCTACATCTGTTCTGTGATACAGTGGCCATATAGTGCATGTCCTCCCAATGAACATTAATATTATTTTTCTTACCTTATTTGGTCAAAATTTATGATGATTCATGTCTTGCATATTAATAAAATTATAACTTGGGAACGGAGCCTGAGATCTCCAAAAGAAAAACAGCATTTTAGTCAGGTGAACCACAGCTCTGTCTATGCAACACTGGCAGGGAGCCCGTGCGGTCATGTGAATGGGCCCTTAATCAGCCATATATTCACAGCAACCACCAAACTACTAGCCTTAGGGCTCATGCACACGAACATATTTCCTTTCCGTGTCAGTTCCGTTTTTATTTATCTTTGAACCGTATATGGACCCATTTGTTTCAATGGGTCCACACAAAAAAACAACAAAAAATTGGAAGTTACTCCGTGTGCATTCTGTTTCCGTATGTCCGTTCCACAATGGAGTAAAAAATAGAACATGTCCTATTATTGTTCGCATTATGGACAAGGATAGGACTGTTCTATCAGGGACCAGCTGTTCCGTTCCGCAAAATACGGAATGCACACGGACGTCATCCATGCTGTGAGTGCACATATATTCACCCTCTTTGCTATGAAACCCAGAAATAAGGTCTGGTCCAGCCAATTCACTAGATCACGTAATCCAACAAAGACACCAACAATAACACAGAAGGAGCTTCAACGATCCACAGCGGAGATCAGTGTGCTGTCCGCATCTTTTGCAGCCCCATTGAAATGAATTGGTCCGAACCCATTCTGCAAGATTGCAGGACAGATGTGGACTCACATACGGCCATCTGAATGAGCCCTAAGGAGCATATTATCACATATGAACAATCCCTCCTCAACTGCAAATCCACATTTGTTGCTGGAAAACAGGCCTCCTTCACATCTTCCCTGTCTCCTAACTCTAAACTATTTAACACTTTCAACACTCTTCTCCATACCCCAGTGCCCCGTCCTTCACCTCTCATCTCAGCCGAGGACTTTGCCACATCTACTTCGAACAAAAGACTGACCTCATCAGAGAAAGCTTCAAGAGAAGCGTCAGGCTACAGTCCGCACAGCCCCTCATCCCGGGCAGCTGTAAATATACTGCTGCGCAGCTACAAAGGAGAGGATGCGCAGGTAATTTTGAAGAGGAAGCAGTGAGCGAAGCGACCCCTTCAACAACTGATCAAGGGGGTGCTGGGAGTTGGACTCCTGACTATATGATATTGTTGACCTATCCTGACGATAGGTCATTAATATTTACCCACTGCACAACCCCCTTTAAAGGTCTTTCTCGAGGCGTGGACTCCACAAGATCTATAAAGGATTCCTTTGGCATCTGGCACCAACATGTTGGCAGTAGAGCCTTTAACAGAGCCGTTAGCTGCGATGTGCGATGGATCAGACTTCTTTTTCCAGTACATCCCAATTGAGATATGGGGATTTGAAGGCCAAGTCAACACCATGAACTCTTCGTGATGTTCCTTGTACCTCTTCTGAACAGTTTCTGCTGAATGGTCACTATCACTAGGGAACGTCGCTGCCATGAAGTTCTCTATTTTTTTTTACCAATGTTTAGGTTGGTGTAATGTGCCAAAAACATCCACGTGAATGCCAGGATCACCTCTAGCTTGCTTTCTATCCATAATGCATCCTGGTGCCATCTTTTCCTCAGGAAAGTGATAAACAGGCATCCAAACATCCGCCTGATGCAAAAGAAAACCTGATTCATCTGACAGGCCACCTACTTCCATTGCTTGCTGGTGCCCATTTTGGTATGTACTAACAGATGCATACTGAGAAAACCCTACAAGACCTGCCATCTGGAGATGCTCTGACCCAGTTGTCTAGACATCACAATTTGGCCCAGACGCTCAGATTCTCACGTGTGCCCATTTTGCCTGCTTCCACTTGCTGCCTTATACAGATGCCATGGTCACTACTTAACCATCAGCGTTATTCAGGTCACCCAGTGCCAGTGGTCATGGCTGATCGGTGAATCTGTGAAGCATGTATGGCGGCTTTCAGAATTGGGAAACTTTGGAATCTGAGTATAAACCATGTACCCCATACTTTTGGTCTGAAAAACCATTATAGCGCAGTAACCAACCAGCACCTTAGGCCACACATTGCCACCACCAAAACCACTTACCACTTTGGTGCACCACCCGCAGTTTGGTCCGGCCTGTATACACTCTCCACATGATTTGGTTTTTGCTTTTAAACATTCAGTTCCCCCTACATAAGAGAAACATACAGATGTATTACAGTACAAGCGCTTGGCTGTCTTGTGTAATGGCGTAACAGTGCTTGTATGTAAGCGGTAATCCATTCTTGTGATGACTATCCCATAACCGCAGCAGATACGTGTTTGTTAAGGCTACCTGCACATGTTGCGGATTCTCATATATTCTACAGTACCAGCAAAGTGTATGAGATTAGACACAATTTCATGTACAATTTGCTTTTTTCTTATGTCTAGAAATTGACCTGCGGTGCAGATTTTGAAATCCCCACCATGTTAATTGCTTGTGCAATTTTTGGTGTGGATTTTACTCTTTCCAATGGAAGGGTGAGATCTGTGGCAAAATCGTATTAATTCCGCAATTAGCACATGTGAATTTGGTGCAGAAACGCACGCAGAATTTCTGCCGATCAACCTGCATCTGTGTGCAGCTACGTACCCCAAGGCTAAAAGCACAAGTTCAGGATTGCATGCGAAAAATCAGTACTGTGAGAATTTGAAATTCTCATGCACACAATGCAGATTTTTTTCAGTGTGGATTTTGACCTACGGTGCAGATTTTAGAATCCGGAGCGAGTCAATTTATTTTATTTTCCCTGTCTAGATTTTCTCCATTCATTTCAATGGGGATAGTAAAATCCCGCATACAAATCTGTACCAATTGATGTGGATTGACCGCACAGATTTCCCTGCAAAAACCTGCAGATTTCAGTGTGGATTGTCCGCACATAAATCCTGAACGTGTGCATTTACTCTAAGGCCCCTTTCACACTAGCATCATGGATTAGGTCCGGATGGGTTCAGGGAAACCGCTCCATTTTGCAAGCAAGTTCAGTCAGTTTTGTCTGCGATTGCGTTCCGTTGTTCAGTTTTTTCCGCGCGGGTGCAATGTGTTTTGATGCGTTTTTCACGCGCATGATAAAAAACTGAAACAACATCTCGTAGCCACCATCGGTGAAAAACACACTGCATTCTCACTTGCTTCAGGATGCAATGCGTTTTTGACTAAAGCCCCATTCACTTCTATGGGACCAGGGCTGCGTGAAAAACGCAGAATATAGAACATGCTGTGTTTTTCCCGCAACACAGAACTAATGCAGGGAAAAAAACGCTCATGTACACAGACCCATTGAAATGAATGGGTCAGTGTGGGTGCTATGCATTCACGTCAAGCATTGCACCCGCGCGGAAAACTCTCTTGTGCGAAAGGGGCCTGAGGGTTCACCACAAGGACCAAGGAAAGACTAGATTTGATACCCAAGCAGATGGCACTTACCTTGTTGTGCACTGGTGTATGACAGTGAATAGATACACAGCCCCACAAGAAGTAGAAGACGTGCCATCTACAAAACAAGAAGTGCACAGGCTTAATTATAATTCTGTATCAAAAAGCCAGTAATTTCTTGCATACTTTGTATTAGAATTTCACTTTGTGGCTCTCTACATTGATATCAGGAGCCAATACAAAGCCATAGCTGACATATAAAGGGTTACACATATCGAAGGCCTATCCTCAGGATGGGTCATCAACACCTGGCACCCCAGTGATCTGTTGTTTCAGGCAGCTGTGGTGCTGGAAACTAAGGGGGTCATTTATTAAAGTGTAACTGTCATTCTTTTTTTTATTTGTGTAATGTATAGGGGCAGTGATACTGACCATTATTTTAATATACTTTAATTACTGAAATTGTACATTTCTATTAGAAAAATAGCTCTAAAGTGGCCCATTTTGAGCCTTAGCAACACTCCTCTGGCTTCTGTTTACATAACAGTGGATACTTGGTAACACTGACTGTGTTATGTAAACAGAAGACAGAGGAGCGTTGCTAAGGCTCAAAATGGGCCACTTTACAGCTATTTTCTAATAGAAATGTATGATTTCAGTAATTAGAGTATATTAGAGAAATGGTCAGTATCACTGCCCCTACACATTACAGAAATAAAAAGAAGAAATATGACAGTTACACTTTAAGCTGGAATACGCCTGTAGTTGTGCCGCAATCTGCGAGTTCAAAAAGTGGGTGGGGAAGGGGACAGGCCGGCAGGTCCATCTCGGTTACCATATAAAATGTTTTATTTTGCCTGTTTTCACGGACCAACAGACTCCATACAATTACGGTTTTTAAAATGTGGTTCTCAGAAAGGCCTTGGTGGGAAAAAAGTCACGTAGATGATCCACGTGCTTTCCACATCCATATGCATGTCCCACAAAAAGTCAGAACTCTTCCCACTAAAGTCAATGGGTCCAAGAAAAATGCAGATGCAACAAGGACTGCATCCATATTTCACGGATTGCAAAACGGATCCTGTTGTGTGCATGAGGCCTTTATTTGAGGTGCTTTAAAGGGGTTGTCCGAGTTATTTTTTTGTTCTTTATATGTTTCTAACTTGTCAGGTATAACAACTTTCCCATATACTTTGTGTTTCTAAAGCTGCTGGTTTCTCAGAGTTGACTGAGGGTCACATGACCTGTGATGTCACCTTATCTCCCTGGTCTGTGATGTTTCGTTCACAAGCCTCAGAGTTCAGATAACAGTCTGTACACGAGACGTCACTGGCCACGCCCCCTTTCTTTGCCAGGCTCCTGCTATCTGCTCTCTCCCTGGATTCCTTCAGATAAAACATTAACCCCTTCAGCCAGAACACACTGAAGGCTCAAGGCTTTACAACAAATAGTAGCTGCAGCAGTGAGAGGAGACAAATGCTGGGCAAGGAGCTATAGAGGAATTGTAGAAGAACAGATAGGGAGAATTTCCTGTGTATCAGCAGTGTCATTGTACAGCTGGGACTTGTAGTCCTACACATACAACATGCTGCTGAGTATTCTAGCAGGCAGACATGTCACTCAGCACTTGTATTCACTGCCTTTGCAGAGGGGGGGGGGGGGGAGGGGCAGAGATTGTTATTACTGCATGTAAACAAAGGCCAGAAGAGAACCAGAAGAAATTAGGAAATATAGATTTTTTTTTGCCTAAAACTTGCTGAACTTCGTTATATATTGCTGCCCATCAGATTTACAGTGCTATATTTTTTTTTCATAACTTGGACAACCCCTTTAATGGAGTATTAGGAGACTTCTTGGGTGACTTCTTCCCCCTGTTTACTTCTGAAAAGTTTCACAACTTTTCAAAGCTTTTTTTTTCTCATTTGGAGACTTTGAGATGGTATATGACATGCAGCTGTGCATTACTGCCATGACGAGAAAGGATGTGACATTTCTTGGCATGGTCGCGGCCACAAACCGCAGCCTCCACGTTGAAAACAATAGAAAGCAGATTCCACACAGCCGCCTTTTTGGTTTGGAATCTGTGCCAAATTCTGTTTGTGTGTGAACCCCCCCTTCCCCCCTACCTTTTCCTCAGGGTTGGCTGAGCATGCAGGTTTATTCTGTACAGACTGCATCCCAACCACAATTTGCTTGGTAAAAGCTCCAGTGTATGTGTGCACGGATTTAGAGGGCTCAATTTGCCCGACAAGAGGCTGAAGGACGTCCTGTTAGTCGGCTTGGTGTAACTTCTTATAACTCTTGAATTGTATATGCAGCCTGCGCTTTCCTATACAGCGCATAAGGCACGGTACACTGCCTGTATGGATTTACAGGGGCACCTGTGTGAGGTATACACTGGGAAGTCGCCTCCGACAACAGACTCCATAGTCCCCTTTCTGTATGTAGAGGTTACGTTGTACCAAGGGGTGCACTACAAACCCCTCCCTGTACAATGCACTCCAGCAAATCTACCCTGCAATGAGATCCCAAAAAAGAGGGGACACAGGGAAAACACTGCAGGCGATATAGAGCCTCCAGCTCTATATATCCCATCTCCGTGGGGGTCATCATATATGAAACGCCAGCTCTGCCAGACTGTACAGGAGCATAACCTTTAACCCCTTCACAGCCGTGCCTGTACCCTTTATCTGCTGTACTGCAAACTATATCACCCCCTCGGATCCTATAGTGAGAACAGTCACCCCAAAATCACTGCAGGGAGCTGTCCACAGACACTATACACCTCACTATATATATATATATATATATATATATATATATATATACACACACACAGTGTACACATCTCACTATATACACTATTTATAAACAATAGCTACATCCAGTTCTGTAGGAATATACATTATATATACACTATACAAACACACACACATCTATATATATATATACACACACACACACACACACACACACACTTCCCTATATATACACACATATATACAAATTATATATACACCTATATACATTGTAGATAGATGATAGCTACATCTAGTTCTATAGGAATATACATTATATATACACTATACACACACATATATACATACACCACCCTATATATACACACATATATACAAATTTATATATAAACCTATATGCATTGTAGATTCGATAGCTATATCGAGTTCAACAGGGAATACACATTATATATACACCTCTACACCCATATACACCCATTTATACCATAGGACTGCATATACTACACATAGACAGACACACACACAGTCTACACACAGGGCCGGTGTTAGGGGGGGGGGGCAAAACTGGGCAATTGCCCAGGGCCCCCATCGTCTAAGGGGCCCCCTGCTTCAGTGCTGCTGTTCAGCTTCCATGTTTGTGGAAGCAAGCGGGAGGACAGCTAAACAGCTGCACTTTACAGTGTAGAAATCATTACCACATTGCTGACCAGGACCTGCGATGTGGAGGAGGCAGAGCTAAGCGGTAAAGGCTAAATACTATACTCGGTAAGGACCTCCTGACGTCACACCATCACGTGACATTCCTAGGTCACGTGGGTCGGCAGCCGGCGCGCTCAGCATTTAGAGCAGGAAGGTTATGGATGGCTGCTCGGCAGCCTCTGTAGCAGTAAGAGGGGAGAGAGGAATCTGTCTGCCTGAGAGGTAGATGTGAATCCTGTGGATGGGCTGACAATTCTATGAGGTGAGATTGTATGCTGGGGAAGGGGGGGGGGGCTGTGCACTGTGTGGGATTGTATGTGGGAAGGGGGGCTGTGGCACTGTGTGGGGGATTGTATGCTGGGGAAGGGGGGCTGTGGCACTGTGTGGGGATTGTATGCTGGGGAAGGGGGGCTGTGGCACGTGTGGGATTGTATGCTGGGGAAGGGGGGGCTGTGGCACTGTGTGGGGATTGTATGCTGGGGAAGGGGGCTGTGGCACTGTGTGGGGATTGTATGCTGGGAAGGGGGGCTGTGGCACTGTGTGGGGATTGTATGCTGGGGAAGGGGGGCTGTGGCACTGTGTGGGGATTGTATGCTGGGGAGGGGGCTTGTGGCACTGTGTGGGGATTGTATGCTGGGGAAGGGGGGCTGTGGCACTGTGTGGGGATTGTATGCTGGGAAGGGGGCTGTGGCACTGTGTGGGATTGTATGCTGGGGAAGGGGGCTGTGGCACTGTGTGGGGATTGTATGCTGGGGAGGGGGGCATTCTGTTTTGCATTCCATCATAATAGACGTCTATGGGCACCATATCGGATCTGTCCGGTTTCATTATGAAGGACAGGACTTTGTTTTTCGTCCTGTATAACGGAGACGGACGGATCCGTTCTGCTGCCCATAGACTTCTATCATGATGGAGACTAAAGGCTTCTGTCTTGCGTTCCGTCATAGAATTCCGTTATATCGGGATTCCTCCACTGCCTGAACGCCAGACATGTAAAGTTGGGGTTCGCTCCTCCCTAGTTATTATTGTCTCCCCTGCCTGATATCTTCTACTGTTTTATATACAGGTGAAATCTTCAATAAAAACTAAGTTTTATCCAATTTTTTTAACTTTTTTTTTTTTTTAAAGTAATTATCTTCAGGTGTTCTTCTGCTTGTATCTGTGGGTAGAGATCGGCAGCAGCATCTAGAATGACCCCCACAGCCCTCCACACTAAGGCCTCTTGCAGACGAGCGTGACACATCTACTGGCCTGAACTCCCAGCACTGACGGGGTTACATAGCATTATACTGATTTACGATGCTATGTAACCCTTACAGTTCTGGAATGTATTAGATAACAGTGACAGCCTTATGTTAGTGTTATCCAATACATTCCAGAACTGTAAGGGTTACATAGCATCATAAATCAGTATAATGCTATGTACCCCTGTCAGTGCCGGAGTTCAGGCCAGTAGCGTTGCGGGAGACGTGTGTGTGTGTGTGTGTGTGTGTCACACTCGTCTGCAAGGGGCCTAAGCCGCCTGCTGACCAGCAGCTCCCTGCATTGTACAATGCTTTAACCCCTTCCTAACTTCCCAGCATAAATATACGTTGGCAGTTGGGTATTTAGAGCACCATATCCCCGGGTGCCTGCAGGACTAATATATGCACATGACATAACATCCATTGCACTCATTTAACCTCCTCAGATGCTGTTGTCAAATGTGTTGTCTGAAAATCCATGAACACGTGCTCCTTGTCATGCATTGGCTCCTCCAAGTTTGGGTCAGGGGAGCCGGATTGTGTGTGCAGCAACCTTAGTCCTCCTGAGTGATCCAAGGCTGCCACAGCTACGTTCCTCTGAAGACCCTGCCTGTGCATTGGAGTCTGAGACATGCAGTTTAAATATATATATAATTTCAAATCATACTATTTTCCTAAAACTATAACTAAGTAAAACAATATAAGTTACTGTAATCGTACTGACCGAGAATGAAGAGAACAGGTCAGTTTTATCTCATAGAGAACGCTGTAAAAACAAAACCAATAAAACTATAAAACTATATAAATGTGGTATCACTGTAATCATACTGACCCGGAGAATGTAGAGAACAGGTCAGTTTTATCTCATAGAGAACACTGTAAAAACAAAACCAATAAAACTATATAAATGTGGTATCACTGTAATCGTACTGACCGAGAATGAAGAGAACAGGTCAGTTTTATCTCATAGGGAACACTGTAAAAACAAAACCTATAAAACTATATAAATGTGGTATCACTGTAATCATACTGACCCGGAGAATGTAGAGAACAGGTCAGTTTTATCTCATAGAGAACACTGTAAAAACAAAACCCATAAAACTATATAAATGTGGTATCACTGTTAATCGTACTGACCGAGAATGAAGAGAACAGGTCAGTTTTATCTCATAGAGAACACTGTAAAAACAAAACCAATAAAACTATATAAATGTGGTATCACTGTAATCGTACTGACCCGGAGAATGTAGAGAACAGGTCAGTTTTATCTCATAGAGAACACTGTAAAAACAAAACCCATAAAACTATATAAATGTGGTATCACTGTAATCGTACTGACCGAGAATGAAGAGAACAGGTCAGTTTTATCTCATAGAGAACACTGTAAAAACAAAACCCATAAAACTATATAAATGTGGTATCACTGTAATCGTACTGACCGAGAATGAAGAGAACAGGTCAGTTTTATCTCATAGGGAACACTGTAAAAACAAAACCTATAAAACTATATAAATGTGGTATCACTGTAATCATACTGACCCGGAGAATGAAGAGAACAGGTCAGTTTTATCTCATAGGGAACGCTGTAAAAATAAAACCGTGGTGGAATTGACTTTTGTTTTCCAATTCCACCCCAGTTGGACTTAATTTTGCAGCTTCCCACTACATCATATGCAATATAAAATTACTAGAAAGTATAACTTGTTTTGCAAAAAACAAGCCCTCATATGGCTATGTGAAAGGAAAAAACAAAGTTAAGGCTGGCAGTAAAAATCTAAAATGGCCCTGTCCTGAATGGGTTAAAGGGGTTAGCCAAGACAAAAACAGACCTCCTAGATCTGTCATACTCGCACTGGCGATTTTACTTACCTGGGCCCCACTGCTGAATTCGGCCCGTGTCGCCAGTCACAGGCTTCAGTGGTTACCTCTTCCCCTTATGTCATGTTTGACGTCACACTTTCCGAATTCAGCGACGGGGACTAGGTGAGTATTATCACCAGTGCGGGACTGTTTTACTTTTGGTTGCAGCACTGAATGCGTTTCCTGGTGGGATCAGCCATACCCAGAACGGTGCCATTTTGTGGAGAAGAAAAAAAAGAGACCAGATAGTATAATATATTTGCTAATCTGCCAGCAAAGTATTAAAAGAAATAGAAACAGACACAGACCAAACATACACTACTCACTAAAAGTTAGGGATATTTGGCTTTCGGTTGAAATTTATGGACAATGTAAAAAGTTCCAGCTCCAGTGATATTATATAATGAAAGTCGGGCATTAAGTAGAAGCAGGGATGGTGATTTCTTTATCTCAGAAAATTTACGGAAACAAAAGCCAACACCAGTGCTGGGTATACCGCCACGTAATGTCAGTGTCTCACCCACGCCAGTGCTGGGTATAACGCCACATAATGTCAGTGTCTCACCGACCCCAGTGCTGGGTATACCGCCACGTAATGTCAGTGTCTCACCCACGCCAGTGCTGGGTATACCGCCACATAATGTCAGTGTCTCACCGACCCCAGTGCTGGGTATACCGCCACGTAATGTCCGTGTCTCACCGACCCCAGTGCTGGGTATACCGCAACGTAAAGTCAGTGTCTCACTGACCCCAGTGCTGGGTATACCGCCACAAAATGTCACTCTCTCAGGTACTTGTCCTGTGGCCTTCAGCATCAATTCCAGCTTGACAATGACGTCTCCTGCTGTTCACAAGGTGACTTCTTGTCTTCTGAGGCATGGCATCCCGCTCTTCTTGAAGGGTGGCCCTCAGGTCATTGTGGTTCTGGGATACATAGTTACGAGCCTCATCTGATCTAATAGGTTTTCAATGGGATTCAGGTCTGGAGAAAGTGCAGCCACTCCACTTGAGGTACCCCAGTCTCCAGCAGCCGCTCCATGTGAGGTCCTCTAGTCTCCAGCAGCCGCTCCGTGTGAGGTCCTCCAGTCTCCAGCAGCCGTTCCCTAATGATGCGACCTCGATGAGCTGGAGCATTGTCCCCCATGAAGATTAAATTATCCCTTCATACAGAAGCACAATTACTGGATTAATGATGGTATTCAAGTAGTCGGGGCTTGTCACTGGACCATTCACACAGTGTAGGGCAGTTCTGTATTGACTAGACACACCTGCACACACTGTAACACCACCAAAGGCTGATGCAGAGCGCTCTCCTTGACATCCCTAACATTGTTGGCGGCCATCATTTCTGCTCAGTGTGAATCGGCTTTCATCAGTGAACAGCACTGATGCCCACTGGTACCTCGTCCAGCGTAGATACTCCCTGGCCCATGCAAGATGATGACACCTGTGGTCAGGTACCTTGCAGATCAGCTAGAATGCACACCATGCTGATGTAAACGTTTTTAAATGCTCTGACATGACACTTGGGTGTCTCTCACCTCCCTAAAATGTGCCTGGAGTTGTGTGGTATTCATCATCCAGTTCTGCAGGGCATTGCTTACAATGAAGAGGTCATCAGTGTGGGATGTGGCCACAGGACATCCATTTTCATGCCATTCTTTGACTCTTCCAGTCTCTGATACAACCTGCTGATGACACTCTGAGAACATCCTGCCTAAATGGCGAGGTCCTGTTGATCAATCTTGGTCTCATGATGATAAAATGGTAACCGCATGATGAGGAGGACTGTTTAAATACCAGTTCCAACTGATCCAGGAAATTTATTGGGTGATTCATGGATCAAACACATGGTGTGAATTTTACCATTAGGCTCCTTGTTAGAGAACAGCAAGTTGTGCAAAATGTACTGAAACATTGAACATCGTCCACTTGCAGTGCTCACCTGCACTTAAGTCCTCTGGGGCACGAACACAGCCTGGATTCGGCTGTAATATATCCCATGAAAATGAAGAAAAAAGTTCAGCTCCTTAAATAGCAACTTCTTTATTTCAAGTGGTAAAATGCATCAGGAGTACAGTGTATGTCTACGCGTTTCGGACCCACAATTTTGGTCCTTACTGATGAGTAAGGACCAAAATTGTGGGTCAGAAACGCATAGACATATACTGTACTCCTGATGGATTTTACCACTTGAAATAAAGAAGTTGCTATTTAAGGAGCTGAACTTTTTTCTTCATTTTCATGAAACATTGAACAGTTTCAGAAAACTTACAATTCAATTTTTTGCATCACGCTGTGTACAATCACCATTTATGTTTGTATTAGTGATGAGCGAATCACCGAAGTCGCGTCACTAAAAAAATCATTCTAATACTGTGTGGAGATTTGTCTCTGCACAGTATTAGAATGTATGGGCTCAGATGAGCCGAAGTTATTTTTCCCCGAAGGCCCGCGAGACTTCGTATACTTAATAACTTTGGTAATTAATTATTTCAGTAAAAAACCTGGTGACTGAACTCGGGTTCAGTTCCAAGGTACCACTTGGAAGCAAACCCAAGTTTGGTTACAAGGTTTTTTACTGAAATAATTACCGGAGTTAATATACGAAGTCTCGCGGGCCTTCGGGGAAAAATAACTTCGGCTCATCTGAGCCCATATCATCCACCAGTAATTTCAGTGGCTATACAAGGGGAAGCACTGTCAGACTCTGCATCAGCCTCCCAGTCAGTATTAACCAGTGATTGCAATAGCTGTTGAGCTACTGTTATTATTGAGGAAGGAGATGAAAATGTGGAAAGTACGACTGAGGCTACTTTCACACTTGAGTTTGCAGGATCCGTTTGTGAAATCCGTCCAGGCTCTCACAAACGGATCCGTCATGATAATACAACCGTCTGCATCTGTTCTGAACGGATCTGTTTGTATTATCTTTTACATAGCCAAGACAGATCCATCATGAACTCCATTGAAAGTCAATGGAGGACGGATCTGTTTTCTGTTGTGTCAGACAAAACGGATCCGTACCCATTGACTTACATTGTGAGTCTTGACGGATCAGTTTCCGTCACGTGGACACCAAAACGCTGCAGGCAGCGTTTTAGTGTCCGCCTCCAAAACGGAATGGAGACTGTACTGAAGAAAAATGATGCATTCTGAACGGATCCTTTTCCATTCAGAATTCATTAGGGAAAAACTGATCAGTTTATGACTGTTTGTGAGAGCCGGTGACGGATCTCACAAACGGATCCAGCAAACGCAAGTGTGAAAGTAGCCTGAGCCGTCAACATCATCTGACAACAGGATGATGTTACCTCTGATGTCACCCTCATTTTTTGCCTCTTCCTACTATTATGCCTTCACTAACATCTCATTTTACTGCCCCCGTCCACTAGTAATGTGTCAGCTCCATCCAGGATCTGCCCCTCCTAAAGGGATGCATTTTGAAAGGCTATTTAAAAAAAAAGCTGCTTCATTTCTGAACCACAATATGGCACTGGCACAATATTTTTAGAAAGTTTGAGTAACAACTTCCTAGTTAATAGAAGAAAAAGGTCCTTTTGGAGTACGGGAAATAGCCACTTCAGTGTGAGTCGGCTAAATCCTATCCATGAAAAGGACCTCAGCAGTATGAATCGTCCCTAGTATATAATAAATGGAAAATGTCCTTTTGGAGTATGGGAAATAGTCACTTCAGTGTGAATCGGCTAAATCCTATCCCTGAAAAGAACCTCCGCAGTATGAATCCTCCCTAGTACATAATAGATGGAAAAGGTCCTTTCGGAGTACGGGAAATAGTCACTTCACTGTGATTCGGCTAAATCCTATCCATGAAAAGGACCTCAGCAGTATGAATCTGCCCTAGTATATAATAGATGGAAAAGGATTACGGGAAATAGCCACTTCAGTGTGAGTCGGCTAAATACTATCCCTGAAAAGGACCTCAGCAGTATGAATCCTCCCTAGTATATAATAAATGGGAAAAAAGGTCCTTTTGGAGTATGGGAAATAGTCACTTCAGTGTGAGTCGGCTAAATCCCGTATCTGAAAAGGACCTCAGCAGTATGAATCCTGCCTAGTACATAATAGATGGAAAAGGTCCTTTCGGAGTACGGGAAATAGCCACTTCAGTGTGAGTCGGCTAAATACTATCCCTGAAAAGGACCTCAGCAGTATGAATCCTCCCCAGTACATAATAAATGGAAAAAGGTCCTTTTGGAGTATGGGAAATAGTCACTTCAGTGTGAATCGGCTAAATCCTATCCCTGAAAAGAACCTCCGCAGTATGAATCCTCCCTAATGCATAATAGATGGAAAAGGTCCTTTTAGAGTACAGGAAATAGTCACTTCAGTGTGAGTCGGCTAAATCCTGCCCATGAAAAGGACCTCAGCAGTATGAATCCTCCCTAGTACATAAGAGATGGAAAAGGTCCCTTTGGAGTATGGGAAATAGTCACTTCAGTGTGAGTCGGCTAAATCCCGTATCTGAAAAGGACCTCAGCAGCATGAATCCTCCTAGTACATAAGAGATGGAAAAGGTCCTTTTGGAGTACGGGAAATAGTCACTTCAGTGTGAGTCGGCTAAATCCTATCCCTGAAAAGGACCTCCGCAGTATGAATCCTCCCTAATGCATAATAGATGGAAAAGGTCCTTTTGGAGTACGGGAAATAGTCACTTCAGTGTGAGTTGGCTAAATCCTGTATCTGAAAAGGACCTCAGTGGCAAGAATCCTCCTAGTACATAAGAGATGGAAAAGGTCCTTTTGGAGTACGGGAAATAGTCACTTCAGTGTGTGTCGGCTAAATCCTGTCCCTGAAAAGGACCTCAGCAGTATGAATCCTCCTAGTACATAATAGAGGGAAAAGGTCCTTTTGGAGTACGGGAAATAGTCACTTCAGTGTGAGTCGGCTAAATCCTATCCATGAAAAGGACCTCAGCAGCATGAATCCTCCTAGTACATAATAGAGGGAAAAGGTCCTTTTGGAGTACGGGAAATAGTCACTTCAGTGTAAGTCGGCTAAATCCTGTCCCTGAAAAGGACCTCAGCAGTATGAATCCTCCTAGTACATAAGAGATGGAAAAGGTCCTTTTGGAGTACGGGAAATAGTCACTTCAGTGTGAGTTGGCTAAATCCTGTATCTGAAAAGGACCTCAGCAGCATGAATCCTCCCTAGTACATAATAGGTGGAATACGTCCTTCTGGAGTACGGGAAATAGCCACTTCAATGTGAGTCGGCTAAATCCCGTATCTGAAAAGGACCTCAGGAATATGAATCCTCCCCAGTACATAATAGGTGGAATAGGTCCTTTTGGAGTACGGAAAATAGCCACTTCAGTGTGAGTCGGCTAAATCCCATATCTGAAAAGGACCTCAGGAATATGAATCCTCCCCAGTACATAATAGGTGGAATAGGTCCTTTTGGAGTATGGGAAATAGCCACTTCAGTGTGAGTCGGCTAAATCCTGTAAAAGCTGCTTCATTTCTGAACCACAATATGGCACTGGCACAATATTTTTAGAAAGTTTGAGTAACAACTTCCTAGTTAATAGAAGAAAAAGGTCCTTTTGGAGTACGGGAAATAGCCACTTCAGTGTGAGTCGGCTAAATCCTATCCATGAAAAGGACCTCAGCAGTATGAATCGTCCCTAGTATATAATAAATGGAAAAGGTCCTTTTGGAGTACGGGAAATAGTCACTTCAGTGTGAGACGGCTAAATCCTGTATCTGAAAAGGACCTCAGGAATATGAATCCTCCCTAGTACATAATAGAGGGAAAAGGTCCTTTTGGAGTACGGGAAATAGCCACTTCAGTGTGAGTCGGCTAAATCCTGTATCTGAAAAGGACCTCAGGAATATGAATCCTCCCCAGTACATAATAGGTGGAAAAGGTCCTTTTGGAGTACGGGAAATAGTCACTTCAGTGTGAGTTGGCTAAATCCCGTATCTGATAAGGACCTCAGCAGTATGAATCCTACCAGTACATAATAGAGGGAAAAGGTCCTCTTGGACCTTACCACAGGATCTCACATTTTTGCAGTGCTCAGAAGTCACATTTTTGTTTTATTGTTTATTGTAAAGATAAAAAATATTTTACAACTTAATATAACTTTATTGTATATTATTAGAGATGAGCGAGTAGTGAAATATTCGAAAGTTCGAAATTCGATTCGAATAGACTGCGAAATTCGACTATTCGACCGGATATCGAATCCCATTATAGTCTATGGGAAAAAAATGCTCGCCACTTGGAAATCTCAATTCGACCACTTGGAGGTCACCAAGTCCACCCTGGAACCTCAGAAAAGGATGCCAACACTGCTGGAATGCAACTGGGACAGCAGGGGAAGCATGTCTGGGTGCATATAACGCGCCCAAGTCGCACTATTACGCCACTATCACAGCCTCTCAACAATACACTCCAAAGACAATGTAACCTCTCTGTAAAGTGAGACCATACAAGGAAACCTTCTTTCCTCTACATTACCATAGACCCCAAGCCAAACTAGACAAAAAAGAAGATAAAATTCTAAACCCCTTAAAATCACGTTGCCTATGACAACCACAGATGGCATAAGCAAAGGGAAAAGCAAATAGACCCCACCCCTAATTGTCATTGTGTGTGTGAGATGTGGTCAGACATGTCTTCTTTAAAATGTAAAAACAACTCAAACACATGCAGAAGCCTTAAAATGCCCAAATTGTTGGCGCTTGAGATGTCAGTCACCCGACCTGGCCCAGTGTCATGTATAGCAGGTAAAGGCAGTGGGGATGTTGAGGATGCGTAGGACCGCAAAAGGCAGGAAGAGGCGTGGCTGGCCCAGAGGCTCATGGAAAATTTTGGGAGGGCCCAAGAGGTGACCGTCTAAAATTTTGTGGAGGCCAAGAGGTGAGACCTCTTAAAATTTGTGGAGGCCCAAGAGGTGAGACCTCTTAAAAATTTTGTGAGCCCCAAGAGGTGAGACCTGTTAAAATTTTGTGGAGCCCAAGAGGTGAGACCTCTTAAAAATTATGTGGAGGCCAAGAGTGAGACTTAAAATTTATGTGGAGGCCCAGAGGTGACTCTTAAATTTTGTGGAGGCCCAAGAGGTGAGATGTAAATTTTTGTGGAGGCCCAAGAGGTGAGACCTGTTAAAATTATGTGGAGGCCCAAGAGGTGAGACCTCTTAAACAAGACCTCTTAAACATTTTGTGGAGGCCCAAGAGGTGAGACCTCTTAAAATTATGTGGGGCCCAAGTGAGACTGTTAAAGATTTTGTGGAGGCCCAGAGGTGAGACTATTTAAAAATTATGTGGAGCCCAAGAGGGAACCTGTTAAAAATTTATGTGGAGGCCCAAGAGGTGAGACTATTAAAAATTATGTGGAGGCCAAGAGGTGAGATGTAAAGGTGATTTGTGGAGGCCCAGAGTGAGACCTCTTAAACATTTTGTGGAGGCCCAAGAGGTGAGACCTTATTAAAAATTATGTGAGGCCCAAGAGGGAGACTGTTAAAGATTTGTGGAGGCCCAAGAGGTGAGACGTATTAAAAATTATGTGGAGGCCAAGAGGGAGACCCGTTATAAATTATGTGGAGCCCAAGAGTAAGACATGTGGTGGGCCCAAGAGGTGAGACTTATTAAACTTTAGTGGAGGCCAAGAGGTGAAGACGTATTAAAATTTTGTGGAGGCCCAAGAGGTGAGACCTCTTAAAAATTATGTGGAGGCCCAAGAGGTGAGACCTCTTTTAAAATTTTTAGGCAGAGCCTGAGATTTGTGACAAGAGTTTAAAAATTATGTGGAGGCCCAAGAGGGGAGACCTGTTAAAAATTATGTGAGCCAAGAGGTGAGATTTTGTGGACAGTTGAGATTAAAATTATGTGGAGGCCCAAGAGGTGAGACCGTGTAAAATTTATGTGGAGGCCCAAGAGGGAGAGGCCCGTATTAAAATTATGTGGAGGCCCAAGGTGAGACCTCTTAAAATTATGTGGAGGCCCAGAGGTGAGACCTCTTAAAATTTTGTGGAGGCCCAAGAGGTGAGACTTAAAAATTATGTGGAGGCCAAGAGGGAGACCTGTTAAAGATTTGTGGAGGCCAAGAGGTGAGACGTATAAAAAATTATGTGGACCAAGAGGGGACCCTTAAATTATGTGGGAGCCCAAGAGTGAGATTAAAATTTTGTGGAGGCCAAGAGGTGAGACCTGTAGATTAAACATTTTGTGGAGGCCCAAGAGGTGAGACCCCAAGAGGTGAGACGTATTAAAAA
>ONZH01025369.1:0-122451 GCA_900303285.1 Rhinella marina | reverse complement strand
TGTCTATAGCCCTCTGTTACAGTGTAGCAGGATATATAGCCCTCTGTTACAATGTATCAGTGTGGACAATCCTCTTTTACACTGTATCTGTAGACTGTCCTCTCTCCTAGTCTCCCATAGAGTGTTTCTTGCCAACACTGATACATTGTAACAAATAACCTCTTCTTCTATATCGTGCTGCCAGTCAGTAATATCCAGGTACTGGAGGGAATGAGGTGGGCAGCCAGATATTACTTGGGGATATTAGAAACAAATAGAGGGCCCCCAGTGAAAGTTCGGGCCCTATCTGGACTTTGCTGTGTCCCCTCCTCTCTTGCTGGGTCATGATTGCCGACTAATCATCTTCCTCCAGATATTGATGAGTGTTCGTCCATCCCGAGCCCCTGCAAGCCAGGCTTCCACTGTATAAACACCCTGGGATCGTACGTGTGCCAGCGCAAACACCTGAACTGCAACCGCGGGTACAAGTCCAACGAGAACGGAACCACGTGCATCGGTGAGGAGCTTGTTATATGTATAGACGTGTACATGAGCCCCAGGGCACAATCTGCGGATCCATTTTACAAAGCCACAAAACGGACAGGAGTAGGACACGTTCCATTTCTTTTTTGCGGACATACAGACATGGAATCCACAAAGAGTCATTTCCGTTTTTTTTCAAGCCCTATTGAAATGAATGGTTCCGCATACAGACCTGTAAAAAAACGGAACGGAAACTGACCTCTGTTAAAAAAAAAAAAAAAAACTCTTGCTGTCAGTGAATGGGAACATCCAGGGGCTGAAAACCCCTCCAGATCTTATAGTTCTCACAGCTGAGAGTTTGTTACATTTGTATCTAGATAATCTTGTGAGCTAAAGCAGTGCCAATCTCTCTTCTGTCCTGATATTTTGTTACAGTGTGTCAGCGCAGGTGAAATCGTTCCATCTATTTACAAACTCTGTGATGCAGGATATAAATATATTGTAGATCTCCTGGGGGTCCGGTGACTGGTCGCGCCGTTGCGGTGGTGCTCTGGACGCCCCCTGAGTGCCGTGGTTGGCACAGCTGGTGCCTTGCATGTTTCCATGTGTTTGTCGCTGGCTCCTGACATGCTCCTTCTTTGCAGACATTGATGAATGTGTCGGGCGGTCGCACAACTGCTCCAGTGAACAGACCTGTTACAATCTCCCGGGGTCTTATCGCTGCGACTGTAAGGCCGGGTATCGCTTCGACACATTCAGCAGGCGATGTGTGGGTACGTGACCTGCCAAATATTCCGGCGTATTCTTATACACTGCGTTACATGTGGCTTCAACTTCTCCTGTTCTTACAGACGTCAATGAGTGCTGGGTGTATCCGGGGAGAATGTGTCACCATACGTGTGAGAATACGGTGGGCTCTTACCGCTGCTCGTGCTTCGCTGGCTTCCGATTAGCGCAGGATTCGAAACACTGTGAAGGTAAATCTGTCCTCCAGGTATTTATGCTCCTGTTCACATTAGAACCAACACTGGTAACAGATCGTTCACATCTATTGTAATCAGATCATGTGACTGGTGATTATTTCTATACAGATGTTAATGAGTGTGAGCAGAACCCGTGTAACCAGGAGTGCACCAACATCTACGGCTCCTACCAGTGTTACTGCAAGGAGGGGTACAAGCTGGGCGATGACGGCACCACCTGCGAAGGTAACAGAGTGCAGCACTCTATGGAACTATTGTTGGTGCACTGTATTGTACTGTTATTGGTGCACTCTGTGGCACTGTTATTGGTGCACTGTATGGCACTGTTATTGGTGCACTGTATGGCACTGTTATTGGTGCACTGTATTGTACGGTTATTGGTGCACTGTATGGCACTGTTATTGGTGCACTGTATGGCACTGTTATTTGTGCACTGTATTGCACTGTTATTGGTGCACTGTATGGCACTGTTATTGGTGCACTGTATGGCACTGTTATTGGTGCACTGTATGGCACTGTTATTGGTGCACTGTATGGCACTGTTATTTGTGCACTGTATTGCACTGTTATTGGTGCACTGTATGGCACTGTTATTGGTGCACTGTATGGCACTGTTATTGGTGCACTGTATAATGAAGCATTATGACCAATGATCCTGCACAATGTCAATGATTTTCTTACTCTTCCAGATATTGACGAATGTCGCCAGAGTATCGGATCTTTGTGCACTTTTGCTTGTGTCAACACCCCAGGAAGTTACCAGTGTGCGTGCCCAGAGCATGGGTACACAATGTCCGCCAATGGGCTAACGTGCAAAGGTAAAAGGAACAGTAATGAACTTATCCCATTCACAGCTTTGTTAAAGGAATTGCATAGATTGTATCGCCATCTAGTGGCCGCTCACCTGTAATGCAGGACAATCAAAATTCTACAAAATGTTGTTTTGTAACATTACATGAAAATAAGTTAACTAGTTATAGAAACCAATTTGCAGCTACAGTCATAATGGGGTTAATTAGTATTAGGATAGTTTTTCTTGAGCTCCAAGTGTTTTTTTTTAAACTTATAATAGTTATTCTTAGCTTATTCAAGCTTGTAAAAGCTTGTTAGATCTCATTAGAGTAAGATACAAAGTATCCGCCCATTAATCTGAATAAACTAACATTTATCCTTATTTCACTTTCTTTTCCTTCATCAGACATTAACGAGTGTGAAATCGGGACCCACAACTGCACATCGTCAGAGGAATGTTATAACATCCAGGGGAGTCACAAGTGTCTGTCTTTCGAATGCCCCGAAAACTACCGGAAAGTCTCCAACATGTATGTTTTAAAGACTGCAAATATTCTTCTGCATACGCCTGAGCTCCCTCTAGTGGTGGCTGTATATATCTGTATGTAGTAATCTCCTGAGCTCCCTCTAGTGGTGGCTGTATATATCTGTATGTAGTAATCTCCTGAGCTCCCTCTAGTGGTGACTGTATATATCTGTATGTAGTAATCTCCTGAGCTCCCTCTAGTGGTGGCTGTATATATCTCTATGTAGTAATCTCCTGAGCTCCTCTAGTGGTGGCTGTATATATCCTATGTAGTAATCTCCCTGAGCTCCTCTAGTGGCGGCTGTATATATCTCTATGTAGTAATCTCCTGAGCTCCCTCTAGTGGTGGCTGTATATATCTGTATGTAGTAATCTCCTGAGCTCCCTCTAGTGGTGGCTGGATATCTGTATGTAGTAATTTTAGCTCCCTCGGTCTGTTATATATCTATGTAGTAATCTCCTGAGAGCTCCCTCTAGTGGTGGCTGTATATATCTGTATGTAGTTAATCTCCTGAGCTCCCTCTAGTGGTGGCTGTATATATCTCTATGTAGTAAATCTCCTGAGCCCCTCTAGTGGCGGCTGTATATATCTCTATGTAGTAACTCCTGAGCTCCCTCTAGTGGCGGCTGTATATATCTGTATGTAGTAATCTCCTGAGCTCCCTCTAGTGGTGCTGTATATATCTGTATAAGTAATTTCCTGAGCTCCCTCTAGTGGTGGCTATATCTGTATATATCTGTAGTATAGTATATATCGTGATATATATCTTCCTGAGCTCCCTCTAGTGGATAGCTAGTGATTATGCTCTATGTAGTAATCTCCTGAGCTCCCTCTAGTGGTGGCTGTATATATCTCTATGTATGTAGTAATCTCCTGAGCTCCCTCTAGTGTGGCTGTATATATCTGTATGTAGTAATCTCCTGAGCTCCCTCTAGTGGTGCTGTATATATCTGTATATAGTAATCTCTGAGCTCCCTCTAGTGGTGGCTGTATATATCTGTATGTAGTAATCTCCTGAGCTCCTCTAGTGGTGGACTGTATATATCTGTATGAGTAATCTCCTGAGCTCCCTCTAGTGGTGGCTGTATATATCTGTATGTAGTAATCTCCTGAGCTCCCTCTAGTGGTGGCTGTATATATCTATATGTAGTAATCTCCTGAGCTCCCTCTAGTGGTGGCTGTATATATCTGTATGTAGTAATCTCCTGAGCTCCCTCTAGTGGTGGCTGTATATATCTTATTAGTAATCTCTGAGCTCCCTCAGTGGGCGTATATCTCTATGAGTAATCTCTGAGCTCCTCTAGTGGTGGCTGTATATATCTGTATGTAGTAATCTCCTGAGCTCCTCTAGTGGTGGCTGTATATATCGTATGTAGTAATCTCCTGAGCTCCCTCTAGTGGTGGCTGTAATATATGATTACTGTAGTAATTCTCCTGAGCTCCCTCTAGTGGTGGCTGTATATATCTGTATGTAGTAATCTCCTGAGCTCCTCTAGTGGTGACTGTATATATCTCTACTGTATATAATCTCTATGTAGTAATCTCCTGAGCTCCTCTATAGTGGTGGCTGTATATATCTCTATGTAGTAATCTCCTAAGCTCCCTCTAGTGGCGGCTGTATATATCTCTGGCGGCTGTAGTATATGTATATCTCCTAGCTCCCTCTAGTGGCGGCTGCTGTAATCTCCTAAGCTCCCTCTAGTGGTGGGCTGTATATATCTGTATATAGTAATCTCCTGAGCTCCCTCTAGTGGTGGCTGTATATATCTATATGTAGTTATCTCCTGAGCTCTCTCTAGTGGTGGCTGTATATATCTGTATATAGTAATATCCTGAGCTCTCTCTAGTGGTGACTGTATATATCTGTATGTAGTTATTTCCTGAGCTCTCTCTAGTGGGCTGTATATATCTGTATGTAGTAATCTTCTGAGCTCCCTCTAGTGGTGGCTGTATATATCTGTATGTAGTAATCTCCTGAGCTCCCTCTAGTGGTGGCTGTATATATCTATATGTAGTAATCTCCTGAGCTCCCTCTAGTGGTGGCTGTATATATCTGTATATAGTAATCTCCTGAGCTCCCTCTAGTGGTGGCTGTATATATCTATATGTAGTTATCTCCTGAGCTCTCTCTAGTGGTGGCTGTATATATCTGTATATAGTAATATCCTGAGCTCTCTCTAGTGGTGACTGTATATATCTGTATGTAGTTATTTCCTGAGCTCTCTCTAGTGGTGGCTGTATATATCTGTATGTAGTAATCTTCTGAGCTCCCTCTAGTGGTGGCTGTATATATCTGTATGTAGTAATCTCCTGAGCTCCCTCTAGTGGTGGCTGTATATATCTATATGTAGTAATCTCCTGAAGCTCCCTCTAGTGGTGGCTGTATATATCTGTATGTAGTAATCTCCTGAGCTCCCTCTAGTGGTGACTGTATATATCTGTATGTAGTAATATCCTGAGCTCCCTCTAGTGGTGGCTGTATATATCTGTATGTAGTAATCTTCTGAGCTCTCTCTAGTGGTGGTGTATATATCTATATGTAGTTATCTCCTGAGCTCCCTCTATGGTGGCTGTATATATCTGTATATAGTAATCTCCTGAGCTCTCTCTAGTGGTGACTGTATATATCTGTATGTAGTTATTCCTGAGCTCTCTCTAGTGGTGGCTGTATATATCTGTATGTAGTAATTCTTCTGAGCTCTCTCTAGTGGTGGTGTATATATCTATATGTAGTATTATCTCCTGAGCTCCCTCTAGTGGTGGCTGTATATATCTGTATGCAGTAATCTCCTGAGCTCCTCTAGTGGTGGCTGTATATATCTGTATGTAGTAATCTCCTGAGCTCCCTCTAGTGGTGGCTGTATATATCTGTATATAGTAATCTCTTGAGCTCCCTCTAATGATGGCTGTATATATCTGTATGTAGTAATCTCCTGAGCTCCCTCTAGTGGTGGCTGTATATATCTGTATATAGTAATTTCCTGAGCTCCCTCTAGTGGTGGCTGTATATATCTGTATATAGTAATCTCTTGAGCTCCCTCTAGTGATGGCTGTATATATCTGTATGTAGTAATCTCCTGAGCTCCCTCTAGTGGTGACTGTATATATCTGTATATAGTAATCTCCTGAGCTCCCTCTAGTGGTGGCTGTATATATCTGTATGTAGTAATCTCCTGAGCTCCCTCTAGTGGTGGCTGTATATATCTCTATGTAGTAATCTCCTGAGCTCCCTCTAGTGGTGACTGTATATATCTCTATGTAGTAATCTCCTGAGCTCCCTCTAGTGGTGGCTGTATATATCTGTATGTAGTAATCTCCTGAGCTCCCTCTAGTGGTGACTGTATATATCTCTATGTAGTAATCTCCTGAGCTCCCTCTAGTGGTGGCTGTATATATCTCTATGTAGTAATCTCCTGAGCTCCCTCTAGTGGCAGCTGTATATATCTCTATGTAGTAATCTCCTGAGCTCCCTCTAGTGGTGGCTGTATATTCTGTATATAGTAATCTCCTGCTCCCTCTAGTGGTGGCTGTATATATATATATAGTTATCTCCTGAGCTCTCTCTAGTGGTGGCTGTATATATCTGTATGTAGTAATCTCCTGAGCTCCCTCTAGTGGTGACTGTATATATCTGTATGTAGTAATCTCCTGAGCTCCCTCTAGTGGTGACTGTATATATCTGTATGTAGTAATCTTCTGAGCTCCCTCTTGTGGTGGCTGTATATATCTGTATGTAGTAATCTCCTGAGCTCTCTCTAGTGGTGGCTGTATATATCTATATGTAGTTATTTCCTGAGCTCTCTCTAGTGGTGGCTGTATATATCTGTATGTAGTAATCTTCTGAGCTCTCCCTAGTGGTGGTGTATATATCTATATGTAGTTATTTCCTGAGCTCTCTCTAGTGGTGGCTGTATATATCTGTATGCAGTAATCTCCTGAGCTCCCTCTAGTGGTGGCTGTATTTATCTGTATGTAGTAATCTCCTGAGCTTCCTCTAGTGGTGGCTGTATATATCTGTATGTATTAATCCCCTGAGCTCTCTCTAGTGGTGGCTGTATATATCTATATGTAGTTATCTCCTGAGCTTCCTCTGGTGGTGTCTGTATATATCTGTATGTAGTAATCTCCTGAGCTCCCTCTAGTGGTGGCTGTATATATCTGTATGTAGTAATCTCCTGAGCTCCCTCTAGTGGTGGCTGTATATATCTGTATGTAGTAATCTCCTGAGCTCCCTCTAGTGTTGCTGTATATATCTGTATGTATTAATCCCCTGAGCTCTCTCTAGTGGTGGCTGTATATATCTGTATGTAGTAATCTCCTGAGCTCCCTCTAGTGGTGGCTGTATATATCTGTATGTAGTAATCTCCTGAGCTCCCTCTAGTTGTGGCTGTATATATCTGTATGTTAGTAATCTCCTGAGCTCCCTCTAGTGGTGGCTGTATATATCGGTATGTAGTATCTCCTGAGCTCCCTCTAGTGGTGGCTGTATATATCTGTATGTAGTAATCTCCAGAGCTCCCCTCTAGTGGTGGCGTATATTCTGTATGTAGTAATCTCCTGAGCTCTCTCTAGTGGTGGCTGTATATATCTGTATGCAGTAATCTACTGAGCTCCCTCTAGTGATTTGTCTGTTATATATCTGTATGTAGTAATCTCCCGAGCTCTCTCTAGTGGTGACTGTATATATCGTATGTAGTAATCTCCTGAGCTCCTCTGGTGGTGGCTGTATATGATCTGTACCTGTCACGTAATCTCCTGAGCTCCCTCTAGTGGTGGCTGTATATATCTGTATGTAGTAATCTCCTGAGCTCCCTCAGTGGCCTGGTAGTAATCCCTCTAGTGGTGGCTGTATATATCTGTATGTAAGTAATCTCCTGATCTCCTTCTAGTGGTGACTGTATATATCTGTATGTAGTAATCTCCTGAGCTCCCTCTAGTGGTGGCTGTATATATCTGTATGTAGTAATCTCCTGAGCTCCCTCTAGTGGTGGCTGTATATATCTGTATGTAGTAATCTCCTGAGCTCCCTCTCGTGGTGGCTGTATATATCTGTATGTAGTAATCTCCTGAGCACCCTCTAGTGGTGGCTGTATATATCTGTATGTAGTAATCTCCTGAGCTCCCTCTAGTGGGGCTGTATATATCTGTATGTAGTAATCTCCTGAGCTCCCTCTAGTGGTGACTGTATATATCTGTATGTAGTAATCTCCTGAGCTCCCTCTAGTGGTGACTGTATAATATCTGTATATAGTAATCTCCTGAGCTCCCTCTAGTGGTGGCTGTATATATCTGTATGTAGTAATCTCCTGAGCTCCCTCTAGTGGTGACTGTATATATCTGTATGTAGTAATCTCCTGAGCTCCCTCTAGTGGTGACTGTATATATCTGTATGTAGTAATCTCCTGAGCTCCCTCTAGTGGTGTCTGTATATATCTGTATGTAGTAATCTTTTGAGCTCCCCATACGTCCTCTACATTTATTCTTCACCATGATTTTCTATATTTCCCCTTTCCAGGCAATGTGAGAGAATTGGCTGCTTCACGTACCAGGACTGTCAGAACACCCCGGTGCGGATCTCTTACCATCAACTCAACCTCCCAACTGGCGTGGTGGTCCCATCGCAGATATTCCGCATCTCCCCTTCTCCAGCCTACGCTGGTGATAACATCATCATGGACATTAAAAAAGGAAATGAGGAAAATTATTTTAGTGTGAGAAAATTGAACCCATACACGGGGGTCCTGTCCCTGCAGAGACCCCTCAGGAAGCCCAAGGATTTCCTGCTGGACGTGGAGATGCGGCTGTATCGTCAGGGGGCGGTGACTACCTTCCTGTCCAGAATCTATATATTTATAACTGCGCCCGTCTCCTAATAGCGGTATTATTCACAGTGAGAACAGAGGGCGAGTAGAAATGATAAGCTAAGAATGGGTCATGGAGACAGAATGACGGACTCTTAGGACTCATGTAACCGACATTGTAACTTATTGTGGGTGTGGCCTCCATAAGCCATAACCCATTTATGTAATATTCATACTCAGGTGATGGTTCGGGGTTTGGTGCCGGTTTTATTCATGCAGCAGGTGCCATCATTTTGTTATATTATTCATCTTTTAAATTCTGTGGGAACCAGTGAAATCAGTGAGGCGCCATGAGGCTCATACCTCATTGGTGTCAAAAGCTTATAGAGAGTTAATGATTCTCATTAATATTGAGAATTTCCCACGGGGCCTGCATGTATCAGATCTGTGGTATTTTATTTATGACGTTTTAATTTATGTAAATGAATGTAACTTCGCAAAATTAAACTGAATAAAATAAAAAAATCTAAATGTTGTCAGTTATCTCCGAGCAGAGGGGATGGTAACGCTTCAAGAGCTGAGCTGTAAGGTAAAGCAGAGGGGATAGTAAGGCTTCAGGAGCTGAGCTGTAAGGTAAAGCAGAGGGGATAGTAAGGCTTCAAGAGCTGAGCTGTAAGGTAAAGCAGAGGGGATAGTAAGGCTTCAGGAGCTGAACTGTAAGGTAAAGCAGAGGGGATAGTAAGGCTTCAAGAGCTGAGCTGTAAGGTAAAGCAGGGGGGATAGCAACGCTTCAAGAACTGAGCTGTAAGGTAAAGCAGAGGGGATAGTAAGGCTTCAAGAGCTGAGCTGTAAGGTAAAGCAGAGGGGATAGTAAGGCTTCAGGAGCTGGCTGTAAGGTAAAGCAGAGGGGATAGTAAGGCTTCAGGAGCTGGGCTGTAAGGTAAAGCAGAGGGGATAGTAAGGCTTCAGGAGCTGGGCTGTAAGGTAAAGCAGAGGGGATAGTAAGGCTTCAAGAGCTGAGCTGTAAGGTAAAGCAGAGGGGATAGTAAGGCTTCAGGAGCTGAGCTGTAAGGTAAAGCAGAGGGGATAGTAATGCTTCAAGAGCTGGGCTGTATCAGGACAAACTGTAGTTTTTATTGATACCATTTTTGGGGGGGGGGGACATACAACTTTTCATTGTTATTTCAGTGTTTTTATTATTTTTTCCATTATGGTGTACACTGCGTCGCAGGAAAAATATTTTTATCTTTTAATAGTTCAGACATTTTCAGATACCTGTTATGTGTATTTTTTTATCGTTATTATATGTATGTTATATGTGGAATTTGGAAAGGGGGTGATTTAAACTTAATATTTTTATTAAAGTTTTTACCTTTTTAACAATAACTTTTAGCCTACAACCTGGGATCTTTTGATTTTATCTTATTTTCCTCACCCTACTAGAAATCTATTACGGTGAGTGGGATTATGACATGCTCCCTGCGGAGCTCTGCCTCATGCACAGCTTAGCAGGGAGGTTGCCATGGCAGGCCTGATAAACTTCAGGAGCTCCAAGGCTGCCATGGCAACCGATTGGAGCCTCATAGTTTCACTGCAGGAGCTGCAAATGGAAGGCAGAGGGGGCAGCATCCCTCTGCCTAACCTCACAGATGCCACTATCACTATTGATCGCGACATCAGAGGGGTTAAATGATGGGTTTGGATCGCCATTTTTCATAATTGCAGCTGGGTGTCTGCTGTATGATGGGCTCACCGCAGCAGCCTGCTACATACAAACCCTTAGCCACTGTGACATACGGGTACGTCACGGTGGCTGAAAGGGTTAATTAGAGCCCGCTGTGGCCTGTACGGCTCTGCAGTACTCAACCGCAGCGCAGCTGTCATGTGATCATACCCTTACTTTGGGGGCAGCTAAAGGGTGTGCTCTAACAGAAAAAAAAGGAAATATCAATCCACACTAAACGTTTCCATTATTCTGCTCTGTTATATGAGCAGAAAATGACGGAAGCGCCACCGCATTGCGTAAGAGACAAAAATTGCGACCAAAAGCTAAAATCATTCAAAGAGTCTGACATTTTGCTAGCTAAATAATACTTAATCCAGGGCAGACTGCCCGAAGACCCTACGGATTAGCTGATACCCAGAACATTCGCTGGCGCCCTCGCCACCAGTCAGGTACATAAAGATCTGATGCTCTAAGCAATAATTAATGTAGACGCATTAGGTACTTCAGCACCTGGCCGGTAACCACAGGTGCCCTCCTGAATTCTACCACGTAACCCACCATAACCCACAGTAATACAGTTGAATACTGCAACAAGGGTAGGCTACTTTCACACGAGCGTTTTATAATTCCGGTATTGAGTTCCGTCATAGGGGCTCAATACCGGAAAAAAAAGCTTCAGTTTTGTCCCCATTCATTGTCAATGGGGACAAAACTGAACTGAAGACAACGGAGGCTCCTGAAAGCATTCCGTTCCGTCTTCAGACCGGAGAACAAACTGCAGCATGCTGCGGTTTCCTCTCCGTACTAGTTATCCGCACCTAAACGGATCCGGAATGACCCCCAATGCAAGTCAATGGGGACGGATCCGTTTGGTGTGACACAATGGTGAACGGATCCGTCCTCCATTGACTTTCAATGGAGTTCATGACGGATCCGTCACCTGCACACATACACACAATACACACATACAGACATAGACATACACATAAACATACACACACATATACACAGACAAATACACATACATACTTACATGCTCCCGGCAGGTCTCAAGAGTGCAGGAGGAACAGGACGGCGCGCACAGCTGACGATTCCACCAGGCGCCCAGCAGAGGGCGCTGTGGGGAATCGTCATCTGTGCGCGCCGTCCTGCTACTCCGGCACTCTGGAGACCTGCCGGGAGCATGTAAGTATGTATGTGTATTTGTATGTGTATATGTGTGTGTGTGTCTGTGTGTATGTATGTACTGTGTGACATGTGTGGGGCCGGAGCGCGGTTCCGGCTCCACACATGTCCCTGCGGCAGTTCGGATCCGGCAGCACCCTTCACCTGCCGGATCCGGGCTGCCGCTAGTGTAAAAGTAGCTGTAGTCGTATTTTGTGCTGGACTGTGGTATTTGATTCTGCTGGGGCAGTATATTGTGCTGCACTGTGGTATCTGGTTCTGCTGGGGCAGTATATTGTGCTGCACTGTGGTATCTGGTTCTGCTGGGGCAGTATATTGTGCTGCACTGTGGTATCAGGTTCTGCTGGGGCAGTATATTGTGCTGCACTGTGGTATCTGGTTCTGCTGGGGCAGTATATTGTGCTGCACTGTGGTATCTGGTTCTTCTGGGGCAGTATATTGTGCTGCACTGTGGTATCTGGTTCTGCTGGGGCAGTATATTGTGCTGCACTGTGGTATCTGGTTCTGCTGGGGCGGTATATTGTGCTGTACTGTGGTATCTGGTTCTGCTGAGGCAGTATGTTGTGCTTTACTGTGGTATCTGGTTCTGCTGGGGCGGTATATTGTGCTGTACTGTGGTATCTGGTTCTGCTGGGGCAGTATGTTGTGCTGCACTGTGGTATGTGGTTCTGCTGGGGCAGTATATTGTGCTGCACTGTGGGTATACTGGATCTCCTGGGGCAGATATTGTGCTTTACTGTGGTATCTGGTTCTGCTGGGGCAGTATATTGTGCTTTACTGTGGTATCTGGTTCTGCTGGGGCAGTATATTGTGCGTGCCACTGTGGTTATCTGGTTCTGCTGGGGCAGTATATTGTGCTGCACTGTGGTATCTGGTTCTGCTGGGCGGGTATATTGTGCTGTACTGTGGTATCTGGTTCCTGCTGGGGCAGTATATTGTGCTGCACTGTGGTATCTGGTTCTGCTGGGGCAGTATATTGTGCTGCACTGTGGTATGTGGTTCTGCTGAGGCAGTATATTGTGCTGCACTGTGGTATGTGGTTCTGCTGGGGCAGTATATTGTGCTGCACTGTGGTATCTGGTTTCTGCTGGGGCAGTATATTGTGCTGCACTGTGGTATCTGGTTCTGCTGGGGCAGTATATTGTGCTGCACTGTGGTATGTGGTTCTGCTGAGGCAGTATATTGTGCTGCACTGTGGTATCTGGTTCTGCTGGGGCAGTATATTGTGCTGCACTGTGGTATCTGGTTCTGCTGGGGCAGTATATTGTGCTGCACTGTGGTATCTGGTTCTGCTGGGGCAGTATATTGTGCTGCACTGTGGTATCTGGATCTCCTGGGCAGTATATTGTGCTGCACTGTGGTATCTGGTTCTGCTGGGGCAGTATATTGTGCTGCACTGTGGTATCTGGATCTCCTGGGGCAGTATATTGTGCTGCACTGTGGTATCTGGTTCTGCTGGGCAGTATATTGTGCTGCACTGTGGTATCTGGTTCTGCTGGGGCGGTATATTGTGCTGCACTGTGGTATCTGGTTCTGCTGGGGCAGTATATTGTGCTGCACTGTGGTATCTGGTTCTGCTGGGGCAGTATATTGTGCTGCACTGTGGTATCTGGATCTCCTGGGGCAGTATATTGTGCTGCACTGTGGTATCTGGTTCTGCTGGGGCAGTATATTGTGCTGCACTGTGGTATCTGGTTCTGCTGGGGCAGTATATTGTGCTGCACTGTGGTATCTGGATCTCCTGGGGCAGTATATTGTGCTGTACTGTGGTATCTGGTTCTGCTGGGCAGTATATTGTGCTGCACTGTGGTATCTGGATCTCCTGGGGCAGTATATTGTGCTGCACTGTGGTATCTGGTTCTGCTGTGGCAGTATATTGTGCTGTACTGTGGTATTTGGTTCTGCTGGGGCAGTATATTGTGCTGCACTGTGGTATCTGGTTCTCCTGGGGCAGTATATTGTGCTGCACTGTGGTATCTGGTTCTGCTGGGGCAGTATATTGTGCTGCACTGTGGTATCTGGTTCTGCTGGGGCAGTATATTGTGCTGTACTGTGGTATTTGGTTCTGCTGGGGCAGTATATTGTGCTGCACTGTGGTATCTGGTTCTCCTGGGGCAGTATATTGTGCTGCACTGTGGTATCTGGTTCTGCTGGGGCAGTATATTGTGCTGCACTGTGGTATCTGGTTCTGCTGGGGCAGTATATTGTGCTGCACTGTGGTATCTGGTTCTCCTGGGGCAGTATATTGTGCTGCACTGTGGTATCTGGTTCTGCTGGGGCAGTATATTGTGCTGCACTGTGGTATCTGGTTCTGCTGGGGCAGTATATTGTGCTGCACTGTGGTATCTGGTTCTGCTGGGGCAGTATATTGTGCTGCACTGTGGTATCTGGTTCTGCTGGGGCAGTATATTGTGCTGCACTGTGGTATCTGGTTCTGCTGGGGCAGTATATTGTGCTGTACTGTGGTATCTGGTTCTGCTGGGGCAGTATATTGTGCTGCACTGTGGTATTGCTGGCCCCGCCTTCTTCACTTGTCCCTGCCTAATAGTGTTGTACTGCCTTTTGTGAATCTGGACCCGCCAAGAACATGGGGCCACTTTTAGTTGTTTTTCCGGGGCCAATTTGTTCTCAGTCTGCCCCTGCACTTTATTTTGTATTTTTTTAACTGAATCTGCAATGGAGGCCCTTTACAAAACCTACAACTGCACGTGACTAGAGGGCCTCTGTATCTGAGTGCAGTGAGCCTGGAGGAGACAGAAGTCACAATCAGCACAATATTTACCAATCAGACCAGAAATATGTAAATATTGACAGTAGAGAATGACCCCCAGCGGAACAGACACAATGTAACAAGCAGAGAACTTCCTACAGCGGCAACCCCTCCCACTTCCCCGCCCCCGGTGACGTACATGTCACAGATTGGCTGTGGCGCCAGACGTTTCTGTTAGTGGGCGGGGCCTGCAGGGATTGACGGGACGCGCAGCCTCAGGCTCCATTGTGAGGAAGAGGCGGCCGCGGTACCGGGATGTGAGGCCGCGCCCGGAGCACAGTGCATGGACGGCGCCGTCAGGATGAGCTCCAAGCCCGGCTCGGAGCGGGAAAGTGAGTGCCCGGGGGCCCTGGATTATAAGGGGATCGGGGCCCCATCATATGCATCAGGAGCAGGGTGTAATATGCTGCAACCTCTGTATACCAGATCAGGTGTAATATGCTGTAGCCTCTGTATAAAGATCTGGGTGAAATGTGCTGCAGCCTCTGTATAAAGATCTGGGTGTAGTATGCTGTAGCCTCTGTATAAAGATCTGGGTGTAATATGCTGTAGCCTCTGTATACAGGATCAGGGTGTAATATGCTGCAGCCTCTGTATAAAGATCTGGGTGTAATATGCTGTAGCCTCTGTATACAGGATCAGGGTGTAATATGCTGCAGCCTCTGTATAAAGATCTGGGTGTAATATGCTGTAGCCTCTGTATACAGGATCAGGGTGTAATATACTGCAGAGCCTGTATAAAGATCAGGGTGTAATGTGCTGCAGCCTCAGTATAAAGATCAGGGTGTAATGTGCTGCAGCCTCTGTATAAAGATCAGGGTGTAATGTGCTGCAGCCTCTGTATAAAGATCTGGGTGTAATGTGCTGCAGCCTCTGTATAAAGATCAGGGTGTAATGTGCTGCAGCCTCTGTATAAAGATCAGGGTGTAATGTGCTGGGCAGCCTCTGTATAAAGATCAGGTGTAATGTGCTGCAGCCTCTGTATAAAGATCAGGGTGTAATGTGCTGCAGCTCTGTATAAGATCTGGTGTAATGTCTGCAATCTCTGTATAAAGATCAGGGTGTAATGTGCTGCAGCCCTCTGTATAAAGATCAGGGTGTAATGTGCTGCAGCCTCTGTATAAAGATCTGGGTGTAATGTGCTGCAGCCTCTGTATAAAGATCAGGTGTAATGTGCTGCAGGCCTCTGTAATAAAGATCCTGGGTGTAATTGTGCTGCAGCCTCTGTATAAAGATCTGGGTGTAATGTGCTGCAGCCTCTGTATAAAAGATCTGGGTGTAATGTGCTGCAGCCTCTGTATAAAGATCTGGGTGTAATGTGCTGCAGCCTCTGTATAAAGATCAGGGTGTAATGTGCTGCAGCTCTGTATAAAGATCAGGGTGTAATGTGCTGCAGCCTCTGTATAAAAGATCTGGTGTAATGGCTGCAGCCTCTGTATAAAGATCTGGGTGTAATGTGCCTGCAGCCTCTGTATAAAGATCTGGGTGTAATCGTGCTGCAGCCTCTGTTATAAAGATCTGGGTGTAATGTGCTGCAGCCTCTGTATAAAGATCTGGGTGTAATGTGCTGCAGCCTCTGTATAAAGATCTGGGTGTAATGTGCTGCAGCCTCTGTATAAAGATCTGGGTGTAATGTGCTGCAGCCTCTGTATAAAGATCTGGGTGTAATGTGCTGCAGCCTCTGTATAAAGATCTGGGTGTAATGTGCTGCAGCCTCTGTATAAAGATCTGGGTGTAATGTGCTGCAGCCTCTGTATAAAGATCTGGGTGTAATGTGCTGCAGTCCAGGGAAGATTAGTAAAATGCTCACATTGCAATTCCTTTCTATATTATTCGCTCAGGAGACTTTTCTGCTGCTCCAGGACTGGATACAAATGTAACAAACCCCCAGCTGAGCAGTAGTCCGACAGAGTATTTTAGAACTGAAGTGCTCATTATACAGAAGACTGGAGGAGCCCTTTAATACTGCGGGGGAGGGACAGACGTATACACTGTATCTGCAATGTATCTGAAATCTCCATTAACTCTTTCCTGCCCTGCAGCTGACGCCAGTGTCCGCCGTCACGCGCTGCAGAGAAGTAAGGCCGACATCCCCCCAATCGACCTGGAGGTGCTGAAGGACCTGGAGATCCTCGCTCAGGACGTCGCCCTAAAAGTTGATCAGATGATGAGAAGTTTAAGCGGCACAATACAAAACGTAAGATCTGGCGGTAACCTCGGGGCCCCGGTACTCCCAGCAGCTGGGGGCCCCGATGCTCAGAACGCCGCCGTATAACGCGCCACCAGCTGCAGCAGCTTATTGGTTATTTTCGACTGTAGTCGTCAAATTGATGCGTCAGTAATCGCCAGGTCTGAACACACCCCTGACGTCACATGTCTGTTGCAGATGACGGCGCTCAGCGTGGGCTACATCCAGACGTACAGGGATTCCGTGGACAGCCTCGGGGAGTCTGTGGACATGAGCATCAAGGTAAGAGGCACAGAAGGAGCGTCTATACTGGGATTAAGGGGGCGTGCACGTGTTAAAGGGTCTAATGGACACAACCCCAAATCATACAACATTTCCTATTCTTGGCTGCATTGTAAACAAGCAAAGATAATCTGTTCACCGTATACATACATTACTTATCTTGTTCCATACTCCAGAGCTGCACTCACTATTCTGCTGGTACAGTCACTGTGTACATACATTACTTATCCTGTACTGATCCTGAGTTACATCCTGTATTATACTCCAGAGCTGCACTCACTATTCTGCTGGTGCAGTCACTGTGTACATACATTACTTATCCTGTACTGATCCTGAGTTACATCCTGTATTATACTCCAGAGCTGTACTCACTATTCTGCTGGTGCAGTCACTGTGCACATACATTACTTATCCTGTACTGATCCTGAGTTACATCCTGTATTATACTCCAGAGCTGCACTCACTATTCTGCTGGTGCAGTCACTGTGTACATACATTACTTATCCTGTACTGGTCCTGAGTTACATCCTGTATTATACTCCAGAGCTGCACTCACTATTCTCCTGGTGCAGTCACTGTGTACATACATTACTTATCCTGTACTGATCCTGAATTACATCCTGTATTATACTCCAGAGCTGCACTCACTATTCTGCTGGTTTTAGTGTAGACAGTCAGCAAACACCCTCCTAATAATTAGGCCCCATTCACACGACACTAGTTTTAGTCTGTATATCTTTGGTTTTAGATCTGGACCCATTCACACCATGTGCTGTCCGCAGTCCCGCAAAAGAGATATCTCCATTTTGGGGACAATAGGCATTTCTTACAACGGATCCGCAAAAAAACGGATGCAGCCCAGACCTTGTCTCTATTTTTTGCGGATCCGTGTGAATGCAGTCTTAACCTGAGATCCTATACGGCAGACACTGAAGCAGCAGGGGATGCTGGGAGATGTCAGCTCTGAGGTTCAGTGCTCGGTGTAGTGCTTTGCTGTGGGTTCCGGCCGCTCTGACCGCGGTTTCCTTCTCTCGGCAGGGGATGTACACGTTGATGGCGCGGTGCGAGGAGCTGGACCGGTCCATGCAGCCCATTCACGCTTTGGCCAAGCAGATCCGGGAGATTAAGCGCACGCTGGAGATGTTCGAGGCGTTATGTAAATAAGTAGCGATGACGAGCGAGGATTCTATTTTATAATAAATGGATTAATGCGACAAAGAGAACAGTGAGTCCTGATTGGTTGACATCTAAAGGCACACCTTGAGGCCCTGGTCCACGGCACGCAGACTACTTGTGTCATGCCCCGCCCCCTCCTGCACTGGTCACATGGTCAGATTCCACATGCCGAGTACATTATATCATGTATACATCGCTCTACTGAATTAGGGAGTGATCTGTGGATGTGTTCATCCAGAGCTTCCTGCTTCATGAACAGAATGCCAGAACGACAGTGAAAACGGACACAGGGAGGATGGAACTGCATTAAACACAATGTCATTCAGAGCCATTGACACCTGGCTGACAACTCCTATAGGCACTAGAGACCCAGTAGTTGTCGCTCAGCTAAGAGTATGTTGGGGGGCACTGGCCCTTTAAGACAGGAGAGGAATGTGATTGGTTCTGTTTATTTAGATTAAAGTTACAGAAACATCGATACAAAAGAAAAAAAAATAATCAAGAAACGCAGATCATTGGCAGAACGGCCCACGACATCGCCGCCATCCAGGCGAGGAACCGTGTGTCACATGGCTTCTGTCGACCAATAAAACGGAGGAATGATCAGGTGACGAGCTGTAAACGCAGATGATGGGGGAGGAGTCCATAGCGAATATCTGTATATAAAATATAACGAGCGGGGGCGTGGCCTCTAGGTCAGCGTTTCTCCTTTGGTGACCTGTAAAAAATAAAAATAAATACAAGTCAGACGGGTGAGTGATGGCACCGGGCGATCGGAGCGAGAAGCACAGCGGACACACTGCCAATCCAAAGCCTGGCGCATGCAGATGACCCCCGCCCCGCAGCCACACAGGACAGCACACGATCAGCACGGCGGTTGTCAGACACAGAAATATCGTATCACCATGTAAATACCTGGGAGGGAACCTATGGCTGTGTTCATCCTGAGCCTCCTGGTTGATGAATAGAATGGCAGAACTGCGGTGAAGACTGACACACAGAGGGAAGGGGGGGGTGCACAGACTGGCATGCCATTCAGAGTCTGCAGGAAGCTGGGGGCAACCGGCATCTCAAGTAGGAGATGAGAATGAAACCACTGAACAGCAGGGGGCGCCGCAGAGCCATGACTGCAACCTGCCCCATGCCTGATAAATGGGGGTCTCACTGCTGGGAAGCCCACCTACCACAAAGGGCTCCTCCCCCCCTCCTTCATAAAGGGTTAAAATGTCACTAGGATCACTGATGGTCTGACCTCTGGGACTCCTCCGATCCGGAAAGTAAAGGGGGCAAAAGCACAATCCTGGGCGGGGCGCAACGAGGCGCCATCACAATTCCTTTCATTTTGTGGGGTCCCTCCAGTCACTGGTGGATTATCCTGGCAACAAATCATCCCTTCCTAGAACTCATATGCAAATTGGATCCAAAGTGCCCAGTGGGTGGACTTTCCTTTTAAAGCGACGACCTCCTCTTTTCCACCTCTGCCCCTCTCCCTCACCAATACTAAATCTCACTCAGGCACCATCTGATACTCTTACGGTGCTTCAGGAATCTGTTCGGCACATGTGATGGGGCCCTACGCTCTTGAGGATCAGCCCATCAGAGGACGGGGCCCTGCGTTCTTGAGGATCAGCGAATCACAGGACGGGGCCCTGCGTTCTTGAGGATCAGCGAATCACAGGACGGGGCCCTGCGCTCTTGAGGATCAGCCCATCAGAGGACGGTGCCCTGCGCTCTTGAGGATCAGCCCATCAGAGGACGGGGCCCTGCGCTCTTGAGGATCAGCCCATCAGAGGACGGTGCCCTGCGCTCTTGAGGATCAGCCCATCAGAGGACGGGGCCCTGCGCTCTTGAGGATCAGCGAATCACAGGACGGGGCCCTGCGCTCTTGAGGATCAGCCCATCAGAGGACGGGGCCCTGCGCTCTTGAGTATCAGCCCATCAGAGGACGGGGCCCTGCGCTCTTGAGTATCAGCCCATCAGAGGACGGGGCCCTGCGCTCTTGAGGATCAGCCCATCAGAGGACGGGGCCCTGCGCTCTTGAGGATCAGCCCATCAGAGGACGGTGCCCTGCGTTTCTTGAGGATCAGCGAATCACAGGACGGGGCCCTGCGCTCTTGAGGATCAGCCCATCAGAGGACGGGGCCCTGCGCTCTTGAGGATCAGCCCATCAGAGGACGGGGCCCTGCGCTCTTGAGGATCAGCCCATCAGAGGACGGGGCCCTGCGCTCTTGAGGATCAGCCCATCAGAGGACGGGGCCCTGCGCTCTGAGGATCAGCCCATCAGAGGACGGGGCCCTGCGCTCTTGAGGATCAGCCCATCAGAGGACGGGGCCCTGCGCTCTTGAGGATCAGCCCATCAGAGGACGGGGCCCTGCGCTCTTGAGGATCAGCCCATCAGAGGACGGGGCCCTGCGCTCTTGAGGATCAGCCCATCAGAGGACGGGGCCCTGCGCTCTTGAGGATCAGCCCATCAGAGGACGGGGCCCTGCGCTCTTGAGGATCAGCCCATCAGAGGACGGGGCCCTGCGCTCTTGAGGATCAGCCCATCAGAGGACGGGGCCCTGCGCTCTTGAGGATCAGCCCATCAGAGGACGGGGCCCTGCGCTCTTGAGGATCAGCCCATCAGAGGACGGGGCCCTGCGCTCTTGAGGATCAGCCCATCAGAGGACGGGGCCCTGCGCTCTTGAGGATCAGCCCATCAGAGGACGGGGCCCTGCGCTCTTGAGGATCAGCCCATCAGAGGACGGGGCCCTGCGCTCTTGAGGATCAGCCCATCAGAGGACGGGGCCCTGCGCTCTTGAGGATCAGCCCATCAGAGGACGGGGCCCTGCGCTCTTGAGGATCAGCCCATCAGAGGACGGGGCCCTGCGCTCTTGAGGATCAGCCCATCAGAGGACGGGGCCCTGCGCTCTTGAGGATCAGCCCATCAGAGGACGGGGCCCTGCGCTCTTGAGGATCAGCCCATCAGAGGACGGGGCCCTGCGCTCTTGAGGATCAGCCCATCAGAGGACGGGGCCCTGCGCTCTTGAGGATCAGCCCATCAGAGGACGGGGCCCTGCGCTCTTGAGGATCAGCCCATCAGAGGACGGGGCCCTGCGCTCTTGAGGATCAGCCCATCAGAGGACGGGGCCCTGCGCTCTTGAGGATCAGCCCATCAGAGGACGGGGCCCTGCGCTCTTGAGGATCAGCCCATCAGAGGACGGGGCCCTGCGCTCTGAGGATCCCATCAGGACGGGCCTGCTCTCTTGAGGATCAGCGCATCACAGGACGGGGCCCTGCGCTCTTGAGGATCAGCCCACCAGAGGACGCCGGGGCCCTACGCTCTTGAGGATCAGCCCATCAGAGGACGGTGCCCTGCGTTCTTGAGGATCAGCGAATCACAGGACGGGGCCCTGCGCTCTTGAGGATCAGCCCATCAGAGGACGGTGCCCTGCGCTCTTGAGGATCAGCCCATCAGAGGACGGGGCCCTGCGCTCTTGAGGATCAGCCCACCAGAGGACGCCGGGGCCCTACGCTCTTGAGGATCAGCCCACCAGAGGACGCCGGAGCCCTACGCTCTTGAGGATCAGCCCACCAGAGGAAGCCGGGGCCCTACGCTCTTGAGGATCAGCCCACCAGAGGACGCCGGGGCCCTACGCTCTTGAGGATCAGCCCACCAGAGGACGCCGGGGCCCTACGCTCTTGAGGATCAGCCCACCAGAGGACGCCGGGGCCCTACGCTCTTGAGGATCAGCCCACCAGAGGACGCCGGGGCCCTACGCTCTTGAGGATCAGCCCACCAGAGGACGCCGGGGCCCTACGCTCTTGAGGATCAGCCCACCAGAGGACGCCGGGGCCCTATGCTCTTGGTGATCAGCACATTAGAGGGCGACTGTGCAGGATTTGGAAACGAAGCACTGTGCTGACTTCAGGGGAGGAGCAGATAGCGAGGAAGAGAGGCATAATTAGGCACTTTAAAAGGAAAGCCCGCCCACTGGGCACTTTGGATCCAATTTGCATATTGCTAAAAGTTATTTCCTGGGCGTTCTCTACACCCCGGTGACACAGGTATGATCAGAATGGTGGTATATGTACTGCGGGCCACAGCGATTCTCTTTGAAGGGCGTGCCCACTATTCTCACTGCTTCAGTGTGACTAAATTTAAAATAAAGTCAGCTCTGCTATACAGAGCTGTGTGTCTCCATGGTTACGACTACAAACAAACCCCATGTAGTCTGAATCGGCAGCCAGCCATTAGTCTCTCCACAGAGTATCAGACTACACAGGAAGTCCTGTAGTCTGTTACCATGGAGACAGAGGGGGGCAAAACGTGAAGATATTCCCTTAACACAATTTGTGAAGTGGCTACATTTATAAAAAAATTTTTTTAGATGCACTGGGACAGTAAGATTGTTTGCAAATGTATTCACACCCTTTAGTCATCTCCTTGATCTCAAACTTTGCAATAAAAGGCATTAATATCATTATAAGGTAAGAGAGCTTTAATATAATGACCTGACACAAGCCGAAATCGCTGCACCCACGGTCCTAGTGCCCCGCCCCCGGCACAGGCGATAGAAAGACAATTCCCTAAAATGTTACCCAGGATTCCTTCATGCAAGAGCGACACCAGTCAACAGTAAACTCCGGCCTCCGCATAAACTTATCTGTTTTCACTCAACTTTCGGTGTCTTAATACATCTATTGCTCGCTGGAAACAGTCAGCAAGCTGCTGTTGATGGATCTTATTATGGCTGTAATTACATGTGTGGATATACATTCTCCTGATACCGAATACTGGGGCGGCTGCAGATAAATACGTCAGGACACCATTATTAAATGGAGACAATAATTACACATCCGCCAACAGCAGCTTGCTGACGGTCTCATACAGTAAAGTAAAAATATCAAATAGCAGAATAAAGATACAAAGGCAAATCACGCACACGAGGGGCCATAAGATTACAGCCAATGAGAGTGGAAGGAAGAGAGAGAGAAAAGATCCGTCAACAGCAGCTTGTCGATGGTTTACAGGCAATAAATGATGACGACCCCGGATACCGGCGAGAGGAGCCCTGACCACCTCGCTGACAGGTGCCTCTCCTGTTACAGGACGATGGTCGCCCCGGGGAGAACGTCCGTGTCTCCGAGAACTAGTCTGGGATAGATTCTGTCTGATGACTACAGCGCCAAGGATGAGAAATAAAATATACTTGACACTAAATCAGCAGCTTGCTGATGGTTTCCAAACAGCAAAAGATTGTAAAAAAAAAAAAAAATACTACTCTAAAAACTACAGTGATGGTGATTTAAAGGGCCGGTACGGTGTATGCACCCCCCCCCCCACTTCCTCTTCCATACAAGCTCGTATTGCAGCGGGTCTGTCATCAGCAGCAGCTTCAGCGCTTCCTCTCCCCGGCACGCCAATTATATAGAATATATAATATTTTTTAGGGGCGGGGTCACTACGTCCTTCCATGGTGCGATGATATCACATGAAGGGTTAATATCAAGCAAAAGCCGAAAATCCAACACAACAGAAAGAGCAAAAAGTAAGGAGGAGTCGAGACGGGAAGGAGGAAGAGACCATGCGGGGGGGAGGTGGGGGGAGGGGTTCATGCAGCACAACAGTTATTCTGCGGGTCACCACCATTCCAGAGGGCGGCAGAGAGTCAAAATAAAGAACAAAAAGAAAAATGAGTGAGATTCAGAGCAAAAACAGCGGCACGCCCCCCAAACGTGTCCTCAGCCCAAACCACCACAGATGTCAACACGACAGATACTTCAAGGTCTCGTCTGCGCCTCTCCTTCGGGGGTCAGTCATGCTGACTGGTTCCCTTTACAGGGCTTATCCCGTCGGGACACTTATTCCATGTTTATAGCATGTGTCATACGTGTCCTGTCACTGGGACGTGCAGTCGAATCACCTCAGTTCTGTGCCTCGTACCTCGCTGACATGATGGGCGGTGAGGCGCTAGAAGCGTGATATGTCCCATCGACCTGCCCCTCCCCCCAGAGTAATGTAATGGATGTTTACGTCACTCTGATACAATGTTTCATGTCTCTGCGGATTGTTACAGC
Organism: Rhinella marina; assembly: GCA_900303285.1. Taxonomy (NCBI): domain Eukaryota; kingdom Metazoa; phylum Chordata; class Amphibia; order Anura; family Bufonidae; genus Rhinella; species Rhinella marina. Next base: position 98,499 of record ONZH01025369.1, on the reverse strand, counting down.
GGCGGCTGCGATCACACGGACACGTGCACAGATTCTCGCCTCTCAGACATGCAGAACGGACCCAAAACAATCTCAGAACGTTCCAGGACGTACCCGCGCCTCGATGTACTCGATCCGTCTCTCCAGCGCCGTCAGCTTCTCGTTCAGTGTCGCCAATCGTGAGCGGCAGGACATATCTGAGGGGAGGAGAAAGGGTTAAACGTGGAAAGTGCTGAGACACCTGTATATAAGAGACGTCCTCTCCAGTATATATATATATGTGACCTGTATATAAGAGACGTCCTCTCCAGTATATATATATATGTGACCTGTATATAAGAGACGTCCTCTCCAGTATATATATATATGTGACCTGTATATAAGAGACGTCCTCTCCAGTATATATATATATGTGACCTGTATATAAGAGACGTCCTCTCCAGTATATATATATATATGACCTGTATATAAGAGACGTCCTCTCCAGTATATATATATATGTGACCTGTATATAAGAGACGTCCTCTCCAGTATATATATATATGTGACCTGTATATAAGAGACGTCCTCTCCAGTATATATATATATATATATGTGACCTGTATATAAGAGACGTCCTCTCCAGTATATATATATATGTGACCTGTATATCAGAGACGTCCTCTCCAGTATATATATATGCACCTGTATATAGAGACGTCCTCCATCCCAGTATAAATATATATGTGACCTGTATATCAGAGACGTCTTCCTCCATATATATATATATGTGACCTGTATATAAGAGACGTCCCTCTCCAGTATATATATATACTGTGACCGTATATAGCAGAGCGTCCTCTCCAGTATATATATATTGGTGGGACCTGTTATTAGAGACGTCCTCTCCAGTATATATATATATGTGACCTGTATATAAGGAGGACGTCCTCTCCAGTATATATATATGGTGACCTGTATATAAGAGACGTCCTCTCCAGTATATATATATATGTGACCTTAAAACGTCCCTTCCAGTATATATTATGTGACCTGTGAAAGAGACGTCCTCCTCCAGTAATATAATATGTGACCTGTATATAAGAGACGTCCTCTCCAGTATATATATATATGTGAACCTGTATATAAGAGACGTCCTCTCCAGTATATATATATGTGACCTGTATATAAGACGTCCTCTCCAGTATATATATATATGTGACCTGTATATAAGAGACGTCCTCTCCAGTATATATATATATATGACCTGTATATAAGAGACGTCCTCTCCATATATATATATATGTGACCTGTAATAAGAGACGTCCTCTCCAGTATATATATATATATATATGTGACCTGTATATAAGAGACGTCCTCTCCAGTAATATATATATATATATGTGACCTGTATATAAGAGACGTCCTCTCCAGTATATATATGTGACCTGTTATATCAGAGACGTTCCTCTCCAGTTATATATATATGTGACCTGTATATCAGAGACGTCCTCTCCAGTAGTATATATATATGTGACCTGTATATCAGAGACGTCCTCTCCAGTATATTATAATATATGTGACCTGTATATAAGAGACGTCCTCTCCAGTATATATATATATGTGACCTGTATATAAGAGACGTCCTCTCCAGTATATATATATATATGTGACCTGTATATAAGAGACGTCCTCTCCAGTATATATATATATATATGTGACCTGTATATAAGAGACGTCCTCTCCAGTATATATATATATATATATATATATATGACCTGTATATAAGAGACGTCCTCTCCAGTATATATATATATATGTGACCTGTATATAAGAGACGTCCTCTCCAGTATATAATATATGTGACCTGTATATAAGAGACGTCCTCTCCAGTATATATATATATATGTGACCTGTATATAAGAGACGTCCTCTCCAGTATATATATATATATGTGACCTGTATATAAGAGACGTCCTCTCCAGTATATATATAATATATATATGTGACCTGTATATAAGAGACGTCCTCTCCAGTATATATATATATATATGTGACCTGTATATAAGAGACGTCCTCTCCAGTATATATATATATATATATTATATATATATATTATATATATTGTGACCTGTATATAAGAGACGTCCTCTCCAGTATATATATATATGACCTGTATATAACAGACGTCCTCTCCAGTATATATATATGTGACCTGTATATAAGAGACGTCCTCTGCAGTATATATATATATATGTGACCTGTATATAAGAGACGTCCTCTCCAGTATATATATATATATATGTGACCTGTATATAAGAGACGTCCTCTCCAGTATATATATATATATATATATATATGACCTGTATATAAGAGACGTCCTCTCCAGTATATATATATATATATATATGTGACCTGTATATAAGAGACGTCCTCTCCAGTATATATATATGTGACCTGTATATCAGAGACGTCCTCTCCAGTATATATATATATATGTGACCTGTATATAAGAGACGTCCTCTCCAGTATATATATATATGTGACCTGTATATAAGAGACGTCCTCTCCAGTATATATATGTGACCTGTATATAAGAGACGTCCTCTCCAGTATATATATAGTGACCTGTATATAAGAGACGTCCTCTCCAGTATATATATATATGTGACCTGTATATAAGAGACGTCCTCTCCAGTATATATATATGTGACCTGTATATAAGAGACGTCCTCTCCAGTATATATATATATATGTGACCTGTATATAAGAGACGTCCTCTCCAGTATATATATATATGTGACCTGTATATAAGAGACGTCCTCTCCAGTATATATATATGTGACCTGTATATAAGAGACGTCTTCTCCAGTATATATATATGTGACCTGTATATAAGAGACGTCCTCTCCAGTATATATATATATGTGACCTGTATATAAGAGACGTCCTCTCCAGTATATATATATGTGACCTGTATATAAGAGACGTCCTCTCCAGTATATATATATATGTACCTGTATATAAGAGACGTCCTCTCCAGTATATATATATATATGACCTGTATATAAGAGACGTCCTCTCCAGTATATATATATATATGTGACCTGTATATAAGAGACGTCCTCTCCAGTATATATATATATGTGACCTGTATATAAGAGACGTCCTCTCCAGTATATATATATATATTATATATATATGACCTGTATATAAGAGACGTCCTCTCCAGTATATATAAACCTGTATATAAGAGACGTCCTCTCCAGTATATATATATATATATATATATATAACCTGTATATAAGAGACGTCCTCTCCAGTATATATATATGACCTGTATATAAGAGACGTCCTCTCCAGTATATATATAACCTGTATATAAGAGACGTCCTCTCCAGTATATATGTGACCTGTATATAAGACACGTCCTCTCCAGTATATATTTATACGTGACCTGTATATAAGAGACGTCCTCTCCAGTATATATGTGACCTGTATATAAGAGACGCCCTCTCCAGTAATATATATATATATGTGACCTGTATATAAGAGACGTCCTCTCCAGTATATATATATATATATGTGACCTGTATATAACAGACGCCCTCTCCAGTGTGTGTATGTATATATATATATATATATATATATATATATATATAACCTGTATATAAGAGACGTCTTCTCCAGTATATATATATGTGACCTGTATATAAGAGACGTCCTCTCCAGTATATGATCTGTATATTTATAGGGTGACATCCTGTACAGCATATCGTGATATCTGTCCCCTCCCCCGACCTGTCATGTCGCGATACTGACCAAATGAGTTGAGGAAGTCGGCGATCTTCTTGATGCTGCTGGTGATCACCTCGATGTACTCCCGGTTGGCCCAGTCCTGGTGGATCTCCCTCTGCACCGGGTCCTCCTGGCTGGCCATCTTCCCTTCTCCTCCGTGAACTGCTGAGGAGCCGCAGCGCCACCTGCAGGAGGAGCCAGCACCATCCTCGTCACATCCGAGGCGCCGGCGGCCATTTTAACGTCTGGCAGAGGCACACCCTGCACTGCTGGGCGCCATCACAGTTATGGGCACAATAACCATTTACTAGGAGGGACTCCTATGTTTGGAATACGCCATGATAGAAGCTGGCAAAGCTCAGCAGTGTGTGTGAGTAAAGGCGTGGGCGGGGCTAGGTACGGAACATCAGAGTGGCCAAACTACCCCCGACCGCGCCCGAACGTATGGGGAGAGCGGTCCTGTGATACAGTGTTATACATCATGGGATTAGATACAGCAGACTGTATCACACGTGATAGGGTTAGATACAGAAGACAGTATCACAGAGGATAGGAGATGCACAACTCAGTAGCCAGTATCACGTTATAGGCTTAGATACCACAGACAGTATCACTAGGGTGGCCACCTGCTTCATCCCAAAAAGGAGGACATTTTAGGCCACACCCCCAACTTGCTAAACCACGCCCCTCTCCCAGTAAGTTCCTGGCAAAAGAAAAAAAAAAAGAGAGGAAAACCTTAAAGGGGTGGTCAGGGTTCAGAGTTGAACCCAGATGTACCCTTAAGTTCACCCAGGCAGCCCGGCAAGGGTTCTTCTGTTCACAATTACACACTGCCCTAATGGGCCGGCTTTACCGCTGCCGTTTTACTGGCCGGCGGGTATTCTGTATCCAGCAGTGCCTAAGTCAGTGAATTCCAACAGGCTATTCTCTGCTGGAACAGCCTACCAGAATCACTAACTCAGATGTGAAAGTAGCCTAATACAGCGCCTCATACCTCTTACATCCAGTGACGTCTTCTTTGATGTAGACATTCTGTGTCCTCAATCTTCTCCATTCAGACCAGACCGCCTTGATGATTTATTTCAGCCATCTCTTCTCTCTGTGGAATTTGACAGACAGACATCTTAGTTTCCTACTTTTCCATCATTCTCCCACCTTCTTGAACACCCCATCCTGCCACCCCCAATACTCAGACACTGTGCTCCACAGATAGTACTTCCTTTAGTAATTATTGGCACACAGTGCTCTAAAAAAAATAACTTCGCTACGAAAATGTAACCAAAATGTTCCCCAAAAATAACTGTGCTAAGCTGATAGCGTGACAGGGTGCCCCCCACAATAATAGTGCTCCCCAAAGTCCCAATAGAAATAATTAGTGCCACCAGTCAATGTCCCCATAATGCCCTCATAATGTGTGCCAATGCCCACTGTGTGCCCAAAAAAAATCTTAGTGCCCCCAGTTGAACTACATAGTTCCCTATAATTTGTGCCAGTATAAAATACTCCTATATAGTGCACCCATAGTGCTCCTCCCCTTGTCCCCATGGTGCCTGACATAAGGTGCCAGTATAAAATGCCCCCATAATGTGTGCAGTATAAAATGCCCCCATCAGACCTCAGGTCAGTGTCTTGTGCCCCATCAGACCTCAGGTCAGCGTCTTGTGCCCCCATCAGACCTCAGGTCAGCGTCTTGTGCCCCCATCAGACCTCAGATCAGCGTCTTGTGCCCCATCAGACCTCAGATCAGCGTCTTGTGCCCCATCAGACCTCAGATCAGCGTCTTGTGCCCCCATCAGACCTCAGATCAGCGTCTTGTGCCCCCATCAGACCTTGGATCAGCGTCTTGTGCCCCCATCAGACCTCGGATCAGCGTATTGTGCCCCCATCAGACCTCAGATCAGCGTCTTGTGCCCCCATCAGACCTCAGATCAGCGTCTTGTGCCCCCATCAGACCTCGGATCAGCGTATTGTGCCCCCATCAGACCTTGGATCAGCGTCTTGTGCCCCCATCAGACCTCAGGTCAGCGTCTTGCGCCCCCATCAGACCTCAGATCAGCGTCTTGTGCCCCCATCAGACCTCGGATCAGCGTATTGTGCCCCCATCAGACCTCAGATCAGCGTCTTGTGCCCTCCTCAGACCTCAGATCAGCGTCTTGTGCCCCCCCTCAGACCTCAGATCAGCGTCTTGTGCCCCATCAGACCTCAGATCAGCGTCTTGTGCCCCCATCAGACCTTGGATCAGCGTCTTGTGCCCCCATCAGACCTCAGATCAGCGTCTTGTGCCCCCATCAGACCTCGGATCAGCGTATTGTGCCCCCATCAGACCTCAGATCAGCGTCTTGTGCCCTCCTCAGACCTCAGATCAGCGTCTTGTGCCCCCCCTCAGACCTCAGATCAGCGTCTTGTGCCCCCCCTCAGACCTCAGATCAGCGTCTTACGCCCCATCAGACCTCAGATCAACGTCTTGTGCCCCCATCAGACCTCAGATCAGGGTCTTGTGCCCCCCCTCAGACCTCAGATCAGGGTCTTGTGCCCCCCCTCAGACCTCAGATCAGCGTCTTGTGCCCCCATCAGACCTCAGATCAGCGTCTTGTGCCCCCATCAGACCTCAGATCAGGGTCTTGTGCCCCCCCTCAGACCTCAGATCAGCGTCTTGTGCCCCCATCAGACCTCAGATCAGCGTCTTGTGCCCCCATCAGACCTCAGATCAGCGTCTTGTGCCCCCATCAGACCTCAGATCAGCGTCTTGTGCCCCCATCAGACCTCAGATCAGCGTCTTGTGCCCCCCCCTCAGACCTCAGGTCAGCGTCTTGCGCCCCATCAGACCTCAGATCAACGTCTTGTGCCCCCATCAGACCTCAGATCAGGGTCTTGTGCCCCCCCTCAGACCTCAGATCAGCCCACCCAGCCGGTCTGAGGCCGGGCCATTAAGGCCGGGAGTTTAACTATAAAAGGGCAGACTTCTGGCCGTCCGTCCTGGCCTTGCGCCGGACAGAGGACCAGGAGTTTAAAAACCGGACGTCTGGCCACCCTAAGTATCACACATGACAGGGCTAGATACAGTAGTATCAGGGGTGCACCTTGCCAAAAATAATTGTGCTAAACTCATACTGTGCCGGGTGCCTCCCAATGTAACAGTCCTCCCAAAAGTCCCACCAATAGTAATAATTCTCTGCCAGAGTGCACTATGTGGTAACAGTGCACCCAATAGTAATAATGTCCCTCATTTTGCCCCCAGAAGTAATAATGTGCCCATAGTGCCCCAAGTAGTAATAATTCCCTCTATAATGTGTGCCAGTACAGAAATGCTTCCTTATAACGTGTGCCAGTACAGAAATGCTCCCTTATAACGTGTGCCAGTACAGAAATGCTTCCTTATAACGTGTGCCAGTACAAAAATACCCCCTTATAATGTGTGCCGGTACAGAAATGCTCCCTTATAATGTGTGCCAGTACAAAAATACCCCCTTATGTGTGCCAGTACAGAAATGCTCCCTTATAATGTGTGCCAGTACAGAAATGCTCCCTTATAATGTGTGCCAGTACAGAAATGCTTCCTTATAACGTGTGCCAGTACAAAAATGCTTCCTTATAATGTGTGCCAGTACAGAAATGCTTCCTTATAATGTGTGCCAGTACAAAAATACCCCCTTATGTGTGCCAGTACAGAAATGCTCCCTTATAATGTGTGCCAGTACAGAATGCTCCCTTATAATGTGTGCCAGTACAGAATGCTCCCTTATAATGTGTGCCGGTACAGAAATGCTTCCTTATAATGTGTGCCAGTACAGAAATGCTTCCTTATAACGTGTGCCAGTACAGAAATGCTTCCTTATAATGTGTGCCAGTACAGAAATGCTTCCTTATAATGTGTGCCAGTACAAAAATGCTTCCTTATAATGTGTGCCAGTACAGAAATGCTCCCTTATAATGTGTGCCAGTACAGAAATGCTCCCTTATAATGTGTGCCAGTACAAAAATGCTTCCTTATAACGTGTGCCAGTACAAAAATGCTTCCTTATAATGTGTGCCAGTACAGAAATGCTCCCTTATAATGTGTGCCAGTACAGAAATGCTCCCTTATAATGTGTGCCAGTACAAAAATGCTTCCTTATAATGTGTGCCAGTACAGAAATGCTCCCTTATAATGTGTGCCAGTACAAAATGCTTCCTTATAATGTGTGCCAGTACAGAAATGCTCCCTTATAATGTGTGCCAGTACAGAAATGCTTCCTTATAATGTGTGCCAGTACAGAAATGTTCCCTTATAATGTGTGCCAGTACAGAAATGCTCGCTTATAATGTGTGCCAGTACAGAAATGCTCCCTTATAATGTGTGCCAGTACAAAAATGCTCCCTTATAATGTGTGCCAGTACAGAAATGCTCCCTTATAACGTGTGCCAGTACAGAAATGCTTCCTTATAATGTGTGCCAGTACAGAAATGCTCCCTTATAATGTGTGCCAGTACAGAAATGCTTCCTTATAATGTGTGCCAGTACAGAAATGTTCCCTTATAATGTGTGCCAGTACAGAAATGCTCGCTTATAATGTGTGCCAGTACAGAAATGCTCCCTTATAATGTGTGCCAGTACAAAAATGCTCCCTTATAATGTGTGCCAGTACAGAAATGCTCCCTTATAACGTGTGCCAGTACAGAAATGCTTCCTTATAATGTGTGCCAGTACAGAAATGCTCCCTTATAATGTGTGCCAGTACAGAAATGCTTCCTTATAATGTGTGCCAGTACAGAAATGCTCCCTTATAATGTGTGCCAGTACAGAAATGCTTCCTTATAATGTGTGCCAGTACAGAAATGCTCCCTTATAATGTGTGCCAGTACAAAAATGCTCCCTTATAATGTGTGCCAGTACAAAAATGCTCCCTTATAATGTGTGCCAGTACAAAAATGCTTCCTTATAATGTGTGCCAGTACAGAAATGCTCCCTTATAATGTGTGCCAGTACAAAAATGCTTCCTTATAATGTGTGCCAGTACAGAAATGCTCCCTTATAATGTGTGCCAGTACAAAAATGCTTCCTTATAATGTGTGCCAGTACAGAAATGCTCCCTTATAATGTGTGCCAGAATTACAGAAATGCTTCCTTATAATGTGTGCCAGTACAGAAATGCTTCCTTATAATGTGTGCCAGTACAGAAATGCTTCCTTATAATGTGTGCCAGTACAGAAATGCTCCCTTATAATGTGTGCCAGTACAGAAATGCTCCCTTATAATGTGTGCCAGTACAGAAATGCTTCCTTATAATGTGTGCCAGTACAGAAATGCTTCCTTATAATGTGTGCCAGTTTAATAAAAACCCTTTTAGTGACTCATGTAGAACAAATGTCCCCTGTGGCCATCTTAGAATGTGTGCCAGTACAGAAATGTTCTCTTATGTTTATTTTAGTAAAATAATTCCCCTTATTATTGTGTGCCAGTACAAAAATGCTCCCTTATAACATGTGCCAGTACAAACAAAAACCCTTTTAGTGCCCCATATAGAATAAATGTCCCCACAGTGGCCACCTTAGATTGTGTACCAGTACAAAAACATCCCCCTTTTAGTGCCCCCAGTACAAATGTCCCCTTATAACGTGTGCCAGGACAAAAATGCTCCTTTGTCCCCATAGTGCTTCCTCCTCCTCCCCCCCATTGTGGTCGAGCACCATGCTGCTAAATAAAAATAATAACCTCACATACTTACCTCCGTTCTGCTGTCTGCGGTGCAGGACACGGACGTCTTCTAGTCTGTGCCCTGCGCTGTATACAGCGTGATGATGATGTCACCGGCCTCTTTAGTCCTAGTTCCTGTAGCCTATTAGAGGGACCGGTGGGCCGGGGATACATCGCTCCGGTGCCCCGCCGCAGCATTCAGCTGTATTGTTGTCCTGAGGACAGAGATGCAGTTGAATATGTAGAGATGAGCGTTTCCACAATGAAAGCACTCATTGCCCATGGCCCTTCCGCTGCCCCACCTGGTACTGCCTGGCACGATCGCCTCACCTCCCCTCATTGGCGGTGCACCCGAGTAGTATCACGCGGTAGGCTTAGATACAGCTGCCCATTGGTAACAAAATGCTGCTAATGTCTATCGCTGTGGACAGAACATCCTCCTGTTGCCATGTTGGATCTTCTGTTGTATCCGCGGTGGCGGGAGGTTTCGGCCGCTCCGTCTGTTTCCTACCCGTATATATTATACATCATGTCACCTTTTAATCCTGCTGAGGGGGCCCCGATAATAAAAATCTTTTAGTCCTTCTCCTGGGTGTGTCCCTTCTGAGGTCGGGTCCCAAAGCAGCTGCTTCCCCTATAGCTCCGCCCCTGAGGTATAATACAAATAGTAAAATGTACCCATCTGCCCATAGCCTTATATAGAAAATCTTCTGATCTCATACAGACTCAGCTCTCCATGATCAAGATACAGAACCCATGACAACTTCTGCCTCATCACTTTCAGGCTGCCGCTCCGTCCATCCTCCATGCTGTGCACTGCAGCACTGCTCCGCTGGTGTCAACAGTGATGGCTTACTCCACTGCACTTGCTGGATGGCCCGAGTCTGGAGTATTATGAAACATGCCGGCAGATCTTACCTTCCGTAAGTATTCACACCCTGGCAGTTTTATACTGTACACCGTGAGGAGGTGAAGCACAGTATATACAGTGTAGGGATGGGGGACATTCTTCTACAGAAGAGGAATTTATTCGACTACGCAAAGTTGGTGGGGGAGGGGTTTCCTCGTATTTGACCAACGGTCTTATTTCCAGTGTCAGTCTAGACTGTTATTCTGGAATTGTATGCATGAAGCTGGAAGCTCAGTATGAACAGTCCTGGCTGAACCCATGAAGACAAGAGACTGCTGCAGCAGGAGAAACGTGACACGGCAGACGTGTGGCCATATGAAATATAGACTTTAATAACAGACGTGACATTCATAGTGTGAACAGTGACCTCTGGATATACTATGTAGTGTGACAGATATCTGTGACTATAGACTCGGGGCCCATGTTAAGCACTGGCGGATACGACTTTGCTCAGACCGGAGAAGTAGGATTTCTCGCGTTCACTCATCACCTCGAAGTGCAGCGGCTGCCGGCAGAAGTTGCATTCGGCGGTGGAGTGCGGCTTCAGCTCCAGGCCCACCTCCTTCCAGGTGATCAGCAGCTTCTCTGTGGGATGAGCGGACATGTTAGGAATTTAAAAGGACATTTCCAGTTTTCTGTACAAATTTGCAACTTTGTGTCATCCCCTCATCATCTCAAAGTCTCTATTGGCGACTAGAAGCAGGGTTTATATCCAGAGGCTAAAGAGCCTGTATGGACCAAGTGCTGATACACTGTGACAAACCTGCAGCTGCACAAAGCTCTCCTGTCCTGGACTCCATACTGACCCATATAACCTGTACACCCAGGACTTGTAAGATGGGAGGGTGCATCTGCCAGGTTTGGGTGGAGCGCCCCTTTAAGACCTGCTTTTATTAGGTCACGTACCCAGGAAGTAGCTCATCATCTGGGGGTTGTGGTGCGGTGTGGGCGCGATCCTCAGCAGCTCCTCTCCGCGCGGGACCGTGGGGTAATTAATCGCTTGGACGTAGATGTCGTATTTGCTCATCATCTGGTCGCAGATCTCCGTGTTTTTGGCAGCATCTGAAACCTGGTGAGGAAGATGGATGGATTATACGGCAAATAGAACCACACAAGAGGAAGGCAGCTCTGCCCACAGGAGCTGACAATCTATCGGACGCCAGGACTTGTAGTAATACTGGGAAGCCCCAGGACTGGTGAAACCCGGGAGCGTCCGGTACCCGATCCGGTACCGCGCAGTACTCACCCTGATGGGGATGATGTGGCTGGGGCAGTGCACCACGGGGAGCCCGGCATCCATCAGCATCTGCCGCAGGAGCTTGACGTTGCGCTGGTGCTGGCGCCGCAGAGCCTGCCCTTCTTCACTCTTCAGAACCTGGACCGACGCCAGGGCTCCTCCCAGCAGCATCGGCGGCAGAGACGTGGTGAAGATGAAGCCGGCGGCGTAGGAGCGGACCGTGTCGATCAGACCGCTGGTGCTGGCGATGTAACCACCGACGCAGCCGAAGGCTTTACCTGTCGAAGCAGAGATGCAATCGTTTAATTACTGTCAGTGAATGGAAACCTAATCATTCTTAGTGTTTGCTACAAATGTATCCAGTCTTCTGATCAGTAACAGGTTATAATCTGATACATGTGTCAGTGCTTTACATATTTCCGTCATTCTATTCGGTGAAGCCTCACTCACCCAGCGTGCCGGAGATAATATCCATCTTGTTCATGACGCCATCGCGATCCCCTATACCGCCACCCCGGGCACCGTATAGCCCCACCGCGTGCACTTCATCCACAAACGTGATGGCTCCGTATTCGTGCGCTATGTCACACAACTCCTCCAGGGGGCAGACCGCGCCTACAAGACATGAACACCTCAGAATCAATACAAGGAAGAAGGAAACAAGAATATCTAAGGACACGTCCCCGACGGACAACACCCTGCAGGACTCCGGTACACAGAAGTGACAATGGTGGATTTTCCCTGTACTTTAATTTACTTCCTTTACAATTTGCACGCGTTAAACCTCCGACCTGCAGAGGTCACATGACGTCAGACATCTTATATCCTGGTGCACTACCTACATCTAATATAGAATTATCAATGGCAGCAAATCTGAAAAATACAGATCTAAACAAAACCCATCAGCAGGTTGCCGGCCTTTACATACCATCCATGGAGTGGACAGTTTCAAAAGCCACGATCTTCGGGATGGACGGGTCGGAGTTCTTCAGCAGCTCCCGGAGATGAGCGGCGTCGTTGTGCCGGAAGACGTATTTAGGCACACGGCTGTTCCGGATCCCCTGGATCATAGAGGCGTGGTTACCAGCGTCAGAGTAGATCTCACAGCCTGGAAGAAAAGGGACGACATTCAATAAACTCCTAGACACACAGAAAGGAGAAGACAATCTATTGCTCCCTGTTATCAGACATTTCAGGGGAGAGGATGACTGTAGGACAGGAGAATACAATCTATTGCTCCCTGTTATCAGCCGGGGAGAGGATGACTGTAGGACAGGAGAATACAATCTATTGCTCCCTGTTATCAGACATTTCAGGGGAGAGGATGACTGTAGGACAGGAGAATACAATCTATTGCCCCCTGTTATCAGACATTTCAGGGGAGAGGATAACTGTAGGACAGGAGAATACAGTCTATTGCTCCCTGTTATCAGCCATTTCAGGGGAGAGGATGACTGTAGGACAGGAGAATACAATCTATTGCTCCCTGTTATCAGCCATTTCAGGGGAGAGGATGACTGTAGGACAGGAGAATACAGTCTATTGCCCCCTGTTATCAGACATTTCAGGGGAGAGGATAACTGTAGGACAGGAGAATACAGTCTATTGCCCCCTGTTATCAGCCATTTCAGGGGAGAGGATGACTGTAGGACAGGAGAATACAATCTATTGCTCCCTGTTATCAGCCATTTCAGGGGAGAGGATGACTGTAGGACAGGAGAATACAATCTATTGCTCCCTGTTATCAGACATTTCAGGGGAGAGGATGACTGTAGGACAGGAGAATACAATCTATTGCTCCCTGTTATCAGTCATTTCAGGAGAGAGGATGACTGTAGGACAGGAGAATACAATCTATTGCTCCCTGTTATCAGACATTTCAGGGGAGAGGATGACTGTAGGACAGGAGAATACAGTCTATTACTCCATGTTATCAGACATTTCAGGGGAGAGGATGACTGTAGGACAGGAGAATACAATCTATTGCCCCCTGTTATCAGACATTTTGAGGTCCAGTACTGGGAACTCCATGTATGCGTCTGTTCTCATCGGCTTCTCAGAAACTACTTGAGGTTGAGATTAAACATTGTGTCCTCAGACTGAAAGTTACACAACCCCCAAAGGCGGCTCAGAGGTTACATAATGGCAGCTCTCCAACCAAAAAAAGATGGCCGCCTTCTGACACAGCTGGCACTTTAGTAGTTAAATGACACGGTGGCGGTCACTTACCGGGCAACATTTTCGCCAGCGTGAAGAGCGTGGAGTCGTTCGCCACAAAGCACGAGGAGAACAGGAGAGCGGCGTCTTTACCGTGCAGGTCGGCCAATTCGTGCTCCAGATCCACGTGGAATTTACTGGTCCCCGAGATGTTCCTGGTGCCGCCCGCTCCGGCCCCATGTTGTTTCAGGGTCTCCCTGTAGACAGAGGTGAGAGGTTAAGGGGGCGGAGCCTGTTGCATTTAAAAGGGAAGTTCATAAAGCAAGTGGTTGGGTAACTTCCCACAGGTTTCACACAGCGATTTGCATAATCGAGATGTTGTCACCGAGGCGGAGTCACCGCCCATCCTCTTCCTCATTACGTTACTAGTGAAATGTTGGGCAAACAATATAAATAGCTAAAAACAAACCGACGGCAGATGCTGGGGGTGGTAGTTACACAACAGCTGGAGAGTCCTGAATTTCTACTCCTTTTGTGGTGACAACCAACATGGCCGCCACTGCAGATCATCGCCTCTAACCTATTGCTTCCCAGTCACAAACTACAACTCCCAGCATGCCCTGGAGTTGCTGCAGGATGGAGAACACTTATTGGCGGAAATATAATCACCATTCTAAGAGTCCTAAAAGGCAGCGAGACCCCCGGGGAGAACTGCCAGCCTGGGAAAGCTGGGTGGGTGACGTCCGCTGTAACGGCAGCCATATTGGTTGTCACCCAGCTTTCCAAGAGACAGAAACTCAATGAATGGCTGAAGAGGCCGCAGAAGAAGGCGGGAGCAGCCCTCATGGTGCACGGGGTAATACTAAGGAATGAGGGCCCCCGCAGCGTAAAGAGTAAATTTAGAGTAAATCTGGTCTTATCCTCGGATCAGGAGGTCGTGGTCTAATCCGCTCCGAGGAGGCTGAAGACGGGGGCAGCAAATCCACCAGGAAGGTGGGCGCAGGGATGTGGGCGAATGGGTGGTTTTAATAATTGGGGGTCAGGATTTCTGGGAAGTGCCGCTCCAACATGGAAGATAACCTCCATGTTGATATGGAAAATACTAGGCAACTGCTTAAATGGCAACTCCCCCACATAAGAGCTGGCTGTGAAATCAGTCACCATGTACCGGGAAGTTGCTCTTTAAGCAGTTTTCTGACCTATTTTAGCTGCGGAGAGGCGCTCAGGTCACGTCAACACTTCACATAAGTGCGGCTTTCATCTCTGATAATTCACGCGCTCGGAGCGGGGAGGAGACGGCAAACACAATGTGTAAGAGGACGTTACCCAACCACGGGGGCGAGGACTGAAACCAGAGAGGCAATTACAAGACACAGCGAGAACGACCCAGTTCCAGGGGCCCCGGCAGATATAGGTCAGGACACAATCACCTCGTTATCTCCCCTTTATCCGATGTGAATGGAGGGAATATAACGAAGACGCGTGCGGCTCTGGACGGGGGCGCCGTGTGCCCCCCGGGTAATCGGCCTATATCTATGTTACGGGTCACGTGCTGAGAGGTAATCCGCTCACCGCTCTTCTAGGAAAGGTTCTGCCGTCACCCAGCTTTTCTGGGCTCCTGAACAGTAAACATGGCGACTCCCTGCGCCGAGACCTCACCTGTGTATCTAGGATCTATATAGGATTACCTCACCGGACACCCAGCTTTACCGGGATCAGATAAGACACTCACATGACGGCTCCCACCACTTTGGGGTGGCGGCTCATCCCCAGGTAGTCGTTGCTGCACCAGACCGAGACCGTCTTCTTACTGATCAGAGAGTCCGAGTAGTCGTCGGCCATGGGAAACACCTGAGCGCGGCGGTTGACGGTTTTGAAGACGCGGTAGGTGTGGTCGTTCTTCTTCTCCTCGATTTTCTTTTCAAAGAAGCGGTCGTATTGGAAAGTGCGCACGGCTGCAAGAAAATAAAGAAAGAGGGGGATATTACACAATCCGCGGGGCAATCAATGGTTAATCTCAAGGTAAATACTCCTGGTGTGGCCACGCCCACCGCGACGAGTTCTATGATTGAGGAGCTGGTTGGATGAATCACCGAGCATAGAAATACATGTCGTGTTAATACTGATGGAACAGGTTTAACAGCTGAAGGGTTTCCAACTATATGGATGCAGCCTGCAGTGTAAAGCATGGTGGTTTTCATCCCAGCAGCAGGAAGGGGAGGGGGGGGGGGGCACTTACATTTTGGCATATTATCCTGAAGGAGATGAGACACCAGCTCCGGCTTCTGGAATTGCTCCAGGACTCCCATCCTCCTCAGCGGCTTCGGCTCGGACATGGTCGGCTGCGCTGCAGGCGACGAATTCACATCTGAAAATACAGAAATGTTTGTCAAATACAAGCTAATCCAGCGACATGAATAGAATGCGAGAGCCGAACCCATGGCAGTGGAGGATTCCCATAGTGTCCTCCTATAAGGGAGCGGCTGAGTAAAGAAAACAGCGATGGGGGCAACGCTGGGGAATCATGATAGGAGTAGTAATGGCGGCACAGTCTCAGGTCCGTACCTGTCCTCAGGGTCTCGCGCACGTCCTCCTGTAAGGCGAGGCTGGCCTTGCGGAAGACGCTGCTGTTCTCCTGACTCAGCTGTGCCGCCAGGAAGGGGCACTTAGAGGCGCTCTGGCTGCTGCTGGCGGCTCCAACGTGGTCGGCCGGCACCTGAGACGTGGGGGAGGGGACGACCAATGCGGGGGGTGCGGGATCTGGAGAAAAGAAATATAGAAACAAATATTAACATTGTATATAACTGCCCTGAGATACTAGAGGTGTGACCATGGAGACCCCCACCCATCATACGTGGCTGAGATACTAGAGGTGTGACCATGGAGACCCCCGCCCATCATACGTGGCTGAGATACTAGAGGTGAGAGCGCAGAGACCCCCGCCCATCATACGTGGCTGAGATACTAGAGGTGTGACCATGGAGACCCCCGCCCATCATACGTGGCTGAGATACTAGAGGTGTGACCATGGAGACCCCCGCCCATCATACGTGGCTGAGATACTAGAGGTGTGACCATGGAGATCCCCGCCCATCATACGTGGCTGAGATACTAGAGGTGTGACCATGGAGACCCCCACCCATCATATGTAAATGCAGAGATACTAGAGGTGTGACCATGGAGACCCCCGCCCATAATACGTGGCTGAGATACTAGAGGTGTGACCATGGAGACCCCCGCCCATCATACGTGGCTGAGATACTAGAGGTGTGACCATGGAGACCCCCGCCCATCATACGTGGCTGAGATACTAGAGGTGTGACCATGGAGACCCCCGCCCATCACCGTGCAGCTGACACTGCGTTCAGATGAAGGACGGAATCACCTGACCCCGAGAGTCCCCTTAGTTCACCCCGGGATCACAGAGTTCACAGATTAGTCTGATCTGGAGCCAACGAGCCGCCGATCCTGGCGCACGGTACCGGGCACGGGTCCAGGAGGCCGCACTGGCCTCATAACAAGGAGGACAAACTCCGCTCACCCTGCACAGGGATTGCAACACATGAAGAGCCGGACTATCAGACGCTGGATTAAATTCTTAATTCACCATCCGACAATCCAGAAAACCTGAACTGCGCTACACCTGACCACAAAAAAAACGGAACAGAGAACACATGCGGCAACGTCTTAAAGTGACAGCAGCTGTTTTCTATCTTCCTTTGGCGTCTGATAATCCAGAACCCATCAGGTAGCCTTTATGTCGGATTAAAGGAACCGTACAGAATAAAATAAACCTACTCCTATACAGTCCCTTTAATCCAGCATCCGATAATCTGATAATCTGTCATACTAGATCGTTTCACGCCGTCACGCGCCTTGTACCAGGACGTACATTTCCACGACTGATAATCTGGCGCCTACGATTACAAATGAAAGGAATTTTCTCTCTACATATTTGTCTGTTCTTTCTTAGTACGGCGTCCAGGCCGCTGATCTATTAGAAGTTTTCATGCTCGGCGCCTTCTACCCTGTACGAGGCAGCGTCACCTCAGAATACCGGGTTATTCCGGATTATCGGGGCCAGGTAGAGGAGTATTTCTATGACTATTACTCGATGTGGGGGGTGGGAGCTGTAAGTCAGATCCCTGTGCGACCTTTGTCTGCTTTCTCGTGACGTCCGGGAATAATTCACTGGCGACGCCGCTTATCACCCTCATTTACTTCTGTGTCGGAGTTCAGCTGGATGGTTGTGAAGGGCGAGAACATTCCAGGAGTCCAAGGCCACGGTCATATAGATGGCGCGCGGTGAAGGACGGGGATCTGAATAATTGGGACAGACGCCAAGACACCGCAGGGTCACACGGCGGACAGATATAGGGACGGAGGCACCTTAAAGGGCCCCTGAGCCCAGTGAGGATTTCTCAGGGCAGAGTTGGGTGTTTGGATCCCCTACGAGAGTTTCTAGTTATGAGAAGACATTAGGGAATTGTTAGTTACCCAATTGTCCAGTACACTAAACGACCACTGCATAACTACTACCCTCACTTTCCCCTCACACACACACACACTGGTCTCTGCCGGATCTTACTCTGGTTGCTGCTGGACGTCTCCTTGGTCTCCTGGGGGCGCGCGGCGGAGGTGCTCAGCTGGGCGCTGGACAGGGGTCTGGGCGCCATCATCACAGGGCAGTTCTGGGCGTAAGAAATCAGAGACTTCCCAGCTTTCTGCAAGAAGGTCTGCGAGACCCTGGCGAGGAAGGGGCAGCGGCGGGCGATGGCCTCCATCATGGGCACTGGATCTACAAGGAAACACGACAACCAGGATCAGAACCGCGGCAAAGCAATCAAGAACATACAGAAGAGTATCTGCCGCGTTCCAAATCTGCTTGCTGTCAGTGAAAGAAAACAGTCAGTATTATAACCCATCCCGACCTAGGCTTCTCACAGCGCAGGGTCTGTTACAGTTGTATCCAGTCTTAACGATCACAAAACTTCTGTCCTGATCAGTTCTTACAATGTATCAGTCTGGAGTCCTGGCTCCACTGGATACAAGTGTAGCAAACCCTCAGCTGTGAGATGTATTCTGTCAGAAGATGAAAATGAAGAGTAAAAATAAAAATCATATATTTTGTATCATTACAGAATCAGACTGACACTTCTATGGACGCCTCCCTACATCTGCTGACAACTGAAGGACTCGGAGATTAATGGAATTAATTCATGTAACATTAGGTAGGAGCATTCACAGGTGCGGCGTCGTATACACCACCTGGGTGCAGCTCCTCACCACAGGGTTACAACACATACAACGACGGCTACGGGAGAAGATTTTCAATAATGCAAAGGGATGGGGGAGATTGGCTTGTATTCTGTGCGGTAGAGGGCGCTACCAGTGAACCCCCATAAACTGGAAGGACCAGTCTGACCAGTATGCTGGCTCTCCTAAATAAATACAAAACATAGTATTAAAAAATAATAATAAATAATAATAATAATAAAATATTTTTTAAGAAATAGAAATCTATAAAAAAAGTAAAAAAAAAGGTAAATAAAAAACTCAAAAAAAAAAAAAAAACAAACAAATGACAATTAAAAATGACAAAAATAAGCAAAATTCTAACATAAAATGTATCATTACTATAAATAAAACCAGTATCCTCCCCCCACACCTGGAGCAGTCCAGAGGTCAGCCACCTGTGGAACCACAAGTCCCAGCACACAGCGGCGGCTCCACAGGCGGCTGAGCCCGGGGTACACGGCGGACTCACAGTGTTCGGGGCCGGTGTACGGAACAGGCAGCGGTCGGTGCGGTCCGAGGTCTCCGTTCACTCCCTGGTGAAGCGGAGCAATGTCACCTGGTAATGAAGGCTTTTCCGGCTGCTCGCCGCTGATATTGGTGAGCGCCCTCGTCCCGCCTGCCTCACTGACCAATCCGGTAACACTCTACAGATGACTGGCGTTCTCAGCAGCCAATCAGAGTGCTACTGTATTCCCCCAATAAACGCCGCTGACGTCATTCTGCGCTCTGAAATCTTTCATTCTGTTCCCGCCCACTTCTTAAAGGGCGACACCTCGAGGATGGCAATGGTTTTGCTCCCAGGGCTGGGCTTCAGAGTATTTCTTATCTGGAAAAAAAAGCATTTTTTTTTTTTTTTTTTAGTGAGAGGCACAGACATGGCAAAAGATACCTGCTGTGAATTTGCCAGAAACAAAGTGACAAATCTTCTGCCAATGAGGCAAGGTGAGGCGATTGCCTCAGGCAGGACCAGGTAGGGACAAGTGGGGGCAGCGGCAGGGTCATGGGCACTGAGCACGTCCATTTCTACATATTTAACTGCATGACCATCCTCCTGAGCCGGGAACAGGTCTGTGTCCTGCACCCTATCATAACAGCTGCATGGAGGTGAGTATTTGAGTTTATTATTTTTATTTGGCAGCTGTTCGGCCTCCATGGGGTAGGGGTCATTATTTTGTAACTGGAGGAAGCACTATGGGGACATTGGGGGAGCTGAAAAGGGGCATTTTTGTACTGGCACACATTATAAGGGGGTCACTATGGGGGCATTTGTTCTACTGGGGGCACTAAAACGGTGCATTATAAGGGCCAATTTGTACTGGGGATGTTATTAAGGAGTATTTTTTTGTACTGGCACACATTTTAAAGGAGTATTTTTTTGTACTGGCACAGATTATAGGAGGAATTATTACTACTGGGGGGCTAAGGGAAACATGATTACTAGTATGGGCACAATGGGGGTATTATTAGTATTGGGAGCACTGTTAACACTAATTGCACTCTGGCAGATAATTTTGGGAGCACTGTTACTGTGGGAGGCCCCTTGGCACAGTATCAGCTTAGCACTGTGTGGGGGGGCTGCACCTTGTTTAAGGCACTATTACTGTCAGGGACATTATTTGCTGGACACAGTTATTTTTTAGTGCCCTGTGTGCCAATAATTACTGGTATTTTCAGGTTTGGGGGTTTGAGTTTGGGGAGCACAGTATTGGGGGGAGGGCAGGATGGGGTGTTCAGAAGGTGGGAGGATGACGGAAAGTAGAAAACTAAGATGTCTGTCAAACTTTACATAGACAAGACATGACTGAAAGAAATCATCATGGCGGTCTGGGGTGAATGGAGAAGATGAGGACAGAGAAGATCTACATCAGAGGAGACGTCACTGGATGTACGAGGTATGAGGCGCTGTATGTAATGTTTTCTAAGTATGTCTTTAAAGGGGTTTTCCGCTTTTTTATATTGATGACCTCTCCTCAGATTAGCTCATCGATTTTAGATGCCCCCCCACAGATCAGCTGTACCAGCAGGTGAACAGTGAAGAGAAGGCAGCGCTTGTACAAGCGCTGTGGTCTGCTCAAACAGCTGAGGATATGTCATCAATATAAAACAGCGGACAACCCCTTTAATAGTAAAATGGGGGGAAGGGGTTAGGTTGAGAAATTGACATGGGGGGGGGTGGCTGTTTCAATTTTTTCCTCAGGCAGCAGAAAGGCTAAGTGTGCCCCTGTGTCTATGGGAGTCCTGGAAGTGCGGAGAATGGTGGAGGAGATGGGGGACAAGTGAGGGAATGAGGGGTGCAGAAATAGGGAGCATGGTCAGCTATGGGGGGGTCTACAGATGGGGTACAGCGTCAGTTGTGGGGGGTCTACAGATGGGGTGCAGGAAGAGTGGGCAGGGTCAGGTGTCAGAAATGTAAGGTCTGCATTCATGACAATGACATATCTTTGCTTGCCACCTGGCGCACTGGAGTGTCACCGCATACATTTTTTACTTTTATGTGTTCTTTAAAGAAGAACTCCCGCAAAAATGTTTATTCTCTGACCTGTTAGAAAGGTGCATGATCTAATCTTCTTATCAGAGACTGTATCTGAGAGTTATCCCATCTCTTCTTATTGTAGCTGGGTCATGTGACCAATTCCCTGACCTCCAACTGACCCAGGACAGGAAGCCAGTTACTGCTCTATTCATTCCTATGAGACTAAAAGTGAGGCTCCCATAGGAATACATAGAGAAATAGACTTCCTGTCCACACATAAGATGCTGTGTCAGTTGGTGAGTCTGATTGCTGGTCACATGACACAGATGAGAAACATCAGGGAGATATAACTCACAAATACAGACACTGGTCAGAAAATGACATTCACTACAGATTACATCATGTACATTTCTAGCAGGACGTGGAATAAGATTTTTTGTGGGAGTTCTTCTTTAAATTTACAGACTGACACCAGACTCAATGGAGCGCTATTCCTGCTGAGAAAGAGGCGCCCTGTGAGGAGAGCGCATTAAAAATGTTTGTCATTGACATCACGCCCGCTCCGCCGTCTTCTCCTCCGGGTCCGAACGATGTACCTGCTCCCGCAGCGACGCTAAGAGGCCTCGCCGTAGATTGGGGAGCTGCACCACCCACTGTGTAAAATTGACGAGCGGTCATTAAGGAGTTAACGCTATTTTTATTTTAAAAAGGCTTCACAATAAATACAGACATTTGTTGTAAAAATAAAAAGAAACAAATGTATCAAACGTTCTGACGAAAAAATGGATACAAATGGAGACCTGTGGTTGATTTCTTCATGTTTTTTCTACATTTAGCTTTTTGTTGTTTTGATTCGTCAGAAGAACAGAAACATTTTAAAAAATCAATTTTTTTTATCACGTCCGAGATCACTTACCGTATTTTTCGCCCTATAAGACGCACCTAGGTTTTAGAGGAGGACAATAAGAAAAAACATATTTTTCATTAGACCTCAGGTCAGACCACCAATCAGACTCCCAATGTTAATAAGACCCCAACAAGACCTCAGATCAGACCTCCAATGTGAATGACCCCCAATCAGACCTCAGATAAGAGCCCCATGCCTCTCATCAGTCCCTATTGCCTAATATCAGTCCTCATTGTCTCTCATATTAGCCCCCTTTGCCTCAGATCAGCCCCCAGCAGCCCCTTTGCCTCAGATCAGCCCCCTTTGCCTCAGATCATCCCCCTTTGCCTCAGATCAGCCCCCAGCAGCCCCCTTTGCCTCAGATCAGCCCCCTTTGCCTCAGATCAGCCCCCAGCAGCCCCCTTTGCCTCAGATCAGCCCCCTTTGCCTCAGATCAGCCCCCAGCAGTCCCCTTTGCCTCAGGTCAGCCCCCTTTGCCTCAGATCAGCCCCCTTTGCCTCACATCAGCCCCCTTTGCCTCACATCAGCCCCCTTTGACTCACATCAGCCCCCTTTGCCTCAGATCAGCCCCCAGCAGCCCCCTTTGCCTCAGATCAGCCCCCTTTGCCTCAGACCAGCCCCCTTTGCCTCACATCAGCCCCCTTTGCCTCACATCAGCCCCCTTTGCCTCAGACCAGCCCCTTTGCCTCAGATCAGCCCCCTTTGCCTCAGATCAGCCCCCTTTGCCTCAGATCAGCTCCCAGCACCTCATGTTTAATAAAATAAAAAAGCCACTTACCTCTCCTGCTCCGGATGCCGCGGCTCCTCTCCTCCAGCGCGATCCTCTTCTTCCTGCTGTCGGCTGTGCTGTGACCCGGCGCGCACAGCGTGAGGTCACAGCTGACAGCCGAGGACCAGGAAGCGGTAAGTACAGAGTCTTCATCGCTTCCCGGTCCTCCGATGCTAATGAGTGCTTCCATAATGGAAGTGCTCATTAGCATTTGCCCCATAAGACGCAGGAGCATTTTCCCCCCACTTTTGGGGGAATAAAAAGTGCGTCTTATGGGGCGAAAAATACGGGAGAAAATTTCGACGGGAGAAAATGTCCTGAGTGCAAGTGACGCAAATTGATGCTCAAAATACCAGATTGTTTTTTAAATATTTTTTTTAATCTTCTGACAGAAGAACAGAAAGCTTAACGCAGGTGTGAAAGAGCCCTAAAACGTCTGCTAAACATACCGAATGTGAATGGTCCCTGAGAAACAAAAACAAGGAATAAGAGCAGAGACCGGAGAAGGGACAGAAAGTTCTGGAAGAAACAAACTGAAACAACCTGAGAACTTTGTTCACCCTGGAGCCCGGGATCGCTGGAGTTCATAGATTAGTCAGATCAGGAGCCAACGAACCTCCGGCCCCTGGCACTGCTCGCTGGGTGTGATGCCAGGAGGGATTATGAGCGTAGATGGCAGAACTCAGCTCACCCTGCGCAGCAACTGCAACACAGATGCCAGGTTACAAGAATGCCAAATCTCCAGGGGTGCAACCACTAATGAGGCCAGGTGAAGCGATCGCCTCAGGAGGGGGCAGCGGAACGGCCATGGGCAATGAGCGCTTTCATTGTGGCAAAGGGGCCAGGTTAAGAAATTGGCATGGGGGGTGCGCAGTTTTAGCTTTTGCCTCGTGCAGCAGTAAGGCTCGGTGCGCCCCTGCAATCACTATGTTCTTTTCTAAAAAAATTTAAAAAAAAAATGTGTTCAGAGAAAACAAGACGGGGGCGATGATTACGGTGCAGTTTTTTTGCGTATTTTACAAAGTTGCCATGTAGTCACGCTGTTTTTCCTGACCCTTCGCGGTGGTTTCTGTGGACACGGGATTTCTGTGAACTGCGTCGGACGTTTTACGGGTCAGGTTGGTCTTTTCACTTCTCAGGTCAGAATTAACAACATAATCGCAGGTTACGTGAGCGTCATCTGCGGATGATATCTGATCTGTGAGAGCCAAGGAGAGGAACGAGGAGGATAAAGCCTGAAAGGTGGAGAGCGAGAAACTCGAGATGCCGCGTATTATACAACAGGTTATGTCAGCGGCAGGAGACTGATTTCAATCGGATTAAGGGACTGTCACACGGTCAGTATTTATAATGCAAAAACTAGGAGTGGAACCTACAGAGAAAACGTATCGTGGAAAGGTCTGGGTCTTCTGCTCTGACCCACTTCTGGTTTCAGCTCATAAGTACTGATCATGTGAACACGGCCTTACAGGTCATCCACATGGGACTAGATTATTGCTCTGAAAAATACAGAGACATCACAGAAGGAATAAACAATGGTCTTATATCAGGGGGCTTTTGTTAATAAGGTCACGTAATCATAACCCCCAGCATCCTCATCCACAACATTGCTCTGCAGCTCTTCTAATTCATTTATTCACTTGTACTTCAGCTTCTCATCCATCCAGTAAACACTGACTTCAATGTTATGGATCCTTCCTGTCACCTTCCCTTCTGTGAATAATACCTTTCATCACCATTTTACATACAGAAGGAATCTACATATATAATACTGATCCACAGTTACATCCTGTATTATACTTCAGAGCTGCACTCACTATTCTGCTGGTGCAGTCACTGTGTACATACATTACTCACCCTGTACTGATCCTGAGTTACATCGTGTATTATACTCCAGAGCTGCACTCACTATTCTGCTGGTGCAGCCACTGTGTACATACATTACTTATCCTGTACTGATCCTGAGTTATATCCTGTATTATACTCCAGAGCTGTACTCACTATTCTGCTGGTGCAGTCACTGTGTACATACATTACTTATCCTGTACTGATCCTGAGTTACACCCTGTATTATACTCCAGAGCTGCACTCACTATTCTGCTGGTGCAGTCACTGTGTACATACATTACTTATCCTGTACTGATTCTGAGTTACATCCTGTATTATACTCCAGAGCTGCACTCACTATTCTGCTGGTGCAGTCACTGTGTACATACATTACTCACCCTGTACTGATCCTGAGTTACATCGTGTATTATACTCCAGAGCTGCACTCACTATTCTGCTGGTGCAGCCACTGTGTACATACATTACTTATCCTGTACTGATCCTGAGTTATATCCTGTATTATACTCCAGAGCTGTACTCACTATTCTGCTGGTGCAGTCACTGTGTACATACATTACTTATCCTGTACTGATCCTGAGTTACACCCTGTATTATACTCCAGAGCTGCACTCACTATTCTGCTGGTGCAGTCACTGTGTACATACATTACTTATCCTGTACTGATTCTGAGTTACATCCTGTATTATACTCCAGAGCTGCACTCACTATTCTGCTGGTGCAGTCACTGTGTACATACATTACTTATCCTGTACTGATTCTGAGTTACATCCTGTATTATACTCCAGAGCTGCACTCACTATTCTGCTGGTGCAGTCACTGTGTACATACATTACTTATCCTGTACTGATCCTGAGTTACATCCTGTATTATTCTCCAGAGCTGCACTCACTATTCTGCTGGTGCAGTCACTGTGTACATACATTACTTATCCTGTACTGATCCTGAGTTACATCCTGTATTATACTCCAGAGCTGCACTCACTATTCTGCTGGTGCAGTCACTGTGTACATACATTACTTATCCTGTACTGATCCTGAGTTACATCCTGTATTATACTCCAGAGCTGCACTCACTATTCTGCTGGTGCAGTCACTGTGTACATACATTACTTATCCTGTACTGATCCTGAGTTACATCCTGTGTTATACTCCAGAGCTGCACTCACTATTCTGCTGGTGCAGTCACTGTGTACATACATTACTTATCCTGTACTGATCCTGAGTTACATCCTGTATTATACTCCAGAGCTGCACTCACTATTCTGCTGGTGGAGTCACTGTGTACATACATTACTTATCCTGTACTGATCCTGAGTTACATCCTGTATTATACTCCAGAGCTGCACTCACTATTCTGCTGGTGCAGTCACTGTGTACATACATTACTTATCCTGTACTGATCCTGAGTTACATCCTGTATTATACTCCAGAGCTGCACTCACTATTCTGCTGGTGCAGTCACTGTGTACATACATTACTTATCCTGTACTGATCCTGAGTTACATCCTGTATTATACTCCAGAGCTGCACTCACTATTCTGCTGGTGGAGTCACTGTGTACATACATTACTTATCCTGTACTGATCCACAGTTACATCCTGTATTATACTCCAGAGCTGCAATCACTATTCTGCTGGTGCAGTCGCTGTGTACATACATTACTTATTCTGTACTGATCCTGAGTTACATCCTGTATTATACTCCAGAGCTGCACTCACTATTCTGCTGGTGCAGTCACTGTGTACATACATTACTTATCCTGTACCGATCCTGAGTTACATCCTGTATTATACTCCAGAGCTGCACTCACTATTCTGTTCGAGCAGTAAACCTCCAAAATCTAAGATATAAGTGCGTATTCACATGTTGCAATGATGGAAATACATTGTAGCAGTTTTGTGAAGATGAGCCATTTCAGCAATTTCACTAATCATTGCAAAAAAACAAAAAACAAACAGGTGTCACTGCGTCTGTGCTGACATCTTGCAGCAGTAGATGTTATAATTATGCGGCATTATACCTGTACACTGTGTCACCCCCTCCCCCGTGTATATTAACGAGCATCTTCTTGATGGAAATCAGCGTCTCATGACGGCGTCACGGGGGTTACTATTTGCAGTTGCTCCCGGCCTGTAATATGTATACAGTGTATCCAGAGCACAGTTAAAGGGAAACTCTGAGAAACCAGAAGGTTCTGGTGACTTCTAGGGTCTGTATGTAAACTGTCAAGAAGCTGCTGTTGACTGATCTACAATCCAGCAGGGTATTAGGTTAATGAGCTGCAGATATCCATGAAGAGCGCTGTCCGAGGTTCACATAGAAAGCCAGAACTGAAATCTTAATAAAGCCATATGATCTGTCAGCAGTAGCCAACCTACTTGCTGGTGGTTTCCAGATACACTTTTTTTAATACAAAGGTTACAGAACAATCAGGTAACATGGTAATAAAGATATCACATGATACAGAGCGTTGTCCACACAAGTCCCTGGAAAAGGGGCGGCAGTCCTGACAATGTGACATGGTCGCTGTGTAAGTGACGTTTTATCATCAAGCTCACAGCCTCGGGGTTAATCACTGGGAGGGGGGGGCTGGAGGAAGAAGGGACAAAACAGGCGAATATCGTAGTACAAGTCACTGTGACCCTCAGGTGAAAAAAAATCTGAGAAATGTCAGAAGTTTGTAGGATATCGGGGTCTGAACGCAACAGAAATTAGACTTTTATCTCGGAGGCATCCTGATGGGCAATAAGGTACCACTGACATCTATAGCCAACCCCTGGCTGAAAGTGAAAGGGGCAGGACGAGTGGTACATGAGAGGGACGCTGCGCACTGTTTGGAGTTAGTAATCTGGGACTCCACAATGTTATTCAATGTGTTCGGGGCACTGTGTGAGGTTATCTGGGCACTGTATGGCATTATCTGGGCACTGTATGAGGTTATCTGGGCACTGTGTGATGTTAGCTGGGCGCTGTATGGGGTTATCTGGGCACTGTGTGAGGTTATTCGGGGCGCTGTGTGAGGCTATCTGGGCGCTGTATGGAGTTATCTGGGCGCTGTATGGGGTTATCTGGGCGCTGTATGATGTTATCTGGGCACTGTGTGAGGTTATCTGGGCACTATGGCATTATCTGGGCACTGTGTGATGCTATCTGAGCACTGTATGGCATTATCTGGGCAGTGTTTGGCATTATCTGGGCGCTGTATGACATCTGGGCGCTGTGTGACATTATCTGGGCGCTGTATGGCATTATCTGGGCACTGTATGGCATTATCTGGGCACTGTATGACATTATCTGGGCACTGTATGGCATTATCTGAGCACTGTATGACATTATATGGGCTCTGTATGGCATTATCTGGGCACTGTATGACATCTGGGCACTGTATGATATTATCTGGGCACTGTGTGAGGCTATCTGGGCGCTGTGTGACATCTGGGCGCTGTATGAGATTATCTGGGTGCTGTATGGCATTATCTGGGCACTGTATGACATCTAGGCGCTGTGTGGCATTATCTGGGTGCTGTATGGCATTATCTGGGTGCTGTATGACATTATCTGGGCGCTGTGTGACATTATCTGGGCGCTGTATGGCATTATCTGGGCACTGTGTGAGGCTACCTGGGCGCTGGATGACATTATCTGGGCGCTGTATGACATTATCTGGGCGCTGTATGACATTATTTGGGCGCTGTATGACATTATCTGGGCGCTGTGTGACATTATCTGGGCACTGTATGACATTATCTGAGCACTGTATAGCATTATCTGGGCGCTGTGTTACATTATCTGGGCGCTGTGTGACATTATCTGGGCACTGTATGGCATTATCTGGGCGCTGTGTGACATTATCTGGGCGCTGTATGACATCTGGGCGCTGTATGATATTATCTGGGCACTGTATGGCATTATCTGGGTGCTGTGTGACATTATCTGGGCGCTGTATGACATTATCTGGGTGCTGTATGACATTATCTGGGTGCTGTGTGACATTATCTGGGCGCTGTATGACATTATCTGGGTACTGTATGGCATTATCTGGGCGCTGTATGACATTATCTGGGCGCTGTATGACATTATCTGGGCGCTGTGTGACATTATCTGGGCGCTGTGTGACATTATCTGGGCACTGTATGACATTATCTGGGCGCTGTGTGACATTATCTGGGCGCTGTATGACATTATCTGGGTGCTGTGTGACATTATCTGGGCGCTGAATGGCATTATCTGGGCGCTGTATGACATTATCTGGGCGCTGTATGACATTATCTGGGTGCTGTGTGGCATTATCTGGGTGCTGTATGGCATTATCTGGGTGCTGTATGACATTATCTGGGCGCTGTGTGACATTATCTGGGCGCTGTATGGCATTATCTGGGCGCTGTGTGACATTATCTGGGCGCTGTGTGACATTATCTGGGCGCTGTGTGACATTATCTGGGTGCTGTATGACATTATCTGGGCGCTGTATGGCATTATCTGGGCGCTGTATGACATTATCTGGGCACTGTATGGCATTATCTGGGCGCTGTGTGACATTATCTGGGCGCTGTGTGACATCATCTGGGCGCTGTGTGACATCATCTGGGCGCTGTATGACATTATCTGGGCGCTGTGTGACATTATCTGGGCTCTGTATGGCATTATCTGGGCGCTGTGTGACATTATCTGGGCGCTGTGTGACATTATCTGGGCACTGTGTGACATTATCTGGGCGCTGTATGACATTATCTGGGTGCTGTGTGACATTATCTGGGCGCTGAATGGCATTATCTGGGCGCTGTATGGCATTATCTGGGCGCTGTGTGACATTATCTGGGCGCTGTATGACATTATCTGGGCGCTGTGTGACATTATCTGGGCGCTGTATGACATTATCTGGGCGCTGTATGGCATTATCTGGGCACTGTATGACATTATCTGGGCGCTGTGTGACATTATCTAGGCGCTGTGTGACATTATCTGGGCGCTGTGTGACATTATCTGGGCGCTGTGTGACATTATCTAGGCGCTGTGTGACATTATCTGGGCACTGTATGACATTATCTGGGCGCTGTGTGACATTATCTAGGCGCTGTGTGACATTATCTGGGCGCTGTGTGACATTATCTAGGCGCTGTGTGACATTATCTGGGCGCTGTGTGACATTATCTGGGCGCTGTATGACATTATCTGGGCGCTGTATGGCATTATCTGGGCACTGTATGACATTATCTGGGCGCTGTGTGACATTATCTAGGCGCTGTGTGACATTATCTGGGCGCTGTGTGACATTATCTGGGCGCTGTGTGACATTATCTGGGCGCTGTATGACATTATCTGGGTGCTGTATGGCATTATCTGGGCGCTGTATGACATTATCTGGGCGCTGTATGGCATTATCTGGGCACTGTATGACATTATCTGGGCGCTGTGTGACATTATCTAGGCGCTGTGTGACATTATCTGGGCGCTGTGTGACATTATCTTGGTGCTGTATGACATTATCTGGGCGCTGTATGACATTATCTGGGTGCTGTATGGCATTATCTGGGCGCTGTATGACATTATCTGGGCACTGTATGACATTATCTGGGCGCTGTGTGACATTATCTGGGCGCTGTGTGACATTATCTGGGCACTGTATGGCATTATCTGGGCACTGTATGACATTATCTGGGCGCTGTATGACATCTGGGCGCTGTGTGACATTATCTGGGCACTGTATGGCATTATCTGGGCGCTGTGTGACATTATCTGGGCGCTGTGTGACATTATCTGGGCGCTGTATGACATTATCTGGGCGCTGTGTGACATTATCTGGGCGCTGTGTGACATTATCTGGGCGCTGTATGACATTATCTGGGCACTGTATGGCATTATCTGGGCACTGTATGACATTATCTGGGCGCTGTATGACATCTGGGCGCTGTGTGACATTATCTGGGCACCGTATGGCATTATCTGGGCGCTGTGTGACATTATCTGGGCGCTGTATGACATTATCTGGGCCCTGTATGACATTATCTGGGCACTGTGTGACATTATCTGGGCGCTGTGTGACATTATCTGGGCGCTGTGTGACATTATCTGGGCGCTGTATGACATTATCTGGGTGCTGTATGACATTATCTGGGCGCTGTATGGCATTATCTGGGTGCTGTATGACATTATCTGGGCGCTGTATGGCATTATCTGGGTGCTGTATGACATTATCTGGGCGCTGTATGACATTATCTGGGCGCTGTGTGACATTATCTGGGCGCTGTATGGCATTATGTGGGTGCTGTATGACATTATCTGGGCGCTGTATGACATTATCTGGGCGCTGTATGACATTATCTGGGCGCTGTATGGCATTATGTGGGCGCTGTATGACATTATCTGGGCGCTGTATGACATTATCTGGGCGCTGTGTGACATTATCTGGGCGCTGTGTGACATTATCTGGGTGCTGTGTGACATTATCTGGGCGCTGTATGGCATTATCTGGGTGCTGTATGACATTATCTGGGCGCTGTATGACATTATCTGGGTGCTGTGTGACATTATCTGGGCACTGTATGGCATTATCTGGGCGCTGTGTGACATTATCTGGGCACTGTGTGACATTATCTGGGTGCTGTATGGCATTATCTGGGCGCTGTATGACATTATCTGGGCGCTGTATGACATTATCTGGGTGCTGTATGGCATTATCTGGGCGCTGTATGACATTATCTGGGCGCTGTATGGCATTATGTGGGTGCTGTATGACATTATCTGGGCGCTGTATGACATTATCTGGGCGCTGTATGACATTATCTGGGCGCTGTATGACATTATCTGGGCGCTGTATGACATTATCTGGGCGCTGTGTGACATTATCTGGGCGCTGTGTGACATTATCTGGGTGCTGTGTGACATTATCTGGGCGCTGTATGGCATTATCTGGGCGCTGTGTGACATTATCTGGGCGCTGTGTGACATTATCTGAGCACTGTATGACATTATCTGGGCGCTGTGTGACATTATCTGGGCGCTGTGTGACATTATCTGGGCGCTGTGTGACATTATCTGGGTGCTGTGTGACATTATCTGGGCGCTGTATGGCATTATCTGGGTGCTGTATGACATTATCTGGGCGCTGTATGACATTATCTGGGTGCTGTGTGACATTATCTGGGCACTGTATGGCATTATCTGGGCGCTGTATGACATTATCTGGGCGCTGTATGACATTATCTGGGCGCTGTGTGACATTATCTGGGCGCTGTATGGCATTATCTGGGCGCTGTATGACATTATCTGGGCGCTGTGTGACATTATCTGGGCACTGTATGACATTATCTGGGCGCTGTGTGACATTATCTGGGCGCTGTATGGCATTATCTGGGCGCTGTGTACACTTTGTTGTTTTGTCTCCTCCCCTCCTGCACACCATGACACCCACAGCTGATTATCAGGCGGCAGAGTTCTCGGTATCATGTGATGGATTTCTCTTCTGCTGCAGAAAATCCGAGGCAGAAATCCAAAGGTGAAAGTGGGATCTCTGCCGTCCATCGGCCGCACCGACAGTGTAATATTCCAGAGTTATCAGACGAAGGATCCGCAGGAATCCGCTGCACAGGAGCCATGGGATCCTTACTTCTGGTGCCTCCTCCATGCTGCTCGTCTCACATCTAATCCACCGTCCAGTCCCTGAACCAGTAATCCCACCGTCCTGGAATCTGCCCTCAGGAATGACGGCAGTGAGTCTGAGAGAATGGAGATCCCTGGAAGTGATAGAGATCTGGAGCTGCAGGACTGGATCCCAGGAATGGTCGCCACCACTGATCTGCAGGCACCAAGGGCAGAATGTGGGACATGATGTCACAAAGGAACATGACATCACAGAGAAATATGACATCACAGAGACACGATGTCAGAGAGGGCTGTGACATCACAAAGATACAATGTCACATAGAAAGCTGACATTACAGAGAGACACAATGTCCCATAGGAACATGACATCACAGAGACAAGATGTCAGAGAGGGCCGTGACATCACAGAGAGACCTGACATCACAAAGATACAATGTCACATAGAAAGCTGACATCACATAGAGACCTGATGTCACATAGAGACCTGATGTCACATAGAGACCTGATGTCACACGGTAACCTGACATCACAGAGACACTGTCACATAGAGACCTGATGTCACATAGAGACCTGATGTCACACGGTAACCTGACATCACAGAGACACTGTCACATAGAGACATGATGTCAGAGAGAGGTCGGACATTACATAAGACCACGTCAGATGTTTCCAGGGGAGATCACTGAGCTGGGACTGAGGGTTGACGATCACATTGGGGTCCCGGCTCTTCACAGCCAGAAGCTGAGATGTCTCCACAATGTAATACATTCATATTGCTCAAAATCTGTCACAATGGCGGGAGGCGGCTTCCCTTTTCTCAGACCGCTAAAATGATGTAAAATTGTCTTGTTTTGCAATTTTAACAGTTCTGCGAGTTCCTGATAAAAATAAAGGGTCTTATCCCCCCCGGTTACCGCCATCCTGTACCCTGTAGTGTCAATATTGTTACAATGTATCCAGTGTAGACAATCCTCAGCCCTAGAGCGCTACATTTTATCTGCACTGATACATTGTAACAAATGATCAGAAAAGCAGAGAGATTCGTGCTGCTGATGCGTTCAGATCACAGAATATTGTGTGGACTGGACACAAAAGTAAAACCTCTCAGGATGAGGCCCTCGTCCATCAGAGTGGAACCCCATGAAGACGCACGATGGGCAGATTTCAGCCCCTTCCGTGTTCTGGATCGCTCATGATTGGGCCTCCTCTTCTCATAGATCCTTATCTGTTCTTTCAAGGTAATTGCGCTCTTATAATAGATGTGATAATGAATAGTTATATGGAAAGATAATGAGCTCCAGTGAGAAGGGCCAAGGATAATGATGGGTGTTCCAAGGATGTTCCAGCCCAAGGATCTGGGAGGCTTTTATCGACAAGGGCGGCAGTGACCCTCCCCGACCTGGACCTCCGGGTGAATACAGAAATCTATTTATTCTATTCTGCTGCAGGTGGAGAATCTGCAGAATTTATTTTCAAACTTCCTATAAATTACGTAGAGAGGGGGTCATTTATACACCAGTCTTAATCACCACACAAATCCACAGAGCTTCAGCCCATGTTACATGTATATTCAATCAATCTGCTGCCAGAGGAGTCCGGGGGAGAGGAGACAGAGGGGTCCGGAGGAGAGGAGACAGAGGGGTCCGGGGTAGAAGAGACAGAGGGGTCCGGAGGAGAGGAGACAGAAGGGCCCGGAGGAGAGGAGACAGAGGAGTCCAGGGGAGAGGAGACAGAGGGGTCCGGAGGAGAGGAGACAGAGGGGCCCGAGGAGAGGAGACAGAGGGGTCCGGAGGAGAGGAGACAGAGGGGTCCGGGGGAGAGGAGACAGAGGGGTCCGGGGGAGAGGAGACAGAGGGGTCCGGAGGAGAGGAGACAGAGGGTCCGGGGGGAGAGGAGACAGAGGGGTCCGGGGAGAAGAGACAGAGGGGTCCGGAGGAGAGGAGACAGAGGGGTCCGGAGAAGAGAGGAGACAGAGGGGTCCGGGAAGGAGAGGAGACAGAGGGGTCCGGAGGAGAGAGGAGACAGAGGGGTCGGAGGAGAGGAGACAGAGGGGTCCGGGGGAGAGGAGACAGAGGGTCCGGAGGAGAGGAGACAGAGGGGTCCGGGGGAGAGGGAGACAGAGGGGTCCGGGGAGAGGAGACAGAGGGGTCCGGGGGAGAGGAGAACAGAGGGGTCCGGAGGAGAGGAGACAGAGGGGTCCGGAGGAGAAGAGACAGAGGGGTCCGGAGGAGAAGAGACAGAGGGGTCGGAGGAGAGAGGAGACAGAGGGGTCCGGAGGAGAGGAGACAGAGGGGTCCGGGGGAGAAGAGAGCAGAGGGGTCCGGAAGAGAGGAGGACAGAGGGTCCCGGAGGAGAGAGACAGAGGGGTCCGGAGGAAGGAGACAGAGGGGTCCGGGGAGAAGAGACAGAGGGTCCGGAAGAGAGGAGACAGAGGGGTCCAGGGAGAGGAGACAGAGGGGTCCGGAGGAGAGGAGACAGAGGGTCCCGGAGGAGAGGAGACAGAGGGGTCCGGAGGAGAGGAGACAGAGGGGTCCGGGGGAGGAGACAGAGGGGTCCGGGGGAGAGAGCAGAGGGGTCCGGAGGAGAGGAGACAGAGGGGTCAGGGGGAGAGGAGACAGAGGGGTCCGGGGGAGAGGAGACAGAGGGGTCCGGAGAAGAGGAGACAGAGGGGTCCGGAGAAGAGAGGAGACAGAGGGGTCCGGAGGAGAGGAAGACAGAGGGGTCCGGGGGAGAAGAGAAAGAGGGGTCCGGAAGAGAGGAGACAGAGGGGTCCGGAGGAGAGGAGACAGAGGGGTCCGGAGGAGAGGAGACAGAGGGGTCCGGGGGAGAAGAGACAGGGGTCCGGAGGAGAGAGGAGACAGAGGGGTCCGGGGTAGAAGAGACAGAGGGGTCCGAAGGAGAGGAGACAGAGGGGTCCGAGGAGAGGAGACAGAAGGGCCTGGAGGAGAGAGGACAGAGGGGCCCGGAGGAGAGGAGACAGAGGGGTCCGAGGAGAGGAGACAGAGGGGTCCGGGGAGAGGAGACAGAGGGTCCGGGAGAGGAACAGAGGGGTCCGGGGGAGAGGAGACAGAGGGGTCCGGGGGAGAAGAGACAGAGGGGTCCGGAGGAGAGGAGACAGAGGGGTCCGGAGAAGAGAGGAGACAGAGGGGTCCCGGAGAAGAGAGGAGAACAGAGGGGTCCGGAGGAGAGGAGACAGAGGGTCCGGGGGAGAGAGACAGAGGGGTCCGGAAGAGAGAGACAGAGGGTCCGGGAGGAGAGGAGACAGAGGGGTCCGGGGGGAGAGAGAGACAGAGGGGTCCGGAGGGAGAGGAGACAGAGGGTCCGGAGGAGAGGAGACAGAGGGGTCCGGGGGAGAGGAAGACAGAGGGGTCCGGAGGAGAGGAGACAGAGGGGTCCGGAGGAGAGGAGACAGAGGGGTCCGGGGAGAGGAGACAGAGGGGTCCGGAGGGAGAGGAGACAGAGAGGGTCCGGGGGAGAGAGAGACAGAGGGGTCCGGAGGAGAGGAGACAGAGGGGTCCGGAGGAGAAGAGAGACAGAGGGGTCCGGAGGAGAAGAGACAGAGGGGTCCGGAGGAGAGAGGAGACAGAGGGGTCCGGAGGAGAGGAGACAGAGGGGTCCGGGGAGAAGAGACAGAGGGGTCCGGAAGAGAGGAGACAGAGGGGTCCGGAGGAGAGGAGACAGAGGGGTCCGGAGGAAAGGAGACAGAGGGGTCCGGGGGGAGAAGAGACAGAGGGGTCCGGAAGAGAGGAGACAGAGGGGTCCGGAGGAGAGGAGACAGAGGGGTCCGGAGGAGAGAAGACAGAGGGGTCCAGAGGAGAGGAGACAGAGGGGTCCGGGGGAGAGGAGACAGAGGGGTCCGGAGGAGAGGAGACAGAGGGGTCCGGGGGAGATGAGAGAGGGGTCCGGGGGAGAAGAGACAGAGGGGTCCGGAGGAGACAGAGGGGTCCGGAGGAGAGGAGACAGAGGGGTCCGGAGGAGAGGAGACAGAGGGGTCCGGAGGAGAGGAGACAGAGGGGTCCGGGGGAGAGGAGACAGAGGGGTCCGGGGGAGAGGAGACAGAGGGGTCCGGAGAGAGGAGACAGAGGGGTCCGGGGGAGATGAGAGAGGGGTCCGGGGGAGAAGAGACAGAGGGGTCCGGAGGAGAGGAGACAGACAGAGATGTCTGCAGGAAAGGAGACAGAGGGATCTGGGAGAGAGGAGACAGAGGGGCCCAGAGGAGAGGAGACAGAGAGACCTGGAGGAGAGGCAACCTAGGAGTCCAGAGGAGAGGAGACATAGGAGAGAAGACAGACATAGAGGTCTGCAGGAGAGAAGACAGAGGAGGACTCTCTCCTTATTGAGAATACATGCACGCTTGGTCACACTGTGCATGCCTGTACATGGGGGGAGGGGCCAGGACGGACAGGCATTCATTCAGTGCTTTTTATCCCTTTACCCAGAATGTCGGATTATCTCGTTCTCCTACACGATAATACAGGGTGACAACTGTTGATGGCCGCCAGTACAGCGCCCCCTTAGGGTTGTCACACGGATCACTGCTTCCTCTCTCCTAATACTCTGCCTTAGTGTCAGTCTTCTGGAATTCTATTCCTGTACCAGGGTGGAGATGTGATACAGAATAAAATCTGTGATAATTTCCTCAGTGCAGGGAGATCAGAAGAGAAGTCCATATGTATTAATATCGGGGTCACGTGTAGGAGCCGCGCCCGTCCGGACGTCAGCCTGATTACCCTGCTTCCGCCTGGTCGCCATCACTGCAGACATCACCCGTCACATGGTCCATGTAATGTGGAGGGCCTGCAGGCCGGGGGCTATTAATACAAGAACCGTCTGTTTCCTGCAGAAAAAAAAGACAAGAGAAAAACCAGACAAATGGTAAACGTCCAATCATTGAGCGTCACCCCGGGGCGAGGGACGGGCGACTTCTGCTGCTCGCTGGCATCATACCCTCCAGCAAACACAGACATGTACAAGGCCATCGCCTGCAGGGGGCGTACAGTCCTGGCCAAAAGTTTGGAGACAGACACAGATTTTGGTTTTAACAGTTTTCTGCTTCAGGTTAAGTTCTGATGAAATTGGCGCAGGGCTGAGACGATTACTCGATGTAATCGAGGATTCGATTGTGTCACGTGACCACAGAGCGCTTGCTGTTACTCACCGCTCCGTGGTCACCCGCCAGCCCGCATGCTGCACTTTCAGCCCTGAAACATCGTCAGGACATAATGCATGTATGCGTTCACTATGACCTGACGCTACGTGACGTCAGGCGGACAGTGCAGTGCTCGGGGAAAAAGGAGGAGTGGAGCGGCGCCCCTACAGGAGAGGTAAGTATTTTGTTTCACTGGTGCTGAGGACATGGCTAGGAGGGGGAGATGGTGGCACTGGGGAGAGCTGACGATGTTGGGGGGCTGTGAGCACAAGGTGGAGAGCCTAACATTAAAGTCAATGGGAGAATTCTCGGTGAGCTCGGGTTGTGGATGTAGCGGCTGAAAACACTCACTTTCCGCTGCTGAATCAGTGGCAGACTTTAGCCGTGTGACCTCACCCTCAGGGTTTTTGGATCTTTTTGTCACATGTTTCTATGGTAACTGACATTTCTTTACATTTTTAACTTTCCTTGACAAATCCATCAAGTTTATGCAGAGACTGAATATTTCCAGCGTTGACCCTTCTTCTTCTTCTGCAGTTCTCCCTGGACGCTGGGTGTCAGCTCCTGGGCCAAATCCTGACTGCTGACCCATTCTTGTGTAATCACTGCTTGGAGTTGATCACAGTGTAACACCACTTGCTGTCTGCCGATGTTCCCCAGCTTACCGCCGCGGTCCAGGGTTCAGTGTTCGGCGGTGATCTGCTGCCGGTGTTTCCTCATTCACTGCCGCAGTCCTGGGCTCTGTCCCTGCAGGCATCGTCCGTCCTGGAATCCGCCCCACGGTTTCCTTCCAGCCCTGGGCACAGCATGCTTCTAGCTGGTTAAAAGCTATGTACACCTTGGGGGCATTTTGTTTTATTATCGCATTGTACTTATTTGAGCTAAAAATAAATTGTCAATTGGTCTTTATAAAAAATACGGAATCTTTTTTTTCTGTACAGAGCTGAGATGCTCTACTAGCTGCCTGTGGATTTTTTTCGGTCTTTTCCGTCAAGGAGCTGACGGACTCCTTATCTCTTCTTTCTGACATTATGAACACTCATTAAAGCTCAATCCTTATCTTACTGATAAGAATGTGGCTTAAATAAGCATTTATGAGCTCTCAGTAATTTACAGATAAGGTGTATTAGATAACTGCACAAAGTGAAAGCACCAGTCACACAGCCAGAAAAAAACAGTTAACCCTTTGTGACAGAACAGCCCAACATTTTTGATAAAGACTAACTGAAAATATGACTTTTAGCCAAAAATAAATAAAATCCAATCATAAACAAAACTTGCCTCTAAAGGTGTACATAGCCTTTAAGGGCTGGTGCACGTCACTTCCTGTGATTTATGGGTTAGATCATGTGACTGTGCTGACCAATCCTAGCCCTCCTTCACCTATATAAGTGGTCCAGCCCCCTCCCCAGGTGCCTGAGCGTCAAGGTCCTTGTGTCTTGCGAAGGTTGCTGTTCTCTCTGCTTGTGTTTCTGGACTCTGCTACCTATTTGATCTCTGCCTGCCTCCAATCTCCTGTTGCCAACCTAGTTTGCCTTACCTGTACCGCCTATTGCTTGTTTGACTTCGCCTCATCCTTTGGCCCTGCACTGTTGCTCCTGGTTATGACTAGGTCTGTCATAAAATTTCAATGTTTTGTTCACTGAGCCACTTAGTTCTCACTTTGGCTTATGACATGGTCTCCATCATGCCGGAAAAAGCATTATTCATCACCACATTGCTCCTGGGTGGTCGGGAGAAGCGGCTCCCGGGTGGTCGGGACAAGCGGCTCCCGGGTGGTCGGGAGAAGCGGCTCCCGGGTGGTCGGGAGAAGCGGCTCCCGGGTGGTCGGGACAAGCGGCTCCCGGGTGGTCGGACAAGCGGCTCCCGGGTGGTCGGGACAAGCGGCTCCCAGGTGGTCGGGACAAGCGGCTCCCGGGTGGTCGGGACAAGCGGCTTCCCGGGTGGTCGGGAGAAGGGGCTCCCGGGTGGTCGGGAGAAGGGGCTCCCGGATGGTCGGGAGAAGCGGCTCCTGGGTGGTCGGGAGAAGGAGCTCCTGGATGGTTGGGAGAAGGGGCTCCCGGGTGGTCGGGAGAAGGGGCTCCCGGATGGTCGGGAGAAGGGGCTCCTGGGTGGTCGGGGATGCTGATATTGGAGGAGGTTTTGATCCCATTCTTCATTCGTGGCAGTGTTAATTGTGAGTGAGCCACTGCCTTGGATAAGTAGCCTCACATGAATGGTCTTAAGATGCTTTACTGTTGCCATGACACAGGACTCATAGTAGCGCTCACCTTTTCTTCTCCAAACAATCATTTGTCTAGATGTCTCCAAGAGTCTGGAGGAGTCTTCATCAGAGGTGATACCTGCCCCCTCCCCCCAGTCTGTACTTCCTGCAGAACGTCCATCTGTCCTGACTAATTTTCTGCCCTTCTTGAAACCAGGCCGTCCTCAGAAACCTTCGTCTCTCTCTGTGGTAGATGCGCTCACACCTGCCTGCTGCCATTCCTGAGCAAGCTTCACACTGGTGGTAGCCCCAGTCTCATCGCTGACGTTCTGGCTTTTGCTGGACTTTCTTGGACACCATGAATCCTTGTTCACAGCAGTTGACCCTCATGACAATGCGATGAATGGTTGATTTATGTGCAGTCTTACAACATCCTTGCCTG
Organism: Rhinella marina; assembly: GCA_900303285.1. Taxonomy (NCBI): domain Eukaryota; kingdom Metazoa; phylum Chordata; class Amphibia; order Anura; family Bufonidae; genus Rhinella; species Rhinella marina. The sequence continues at coordinate 58,075 of ONZH01025369.1, read as the reverse complement.
CGAAGCCCTTTTCATACAAAGCAATAACAGGAGGTGTTTCCTTGGTTGTGACCACGGTTAACAGAAGACAATGATCACAAGCACCAAATGTTTTTAAAGTAACCAGTCCGTTCTTCTAATTCAATCAGCAGGACAGAGTGATGTCAGCTGCCGTGTCCTCGTTAACACTTTCTCCTGAGCTAACGAGAAGATCACGGACATGATGTCAGCGCGTCATGTTGAGGCAAGGAACGACTTTACAATTAGTTTCAATTCGTCTGATCTCTCTTCATGACTATTTAGAGTTAATGCAGATTTTCTCCCGAAAAGCTGAAGTAGCAAAATGTGTAAAAAAATCAATATTTGTGTCACTCTCAAAGGTTTTGGTGACATAAATATAGTGTCATGCAGAGCTCTGTCAACCGGCAACCGCCATACTGTGCCTCGATAGATCCATACAGGGCTCATGTCCAGTGAACGTAATATACAGTCATGGCCAAAAGTTTTGAGAATGATACAAATATTAATTTTTACAAAGTCTACTGCTTCAGTTTTTATAATGGCAATTTGCATATATTCCAGAATGTTATAAAGAGTGACCAGCTTAACAGCAATTACTTGCAAAGTCAATATTTGCCTAGAAAATGAACTTTATCCCCCAAAACACATTTCAACATCATTGCAGCCCTGCCTTAAAAGGACCAGCTAACATCGTTTCAGTGATTGCTCCATTAACAGAGGTGTGGGTGTTGATGAGGACAGGGCTGGAGATCAATCTGTCATAATTAAGTAAGAATGACACCACTGGACACTTTAAAAGGAGGCTGGTGCTTGGCATCATTGTTTCTCTTCTGTTAACCATGGTTATCTCTAAATAAACACGTGCAGTCATCATTGCACTGCACAAAAATGGCCTAACAGGGGAAGAGTATCGCAGCTAGAAAGATTGCACCTCAGTCAACAATCTATCGCATCATCAAGAACTTCAAGGAGAGAGGTTCCATTGTTGCCAAAAAGGCTCCAGGGCGCCCAAGAAAGACCAGCAAGCGCCAGGACCGTCTTTTAAAAGAGTTTCAGCTGCGGGATCGGGCTACCAGCAGTGCAGAGCTTGCTCAGGAATGGCAGCAGGCAGGTGTGAGTGCATCTGCACGCACTGTGAGGCGGAGACTCTTGGAGCAAGGTCTGGTCTCAAGGAGGGCAGCAAAGAAGCCACTTCTCTCCAGAAAAAACATCAGGGACAGACTGATATTCTGCAAAAGGTACAGGGAGTGGACTGCTGAGGACTGGAGTAAAGTCATTTTCTCTGATGAATCCCCTTTTCGATTGTTTGGGACATCTGGAAAACAGCTTATTCGGAGAAGACGAGGTGAGCGCTACCACCAGTCTTGTCTCATGCCAACTGTAAAGCATCCTGAAACCATTCATGTGTGGGGTTGCTTCTCAGCCAAGGGAATCGGCTCTCTCACAGTCTTGCCTAAAAACACAGCCATGAATAAAGAATGGTACCAGAATGTCCTTCGAGAGCAACTTCTCCCAACCGTCCAAGAGCAGTTTGGCGATCAACAATGCCTTTTCCAGCATGATGGAGCACCTTGCCATAAAGCAAAGGTGATAACTAAATGGCTCAGGGAACAAAACATAGAGATTTTGGGTCCATGGCCTGGAAACTCCCCAGATCTTAATCCCATTGAGAACTTGTGGTCAATCATCAAGAGACGGGTGGACAAACAAAAACCTACAAATTCTGACAAAATGCAAGAATGGACTGCTATCAGTCAGATTTGGTCCAGAAGTTGATTGAGAGCATGCCAGGGAGAATTGCAGAGGTCCTGAAGAAGAAGGGTCAACACTGCAAATATTGACTTGCTGCATTAACTCATTCTAACTGTCAATATAAGCTTTTGTTACTCATAATATGATTGCAATTATATTTCTGTATGTGATAAAAATATCTGACAAACACACATAAAAACCAGAGGGCAGCAGATGATGTGAAAATATAATATTTGTGTCATTCTCAAAACTTTTGGCCATGACTGTAGAGGTCAGTCATAGAGTGCCCAGGCCCAGCGACCGCCATACTGTGCCTCGATAGATCCATACAGGGCTCATGTCCAGTGACCGTAATATAGAGGTCAGTCATAGAGTGCCCAGGCCCAGCGACCGCCATACTGTGCCTCGATAGATCCATACAGGGCTCATGTCCAGTGACCGTAATATAGAGGTCAGTCATAGAGTGCCCAGGCCCAGCGACCGCCATACTGTGCCTCGATAGATCCATACAGGGCTCATGTCCAGTGACCGTAATATAGAGGTCAGTCATAGAGTGCCCAGGCCCAGCGACCGCCATACTGTGCCTCGATAGATCCATACAGGGCTCATGTCCAGTGACCGTAATATTGAGGTCAGTCATAGAGTGCCCAGGCCCAGCGACCGCCATACTGTGCCTCGATAGATCCATACAGGGCTCATGTCCAGTGACCGTAATATAGAGGTCAGTCATAGAGTGCCCAGGCCCAGCGACCGCCATACTGTGCCTCGATAGATCCATACAGGGCTCATGTCCAGTGACCGTAATATAGAGGTCAGTCATAGAGTGCCCAGGCCCAGCGACCGCCATACTGTGCCTCGATAGTGCAACCCGGTGTTCTCACTGAGGCTGATTTGCTGACACTTTATAAGATGTATATGGCGCGAGGGAGTGGATCAGCCTGTATTTCACTTAGAGAAGAGTTGGGGGGCCCACGTAACCCCCAGCACCCGTTACAGGTCTCCCCATCTCTGTACTTTACTCCTCACCATTTGCAAAATCTCTGCTGGATGTCAGTGAATGAGAACATTCATTATTCACAGCCAGAGGCTGAAAAGCCTGTCTGGACCTCGTCCTGCTCCCACAGCTGAGGGGCCGTTACAGTGCATCAGTGCAGACAGTCCTCTGTGAGCGGTTTTTCTTTGTCCACACTGATGAATATTCCGCCAGAGACCCGGCGCTGAGCCCTGGTACTTTTTGGGAAAATTTTTAAAGGATGGTGTAAAGAGTACTGGACCTATATATTTTAGATGTCTACACTGCCCAACCCTCAGTCCCACCAGCAGCAGCCATGCTGGACTCCTAACTCTCCCGCAGTGCGTGCTGGGAGCTCCACCATATTTTATAGCTGGCACTGGCGGAAGTGACGACACACAAGTACTTCCGGAAAATCCTGACCATCTGGTAACCTAGCAACGCGTCGTCCGTTGGCCACGCCCTCGCCCCTTTCAGCCTATCAGTTTGGAGGCGGCTGGAGAGGCGCTCTTCATCTTTAACCCCTTCTTGCTCGGACGTTATCTCCAGCACTACTGATCAGTGCTGAGAGCGGCCGCGGAGGTGCGGGAAGGGTTAACAGGCACAGGGCGGCAGATTCGTAGTCTCAGGCCGGGCCGTGAGCAGTGGTCAGTGCGGAGGGGACGCGGAGAGTCCAGCACCATGGAGCTGCCGGTAAGTGCTGGCCAGAGGTCATAGGAACATCCTGGGGAGGGACTACAAGGCTCAGCAGAACTTAATGTGTCACTATATGTCAATGCTATGTTGAGAATTGTAGTTCCACAGACATCAATTACCTGCGGTGTCTCTATTTTATGAAATTGTGTTTTATGTAGAATTCCCTCATGTATATCGGGCACCCCAGTATAAAGTGCCCCCCAATATCTACAGATCCCCCAGCATATGGTACACTCCCAGCACAGTCCACCCCCGGTACTTATAGCACCTTCCTGGCACAGGACCCCCCTGTCCATATGGCACCTTCCTGGCACAGGACCCCCCCATGTTCTTATGGCACCTTCCTGGCACAGGACCCCCCATGTTCTTATGGCACCTTCCTGGCACAGTCCACCCCCTGTCCTTATAGCACCTTCCTGGCACAGGACCCCCCCTATCCTTATGGCACCTTCCTGGCACAGGATCCCCCTGTCCTTATGGCACCTTCCTGACACAGGACCCCCCCTGTCCTTATGGCACCTTCCTGACACAGGACCCCCCTGTCCTTATGGCACATTTCCAGCGTCCAGATCCCGCTGTTTGTATGGAGCGTTGCCTGCAGACGTGACATTAGCGTGTTTAGCTCGCGGCGACCTCCAAGTTTACCTTCTCAGGAGTCAGGGAACACGCGGCCGGATGTGACAGTACCGGCTGTGGCTTCTTACCCCTCCCCCCCCATACTCAGCTTTCCTGCTCTTCTGAAGAGTAAATCAGTCATTCCTTGGGAAAGTTGGGGGCGGTCCCTGTGGGCGCAGGAATGGCGGCCGCTCGGTGGAGACACTGAACATGTGATAAATAATTATCTGACAACTGACGGATCCCAAACACTGCCTGACAATAATCACTTATTACGTCCCAGTAATGTCTGACATGTTCTCTTCTCAGGAGGATCCTTCCCTGGAGAGAAACTTTAAGGGGCACAGAGACACCGTCACCAGCGTGGACTTCAACCCCAACATGAAGCAGATCGGTGAGAGACATGAATACTGACCTCTGAGCGTGTAATCTACAGGATCAGTCTCTGTACATACATGTCATTATTAATCCTGTATTATACTCCAGAGCTGCACTCACTACTCTGCTGGAGGAGTCACTGTGTACATACATTACTTATCCTGTACTGATCCTGAGTTATATCCTGTATTATACTCCAGAGCTGCACTCACTATTCTGCTGGTGCAGTCACTGTGTACATACATTACTTATCCTGTACTGATCCTGAGTTATATCCTGTATTATACTCCAGAGCTGCACTCACTATTCTGCTGGTGCAGTCACTGTGTACATACATTACTTATCCTGTACTGATCCTGAGTTACATCCTGTATTATACTCCAGAGCTGTACTCACTATTCTGCTGGTGCAGTCACTGTGTACATACATTACTTATCCTGTACTGATCCTGAGTTACATCCTGTATTATACTCCAGAGCTGCACTCACTATTCTGCTGGTGCAGTCACTGTGTACATACATTACTTATCCTGTACTGATCCTGAGTTACATCCTGTATTATACTCCAGAGCTGCACTCACTATTCTGCTGGTGCAGTCACTGTGTACATACATTACTTATCCTGTACTGATCCTGAGTTATATTCTGTATTATACTCCAGAGCTGCACTCATTATTCTGCTGGTGCAGTCACTGTGGACATACATTACTTATCCTGTACTGATCCTGAGTTACATCCTGTATTATACTCCAGAGCTGCACTCACTATTCTGCTGGTGCAGTCACCGTGTACATACATTACTTATCCTGTACTGATCCTGAGTTACATCCTGTATTATACTCCAGAGCTGCACTCACTATTCTGCTGGTGCAGTCACTGTGTACATACATTACTTATCCTGTACTGATCCTGAGTTATATCCTGTATTATACTCCAGAGCTGCACTCACTATTCTGCTGGTGCAGTCACTGTGTACATACATTACTTATCCTGTACTGATCCTGAGTTACATCCTGTATTATACTCCAGAGCTGTACTCACTATTCTGCTGGTGCAGTCACTGTGTACATACATTACTTATCCTGTACTGATCCTGAGTTACATCCTGTATTATACTCCAGAGCTGCACTCACTATTCTGCTGGTGCAGTCACTGTGTACATACATTACTTATCCTGTACTGATCCTGATTACATCCTGTATTATACTCCAGAGCTGCACTCACTATTCTGCTGGTGCAGTCACTGTGTACATACATTACTTATCCTGTACTGATCCTGAGTTACATCCTGTATTATACTCCAGAGCTGCACTCACTATTCTGCTGGTGCAGTCACTGTGTACATACATTACTTATCCTGTACTGATCCTGAGTTATATTCTGTATTATACTCCAGAGCTGCACTCATTATTCTGCTGGTGCAGTCACTGTGGACATACATTACTTATCCTGTACTGATCCTGAGTTACATCCTGTATTATACTCCAGAGCTGCACTCACTATTCTGCTGGTGCAGTCACCGTGTACATACATTACTTATCCTGTACTGATCCTGAGTTACATCCTGTATTATACTCCAGAGCTGCACTCACTATTCTGCTGGTGCAGTCACTGTGTACATACATTACTTATCCTGTACTGATCCTGAGTTACATCCTGTATTATACTCCAGAGCTGCACTCACTATTCTGCTGGTGCAGTCACTGTGTACATACATTACTTATCCTGTACTGATCCTGAGTTACATCCTGTATTATACTCCAGAGCTGCACTCACTATTCTGCTGGTGCAGTCACTGTGTACATACATTACTTATCCTGTACTGATCCTGAGTTACATCCTGTATTATACTCCAGAGCTGTGCTCAGTATTCTGCTGGTGCAGTCACTGTGTACATACGTGTTCTAGTATGATCTTGTACTTGCAGCCAGCGGCTCTATGGACTCGTGTGTCATGGTCTGGAACATGAAGCCTCAGATGAGGGCGTACCGCTTTGTGGGCCACAAGGACGCTGTTATGTCGGTGGAATTCTCACCCTCCGGGCATCTCCTCGCTTCAGCCTCCAGGGATAAGACCGTCCGTCTGTGGGTCCCCAGTGTGTGAGTATGGGGAACCTTCATTGTTTACATCACAGCTGAGGGTTTGTTACAGTTGTATCCTGAACACACTGGTGGAGGACCGAGCTCTGCTCCTATGGTTTATGGCAGTGGAGCTCTGTACAGACTGAAGATCATTGAGCTCCTGCTCCCCCTAGTGGTGGATTTACAGAATGCACCTGTCAGTTCTCCAGCCTCATGCCCGTTACTGCTGAGGGTGAATTCACACACGGCAGTTTTGTTGCAGTTTCTTCTGCCACTGCTGCCCCCATCGTTGGAGATGTATTAATATTGAGCACCAGACGTTACATACGTGACTGTGTTTTCCAGGAAAGGAGAATCGACGGTGTTTAAAGCACACACGGGCACGGTGCGGAGCGTCAGCTTCTCCAGCGACGGGCAGTCCCTGGTCACCGCGTCCGACGACAAGACGGTCAAAGTGTGGACGGTTCACCGGCAGAAGTTCCTCTTCTCTCTGAATCAGCACATAAACTGGGTGCGGTGTGCCAAGTAAGTGCTCCGGGCCTTCCACAGCAGCACAGAGGATGGACAGTACCCCAGTGGGATCGGACACGTGGACCCCCGCGACTGTGACGGCAAGCTCCGCCCACAGAGGGTTTCCATTCATTTTATTGGCAGGTCACAGCCACGTATAAAACCGCTATGAGTCATATTGCCAGGTGAACCCTCATCCTCTGCAGAACTACTACTCTCATTCTCTCCTCCAGGTTTTCACCGGACGGACGGCTTATCGTGTCCGCCAGCGACGACAAAACCATCAAACTGTGGGACAAGACCAGCCGGGAGTGCACGCACTCCTTCTGTGAGCACGGCGGGTAAGGACCACAACTCCCAGCATGCCCAGCAGGAATTAAAGGGGCCCCTCCCCCCACCCAGTTCTACAGCTTTCTACGTGTCTCAGTTTCTCGCCATTTTCCAGATCTCTGCTTCCTGTCAGTGAGTGGAAACATTCTTATTTACATCTCGAGGTTGCCTGACGTGATGTTTCTCACAGCTGAGGGTTTGTTACAGTTGTATCCTGTGTAGACACAGCCTGGCCCGCGGACTGATACATTGTAACAAAGTGTCAGATAGGGGAGAGATTTGTGCCTCTCACGGAGGATTGCCGAGTCCGGATACAATTGCAGCAAGCCCTCAGCTGTGAGCAGTATTCGGTCAGGATGGATTTTCAGTGACAACAAGCAGAGATATTACCTTCAGTCTCCTGGCAGTCGGTAGAACAGCTCCCCCCGGTGGCCGCTCCTCGCTCACCTGACTTTACCGTAAAGCTGTGCGTTTATTAACCCTGTGTGTTCTTTGCGCTCCAGGTTTGTGAACTTCGTGGACTTTCACCCCAGCGGGACCTGCGTGGCGGCTGCGGCCACGGACAACACCGTGAAAGTCTGGGACATCCGGATGAACAAACTTATCCAACATTACCAAGGTACCGGGCCCCGCATAGAGGGGCCCCCACTGTGTGCATTCACTTCAGGGCATAACCGTAACAGCAGATACAGCGCGTATTACTAGGCTGGTGGTCGTGGAAACCGTCAGCAAGCTGGTAGACGGGACACCGCCCTGGAAGGGACATTAAAGGGAACGAGAGCACAGAAAACATATGACGTTACCGGCCCTTTAAATGGCATGCCGCTCACGCTGTGACCCTGGCCGTGTTTACAGAGGAGCGGCGCTTTCGCTGAGTCACCGTGACGCCGGCAGAGTCCAAACTGCCTTTAGGACCCTAGAGATTCCAGATTTAGGTCTATCTGTTCCTGGCAAAGCTGGGTGACTACAATATGGCGGCCATTACGGAGGTTGCACCCGGGTCCCCACTCTGCGGAGACTAGGAGAGTGCGTCTGCGTGACAACCAATATGGCCGCCATCGCTGCTCCATTAGGAGTCATCACCCAGCTTTCCCGGAGTCTGCAGTGTGACAGTACATAGCGTTGTGACGCGGGCTCGTACTGACGGCGCGGTTCTGGTGTCTTGCAGTGCACAGCGGCGCGGTGAACGCTCTGTCCTTCCATCCCTCCGGTAATTATCTGGTCACCTCCTCGAACGACTCCACCCTGAAGATCCTGGACCTGCTGGAGGGGCGGCTGCTGTACACGCTGCACGGGCACCAGGTGAGCGCCGGACCCGCCGTGTACCCCGACTGACCGCACTTCTGTAATAGACGTCCTGTTCTCCACCACTGTCAGGACCTCTGCCTGCTGTCAGTGAAGGGTAACAATCTCATTGAGGTCATAATACATCAGTAACTCTCTGTATGTTGCAGGGGGCAGCGACTAGTGTCCGCTTCTCCAGGGAAGGACAATTCTTCGCTTCTGGAGGATCCGACGAGCAAGTGAGTAATGAGTGTGCGGCCGCCCCTGAGATAGTGGTGAGGTGTGTGTGCGGCCGCCCCTGAGATAGTGGTGAGGTGTGTGTGTGGTCACTCTGGGATAGCGGTGAGGTGTGTGTGCGGTCACTCTGGGATAGTGGTGAGGTGTGTGTGCGGCCGCCCCTGAGATAGTGGTGAGGTGTGTGTGTGGTCACTCTGGGATAGCGGTGAGGTGTGTGTGCGGCCACTCTGGTATAGTGGTGAGGTGTGTGTGCGGCCGCCCCTGAGATAGTGGTGAGGTGTGTGTGCGGTCACTCTGGGATAGTGGTGAGGTGTGTGTGTGGTCACTCCGGGATAGCGGTGAGGTGTGTGTGCGGCCGCCCCTGGGATAGTGGTGAGGTGTGTGTGCGGCCACTCTGGTATAGCGGTGAGGTGTGTGTGCGGCCGCCCCTGGTATAGTGGTGAGGTGTGTGTGCGGCCACTCCGGGATAGTGGTGAGGTGCGTGTGCGGTCACTCTGGTATAGTGGTGAGGTGTGTGTGCGGCCACTCTGGTATAGCGGTGAGGTGTGTGTGCGGCCGCCCCTGGTATAGTGGTGAGGTGTGTGTGCGGCCACTCCGGGATAGTGGTGAGGTGCGTGTGCGGTCACTCTGGTATAGCGGTGAGGTGTGTGTGCGGTCACTCCGGTATAGCGGTGAGGTGTGTGTGCGGTCACTCCGGGATAGTGGTGAGGTGTGTGTGCGGTCACTCTGGTATAGCGGTGAGGTGTGTGTGCGGTCACTCCGGTATAGTGGTGAGGTGTGTGTGCGGTCACTCTGGTATAGTGATGAGGTGTGTGTGCGGTCACTCTGGTATAGTGATGAGGTGTGTGTGCGGTCACTCCGGGATAGTGGTGAGGTGTGTGTGCGCGGCCGCCCCTGGATAGTGGTGAGGTGTGTGTGCGGTCACTCTGGTATAGCGGTGAGGTGTGTGTGCGGTCACTCTGGTATAGCGGTGAGGTGTGTGTGCGGTCACTCCGGGATAGTGGTGAGGTGTGTGTGCGGTCATTCTGGTATAGCGGTGAGGTGTGTGTGCGGTCACTCCGGTATAGTGGTGAGGTGTGTGTGCGGTCACTCTGGGATAGTGGTGAGGTGTGTGTGCGGTCACTCTGGTATAGTGATGAGGTGTGTGTGCGGCCGCCCCTGGGATAGTGGTGAGGTGTGTGTGTGGTCACTCTGGGATAGTGGTGAGGTGTGTGTGCGGTCACTCCGGTATAGCGGTGAGGTGTGTGTGCGGCCGCCCCTGGGATAGTGGTGAGGTGTGTGTGCGGCCGCCCCTGGATAGTGGTGAGGTGTGTGTGCGGTCACTCCGTATAGTGGTGAGGTGTGTGCGGTCACTCCGGTATAGCGGTGAGGTGTGTGTGCGGTCACTCCGGGATAGCGGTGAGGTGTGTGTGCGGTCACACCGGTATAGCGGTGAGGTGTGTGTGCGGTCACTCCGGTAATAGCGGTGAGGTGTGTGTGCGGTCACTCCGGGATAGCGGTGAGGTGTGTGTGCGGTCACTCCGGTATAGCGGTGAGGTGTGTGTGCGGTCACTCCGGTATAGCGGTGAGGTGTGTGTGCGGTCACTCCGGGATAGTGGTGAGGTGTGTGTGCGGTCACTCTGGTATAGCGGTGAGGTGTGTGTGCGGTCACTCTGGTATAGCGGTGAGGTGTGTGTGCGGTCACTCTGGTATAGCGGTGAGGTGTGTGTGCGGTCACTCTGGTATAGCGATGAGGTGTGTGTGCGGTCACTCTGGGTTAGCGGTGAGGTGTGTGTGCGGTCACTCCGGGATAGCGGTGAGGTGTGTGTGCGGTCACTCTGGGTTAGCGGTGAGGTGTGTGTGCGGTCACTCTGGTATAGTGGTGAGGTGTGTGTGCGGTCACTCTGGTATAGCGATGAGGTGTGTGTGCGGTCACTCTGGTATAGCGATGAGGTGTGTGTGCGGCCGCCCCTGGGATAGCGGTGAGGTGTGTGTGCGGTCACTCCGGGATAGCGGTGAGGTGTGTGTGCGGTCACACCGGTATAGCGGTGAGGTGTGTGTGCGGTCACTCCGGTATAGCGGTGAGGTGTGTGTGCGGTCACTCCGGGATAGCGGTGAGGTGTGTGTGCGGTCACTCCGGTATAGCGGTGAGGTGTGTGTGCGGTCACTCGGTATAGCGGTGAGGTGTGTGTGCGGTCACTCTGGTATAGCGGTGAGGTGTGTGTGCGGTCACTCCGGGATAGTGGTGAGGTGTGTGTGCGGTCACTCTGGTAATAGCGGTGAGGTGTGTGTGCGGTCACTCTGGTATAGCGGTGAGGTGTGTGTGCGGTCACTCTGGTATAGCGGTGAGGTGTGTGTGCGGTCACTCTGGTATAGCGATGAGGTGTGTGTGCGGTCACTCTGGGTTAGCGGTGAGGTGTGTGTGCGGTCACTTCGGGATAGCGGTGAGGTGTGTGTGCGGTCACTCTGGGTTAGCGGTGAGGTGTGTGTGCGGTCACTCTGGTATAGCGATGAGGTGTGTGTGCGGTCACTCTGGTATAGCGATGAGGTGTGTGTGCGGCCGCCCCTGGGATAGCGGTGAGGTGTGTGTGCGGTCACTCCGGGATAGCGGTGAGGTGTGTGTGCGGTCACTCCGGTATAGCGATGAGGTGTGTGTGCGGTCACTCCGGTATAGCGGTGAGGTGTGTGTGCGGTCACTCCGGTATAGCGGTGAGGTGTGTGTGCGGTCACTCCGGTATAGCGGTGAGGTGTGTGTGCGGTCACTCCGGGATAGCGGTGAGGTGTGTGTGCGGTCACACCGGTATAGCGGTGAGGTGTGTGTGCGGTCACTCCGGTATAGCGATGAGGTGTGTGTGCGGCCGCCCCTGGGATAGCGGTGAGGTGTGTGTGCGGTCACTCCGGTATAGCGGTGAGGTGTGTGTGCGGTCACTCCGGTATAGCGGTGAGGTGTGTGTGCGGTCACTCCGGTATAGCGGTGAGGTGTGTGCGTGGCTCATGCTCCTCCTGTTTTCCTGCAGATCATGGTCTGGAAGACAAACTTTGACTCCTCCACGTACAGCGACGTCTTAAGGCACAAGAAGCGAGATTTGTTCATGAACGGCGCAGAGAACGGAAGCAGCGCCCCGCCCCCGGCACCTGAGGGGGTGAGGTCTCCTGTTAGTATCTGGGGAGGGAGACGGACCTTCCGCTGCCGGTTCTGACGCCGCTCACCCGCTATCGCGCTGCGGACGGCGTCCATTATTACGTGTTATAACCAATGCTGTTTCCGTGTATTCCCAGCTTATGGCGAGTGCGGAGGACAGGAGGAGCCCCGACCCCCCCGGACCCCGGCCCTCCAGCCGGCCAAAATCCCAAGCCGATGACTTCAATATGCGGAACGTCGCCAGCACGCTGGAGCACATCGTCGGACAGCTGGATATCCTCACTCAGGTACTCGTCACGGCCGCCCCCGATCCTCCCCTCCCCCATGGTGATCTCCTGGGCCCCACATTACTACAGACTCCTAGCTCTGTCCATCCTGCTCTTCCTGGTTCATGAATAGAATGCTAGAACTACAGTTCAGACTGACACCCCCTGATCCTCACATAACCCGATGTTCTCTCTCTCAGACCGTAGGGATTTTAGAGCAACGACTTTCCCTGACTGAAGACAAACTGAGAGAATGTATGGAGAGGGGGGAGAAGCGGCCCGGCGCCGCCACATGACGACCGCCAGGACCGGGCGCCGCTGCTCATGTACCATATTTGTGTGTTTTGAGTTTTTATCGTTTTCTATTGTAAATATTAACAACTTTAATAATAAAAAATGTTTTTTTTTAAAAAAAAAACATGATGTGTTCGCTGTAACGGCGGCCATATTGGTTGTCACCCGGCTTTCCCAGAAGCAGATGAGACATAGGTGCAGGATGACCCCTCATACGGGGACACACGGACGCTCCGGGGACACGGCTGTTATTACGAGGACGTCCCTAATGTAATAATTTCCTCACCGCTGCAGACGATCCAGCCGCACATTTCTTCTTTGCGGTTTCACAACTTGTACAGGAAATTTTTTGTGTGTAACGTCCCCTCCCCCCCCAAATATGGAGGCAAAAGAAGGGGAAGTGCAGTCAGCGTCCTCGGAGGAGTTCTGCAACTTCTCTAACAGACTTTGTCAGCTCTTCTCCTTTTTCACACTTCTGCTTGCTGTCAGCTAATGGAAACCACCCGACCTTATATGGAAAGATACAGAGAACGGTTCTATAGTCAAACTGCAACCACAAAATGTGGTGTGAACAGAGCCTTAAAGGGGTATTCCATCTCAGACATTGATGTTTTACTGGGATCAGTCTCAGATAAGTGCTGGTCCTACCTCTGGTACCTGCTCCTCTCTGACAAAATGCCATATAATAATATAACACAGAGGCAGCTCTGAACCCTCAGTTTATAATCTCCCTGCAGAATCTTACTTATCCTGTACTGATCCTGAGTTACATCCTGTATTATACTCCAGAGCTGTACTCACTATTCTGCTGGTGGAGTCACTGTGTACATACATTACTTATCCTGTACTGATCCTGAGTTACATCCTGTATTATACTCCAGAGCTGCACTCACTATTCTGCTGGTGCAGTCACTGTGTACATACATTACTTATCCTGTACTGATCCTGAGTTACATCCTGTATTATGCTCCAGAGCTGCACTCACTATTCTGCTGGTGCAGTCACTGTGTACATACATTACTTATCCTGTACTGATCCTGAGTTACATCCTGTATCATACTCCAGAGCTGCACTCACGATTCTGCTGGTGCAGTCCCTGTGTATATACATTACTTATCCTGTACTGATCCTGAGTTACATCCTGTATTATACTCCAGAGCTGCACTCACGATTCTGCTGGTGCAGTCCCTGTACACACATGACTTGTCCTGAGTTCCTTCCTCCAGAGCTACGGTCCCGCGGTGACGCTCCCTCCGCGCCCCCGGCTCTCCTCAGTGACAGGCGCGGTCCCGGCGCTGGCTCCTCCCGGAGGAGGGGATCCCGGGTGTCTCGGTCGCGGCGTTGGCCCCCATGGCGGCGGCGCCCCCCAGTAAGTGCGTCCGGTGGCTGCAGCGGTGCCTGGAGTCAGGCGGGGGCGGCCTCCTGCTGCTGGACTGCCGGCCTCAGGAGCGGTACCAGGCGGCGCACATCGAGGCTGCCGTCAGCGTCACCGTCCCCGGCCTGATGTTGCGCCGCCTCCGCACGGGCAGCATGTCCGTCCGCTCCGTCATCGCCAGCGACCCCGAGGCTTTCTCCCGCCGCCGGCAGGTGGAGTCCGTGCTGCTGTACGACGAGGCGACCCTGGACTGGCCGGACAACCAGAGCTCGGTGCTCGGCCTGCTGCTCCAGAAGCTCCGGGAGGAGGGCTGCCGAGCCTACTACCTGCGAGGTACTACAACTATCAGAGTGCAGGGGAGCTTGGGGGGTGTAGTCTATGGGACAGCTGGGGGGCGTGGCTCAGGGGGTCCTAACAGGGTCTGAGGGGCCCTATAGAAGAATTACAGACACCAGGGTGTGTGGGTCCATTTACCGTAGATTGCGGTTCTGACCGTATGATCGCACTGTATAGGGGCCCGGGCTCACGGTAAAATCACACCTGACCTCCGTCTACCCCAGACCACTAATCCACGAGGCGACTGGAACCTGCCGTTTTAGTATATGTTTACATAACGGATTTCCGTGGCGGTTTTTGCCGCAGTTTTTAATTTTAAATTATGCTAAACCGCGAGCAGTTTCCAACGGTGGCCACGCTCCAAGAATGGATCTGTCCGGAAAACCGTTTTCGTAAAAATCCTCGGCCTCATGAACTGTGGCGCAGATTCCCATTGAAAACAGTGGAGCGCGTTCTCAGCGTGGGCTCGCTCTGGTTTTCGGTACTGAATCCTGTTTCGAAAATCTTGACGGGTGAACTTATCCCTGCTCTGAGCAAATGTCGCCGGGGGCTCGAGATTCGGACTCTGACTGCAAAAGCATCAGAAACCGGATGTCAGAGGATGATTGGCGGATTCTACTGCGGATTTGCAGTTGGATGTGACGCAGATCCTCCCGCCGATCCTCCCCCCCCCCCCCCAACATTTAAAGGGCTAAACCACGAGCTTGGAAGAATTACAAATCTTTGGGTGTCTGAATTCTTCATCATTTCCAAGATCTCTGCTTGCTGTCAGCCCAAGGATTTGCAACTATTGTATCCAGTCTGGACAATGATCTGTGATGTAAACAGACGACTCCAGAGTGATACATTGTAACAGTGCTGCTGCTCACACAGGATTGTCCGGACTGGATCCTTCAGCTGTGAGGGCAGGCGTTCAGGTGTTGCCGTTCACTGACAGCAAGAAGAGATCTTGGAAATGGTGAGAAATTGAAACACGAGGCCTTGCATTCTACAAAGCTGAAGCTTTATTGATAGAAAGTCCTGGGAAAGGAATATTGCGGAGGCTGCCGGTTCGCAGCGCGGGATGTAGCAGAGCTGAGTTTGTCAGTTGCTGTCTTGTCTGAAAGCAGATTGCACAGCGTGATGTGACAGGCCTGGCTCTGCTATGTCTGTATAGGCAGCGGTAATGTGCTATATACTGCTCTTTTGCCTTTACCGCCACCGCAATCTCATACGGCCGCCATTTTTCCCTGGCGATATCTGGTGAAGTTAGCTGTAACGGGTAACGCAGTGCCCGGGGGTGTGACCCGCGGAGGTATTGGTAACGCAGCAGCGTTTTATGGGATAGGATTCCTCAGTAATGGAGGTGGGTTACAACATATTATACTGGTGACAACCAAAATGGCCAACATTCCCGCGCCTGTATCTGTTGTCAGCTTTCCCAATGTATCATTATGTCTTGTGATGCGTCAGGCCCCCGATTTGTCACCCAACTTTCCCCGGAGCAGATAGCAGTGATGTGAGCTCCTGCTTCTCAGCTGCTGCACGTGACACTTCCTGCTCGGGTGTAAGACGAGCTCCAGCACGTCAGGGGTTACTCACCTTCCCCCGGCGTACGCTGCGTGGGCGTCATAATTCGCGTGTATAATAAAGGGAAGGTCAGGCAGGCGGGTGGAGCCGACTTGTCACATCACGTCCTGCAGGGAGACTTCTCCTCGTTTACACCCAACCAGCGACCTCTGATCTCACAGAAATCAGAAAGGTCACACCCCCCATCATTGATAAATCTCCTCCAGAAATGCGCAGCCGCCATCTTCTAAAAACAGATACTGAACCTGTGTATGTGGGGCGAGACCTCGTACATCAAGAGTTATATTCATTATGGGGGAAACCGGACTCTACAATAATCGGACCCCGGACTGGACCCCTAAGACCGTTCAGACCCCGGCCTGGACGCCTAAGACCGTTCAGACCCCGGACTGGACCCCTAAGACCGTTCAGACCCCGGACTGGACGCCTAAGACCGTTCAGACCCCGGACTGGACGCCTAAGACCGTTCAGACCCCGGACTGGACGCCTAAGACCGTTCAGACCCCGGACTGGACCCCTAAGACCGTTCAGACCCCGGACTGGACCCCTAAGACCGTTCAGACCCCGGACTGGACGCCTAGGACCGTTCAGACCCCGGACTGGACGCCTAAGACCGTTCAGACCCCGGACTGGACGCCTAAGACAGTTCAGACCCCGGACTGGACGCCTAAGGACCGTTCAGACCCCGGACTGGACGCCTAGGACCGTTCAGACCCCGGACTGGACGCCTAGGACCGTTCAGACCCCGGACTGGACGCCTAGGACCGTTCAGACCCCGGACTGGACGCCTAGGACCGTTCAGACCCCGGACTGGACGCCTAGGACCGTTCAGACCCCGGACTGGACGCCTAGGACCGTTCAGACCCCGGACTGGACGCCTAGGGACCGTTCAGACCCCGGACTGGACGCCTAGGACCGTTCAGACCCCGGACTGGACGCCTAGGGACCGTTTCAGACCCCGGACTGGACGCCTAGGACCGTTCAGACCCCGGACTGGACGCCTAGGACCGTTCAGACCCCGGACTGGACGCCTAGGACCGTTCAGACCCCGGACTGGACGCCTAGGACCGTTCAGACCCCGGACTGGACGCCTAGGACGTTCAGACCCCGGACTGGACGCCTAGGACCGTTCAGACCCGGACTGGACGCCTAGGGACCCGTTCAGACCCCGGACTGGACGCCTAGGACCGTTCAGACCCCGGACTGGACGCCTAGGGACCGTTCAGACCCCGGACTGGACGCCTAGGACCGTTCAGACCCCGGACTGGACGCCTAGGACCGTTCAGACCCCGGACTGGACGCCTAGGACCGTTCAGACCCCGGACTGGACGCCTAGGACCGTTCAGACCCCGGACTGGACGCCTAGGACCGTTCAGACCCGGACTGGACGCCTAGGACCGTTCAGACCCCGGACTGGACGCCTAGGACCGTTCAGACCCCGGACTGGACGCCTAGGACCGTTCAGACCCCGGACTGGACGCCTAGGACCGTTCAGACCCCGGACTGGACGCCTAGGACCGTTCAGACCCCGGACTGGAGCTAGGACGTCAGCCCCGGACTGGAGCTAGGACCGTTCAGACCCCGGACTGGACGCCTAGGACCGTTCAGACCCCGGACTGGACCCTAGACCGTTCGACCCGGATGGACCCTAGGACCGTTCAGACCCCGGGACCTGGGACCGGGCCTAGGACCGTTCAGACCCCGGACTGGACCCCTAAGACCGTTCAGACCCCGGACTGGACGCCTAGGACCGTTCAGACCCCGGACTGGGACCCCTAAGACCGTTCAGACCCCGGACTGGACGCCTAGGACCGTTCAGACCCCGGACTGGACCCCTAAGACCGTTCAGACCCCGGACTGGACGCCTAGGACCGTTCAGACCCCGGACTGGACGCCTAGGACCGTTCAGACCCCGGACTGGACGCCTAGGACCGTTCAGACCCCGGACTGGACGCCTAGGACCGTTCAGACCCCGGACTGGACGCCTAGGACCGTTCAGACCCCGGACTGGACGCCTAGGACCGTTCAGACCCCGGACTGGACGCCTAGGACCGTTCAGACCCCGGACTGGACGCCTAGGACCGTTCAGACCCCGGACTGGACCCCTAAGACCGTGCAGACCCCGGACCTTTCCAATTTAGGAGTCTGGTCTGGGTTCTGAGTAATTTTATCAGACTCCAGACAAGTCTCCTAAAATAATCTGATCCCTAAATCCAATTCTGGAGAAGTCACGCCCAAATGGCGCAGCCGCAAAGAATAATTGTTAGTACAAGTCCATGCGACGCGACTGCAGATGTCACATTGTTGCAAATAGGATCTGAGTGGGGGCGTGACCACTGTTGACTGTCGTGTCTGATCTCTTCTCCAGGTGGATACAGTAAGTTCCAGAGGGAGCACCCGGAGCATTGCGAGCTCGGCCTGGAGATCCCCTCCCCCACCGATCCGGCGCCGGATTCTCTGCTCGGATTGGGCAGTCTGAGAATAAGTTGTGAAAGTTCCGACGGTGAATCTGACCGAGAACCCAACAGCGCCACTGAATCGGAAGGAAGCCCCACCCTCACCAACCAGGCCACCTTTCCCGTCCAGATCCTTCCGTATTTATACCTCGGCTGCGCCAAAGATTCGGCTAACCTAGACATACTAGGGAAATACAACATCCGCTACATCCTGAACGTCACGCCCAACCTGCCCAACGCCTTCGAGCACAACGGCGACTTCAAGTACAAGCAGATCCCCATCTCCGACCACTGGAGCCAGAACCTGTCGCAGTTCTTCCCGGAGGCCATATCCTTCATCGGTAGGTTGGCGGCGTCCTGTCACTGAATAGAAACCTGCCCATCTACAAGCAGTGGTTGAACAGACCTTGTACTTCTCACAACTGAGGCTTTGTTACATTGTATCCGGTCTAGACAATTCTTCACAGCTCAGCATGTTACCTGCACTGATACATTGTAACAAACTCTCAGAACAGAGGGAGGCTGTCAGCAGACATGCAGATCATACTATGCCAGCCAGGAGACTTAAAGGGGCCGTGCTATATGTGGCTGGGGGCGGTCCCTTCTGCTAATGGCAGATTAATGCTATACTCCTGTCACATCCAGAGCTGCATTCACAATGCCTATGGTCTCCATTGTATTGTGAAAGCTCGGACAGTAGTCACATATCTAGATGTAAACTCTTAGACCTGTGGGGGCCACGGGGGTCACCTGCAGTATACAGCTTATAAATGATCATACTTCCAGTGCTGCTCCGGATGTGACTGGAGAATAAGCACTGTGACTGCAGCTCCGGATGTGACTGGAGTATAAGCACTGTGACTGCAGCTCCGGATGTGACTGGAGAATAAGGACTGTGACTGCAGCTCTGGATGTGACTGGAGTATAAGGACTGTGACTGCAGCTCCGGATGTGACTGGAGAATAAGGACTGTGACTGCAGCTCTGGATGTGACTGGAGTATAAGCACTGTGACTGCAGCTCTGGATGTGACTGGAGTATAAGGACTGTGACTGCAGCTCCGGATGTGACTGGAGAATAAGGACTGTGACTGCAGCTCTGGATGTGACTGGAGTATAAGCACTGTGACTGCAGCTCTGGATGTGACTGGAGTATAAGCACCGTGACTGCAGCTCTGGATGTGACTGGAGTATAAGGACTGTGACTGCAGCTCTGGATGTGACTGGAGTATAAGGACTGTGACTGCAGCTCTGGATGTGACTGGAGTATTAGCACTGTGACTGCAGCTCTGGATGTGACTGGAGTATAAGGACTGTGACTGCAGCTCTGGATGTGACTGGAGAATAAGCACTGTGACTGCAGCTCTGGATGTGACTGGAGAATAAGCACTGTGACTGCAGCTCTGGATGTGACTGGAGTATAAGGACTGTGACTGCAGCTCTGGATGTGACTGGAGTATAAGGACTGTGACTGCAGCTCTGGATGTGACTGGAGTATAAGGACTGTGACTGCAGCTCTGGATGTGACTGGAGTATAAGGACTGTGACTGCAGCTCTGGATGTGACTGGAGTATTAGCACTGTGACTGCAGCTCTGGATGTGACTGGAGAATAAGGACTGTGACTGCAGCTCTGGATGTGACTGGAGTATAAGGACTGTGACTGCAGCTCTGGATGTGACTGGAGTATTAGCACTGTGACTGCAGCTCTGGATGTGACTGGAGTATTAGCACTGTGACTGCAGCTCTGGATGTGACTGGAGTATAAGGACTGTGACTGCAGCTCTGGATGTGACTGGAGTATAAGGACTGTGACTGCAGCTCTGGATGTGACTGGAGTATAAGGACTGTGACTGCAGCTCTGGATGTGACTGGAGTATAAGGACTGTGACTGCAGCTCTGGATGTGACTGGAGTATAAGGACTGTGACTGCAGCTCTGGATGTGACTGGAGTATAAGGACTGTGACTGCAGCTCTGGATGTGACTGGAGAATAAGGACTGTGACTGCAGCTCTGGATGTGACTGGAGAATAAGCACTGTGACTGCAGCTCTGGATGTGACTGGAGTATAAGGACTGTGACTGCAGCTCTGGATGTGACTGGAGAATAAGCACTGTGACTGCAGCTCTGGATGTGACTGGAGTATAAGGACTTTGACTGCAGCTCTGGATGTGACTGGAGTATAAGGACTGTGACTGCAGCTCTGGATGTGACTGGAGAATAAGGACTGTGACTGCAGCTCTGGATGTGACTGGAGTATAAGCACTGTGACTGCAGCTCCGGATGTGACTGGAGTATAAGCACTGTGACTGCAGCTCTGGATGTGACTGGAGTATAAGCACTGTGACTGCAGCTCTGGATGTGACTGGAGTATAAGGACTGTGACTGCAGCTCTGGATGTGACTGGAGTATAAGGACTGTGACTGCAGCTCTGGATGTGACTTGAGTATTAGTATTAGTCACATCCGTCCATGAATAACATTCCTGAAGCTGGAATCTGTCCTGACCTGGCACTGGCCGCACAGCTGATGTTTGTTACAGTGTAACAGTGCAGGATAAAGGTCTGCTGCATTCAGCGCACACAGGATTTCATAGACTGGATATATTGCAACAAACCCTCAGCTGCATTTGGTCAGAATGCTGTATGTCCCATTCACTGACAAGAAACAGAGATCCTACAAATGGCGAGGAATTGAAACGGAAAGTATGTTAGAAGTTAGAGATCAGTTTGTGTGACTTTCTAGTAGACGTTGGGTCTCTGCTCCTCTGTGTGTAGGATCTCTGCTTGCTGTCAGTGAATGGCGGCCCTTGTTTACGGATTATTGTGATTATTTCTCCAGATGAAGCTCGTTCCAACAAGTGCGGGATCCTCGTCCACTGTCTCGCAGGCATCAGCCGCTCGGTCACGGTCACCGTGGCGTACCTCATGCAGAAGCTCAACCTCTCGCTGAACGACGCCTACGACTTCGTGAAGAGGAAAAAGTCCAACATCTCGCCAAACTTTAACTTCATGGGCCAGCTGCTGGACTTCGAAAGGACCCTGAAAAGCCCCTGCGACATCCGCTCGCCCACAAACCAGCTGTACTTCAGCACGCCCACAAACAACAACCTCTTCCAGCTGGACAGCCTGGAGTTCACATGATAACTGCTCCGGGCGTGGACGATGGGAGTTGTGTATGTTCACCCTGTCTCATCTGTAAGTTATATCCGGAGCAGAAGTCGCCGGCGGTTTTTGTCTTGCACTTAACAAATTGTCGCCGTAGAGAAGAAAATGTCTATTTTTTATTGTATTTTTGTATCCAGGGCAGTTCATGAGTAAACGGTGAGGTTCCTTCCATCCGGTGTCAGCGGGACCTGGTAGGTGCTGGACCCCCAGGCGCTCCGCGGTCGTCCTGGACCCCCCCGGCCGCTCCGCGGTCGTCCTGGACCCCCCCGGCCGCTCCGCGGTCGTCCTGGACCCCCCGGCCGCTCCGCAGTTGCTCTGGATCACTAGGTGCTGTAGATTACGAGATGCCGGATGGAAGGAATTACGCTGAATATATAGGTATCAGAGCAGCGCCCCCTGCTGAGAAGGCATTCCTCGGTGTCGTTAGGTGGCGGGTAATTAATATTTGACTAATCAGATAATTCTGTTTGGTGGGCGGAGTCATTAATCAGCGTTTCATCCCCAAATCTTTTTGTATAAAGAATTGCATCTTTTGTATTTTTTTATAAGCCAAATGTTTCTATTGACCAAATGCTGTTTGCACAGTTTCCAGGACGACGCTCGCCGCTCGCTCTTCTCTGCGATTGGACGTTACTCACCGCAGGGTTCTCTCTTGTGCCATATCGATAGTATTGACAGTTGTCTATGGAGCTTACAATCTAGAAGTGTCCGAGGAGGAGACAGGTTTATTCTATGCAAATTGTATTCACCTACCTGCAGCGATCAGTGTTCCAGAGGACACGCCCCCCATGTTTACGGGGCCCTTTATTGGGGGACAACTATAAAACTCCCAATAGGTGCCTTTAAATCTTAAAGGGCCGGTGTCCTGTCTTCTGTATTTAAAACTTTATTATTCTGTATTGGAAAGTTCAGTAACGAGCGCCTCATCTGTGTACAGTCACCTATAGAATCAGACCACATAGCCAGTTATAGGCAGTATTATATACACCAGAGCTGCATTCCGTATTCTGCACCTCCAGAGCTGAAATCTCCTATTATTCCCCGCTCGTTCAGTGCCTGCACAGAGCCTTACACCAGGCTGTCTCCTAAGAAGCTCAGGTGTCTATCCACAACGTGCTGCTTGTTTCCTGCAACCAGCGGAATAGTGAGCGCAGCTCTGGAGTATGATACAATTGGCAGCTGTCACCTGTTGTGATAGTTGTCCCGGTGATCCCCCATGAGGACGGCTGATCCCGCCGGTGCTCCCCATACATATAGCCATATTTGCTGCTGGTCATGGATTGCCTTGTGTGCGCCATTGTTATCTGTCCCTCTCGCGAGGAAGCGCTCCGGAGAACCCCTTTAACTGGCTGCGTTCCCCGTTGGTATCCGCTTCCTGCGGGAGGCATGATGGGAGTTGTAGTTTGATAGCAGTATTTTTGGATATTAACCCCTTGTAACAATGATAATTCTGTATTATTACCGTATCGGACGAGCGCCTCCTCACTGCCATATCGCGGCCTCGTCTCATGTTGTGCCTTGTACGTGCGCTCCCCAGCCATCACCTGCGACCGGACTGCTGCGGTAGAGCATGGCCGCGGTGTCTGAGAGCGGCACAAAAATAAAAGCGCAGGTTCACTTTAAATGTCATTTGACAGATTACATTCCTTGTACTCCAGTCGCACCCAAAGCTGCGTCCACGCGGTTCCGTGTCTGTATTGTGCTACTCTCTGCTGTCATTGGTTGTGGGAGACGCCGTCTTTACACCGGTCACCGTTTCGCCTTGTAGTATGTTATAGAATCCCTCTCAGCAGGAAAGTTGTTTTGTAGGGGCTCCTCGGGGGCGGGGCTTGTCTTATTGTCTCTGAACAGCAGAGAAGAGACCTGCATGATTGTGCATCCAGGTAATGGGTCCCCGGTAGGGAAGGTGTGCAACAGTTGGAGATGTGTCCTGTGAAAGCCAGAGAAGCCAAATGTTATAACTCTGCCGGTATAAAGCTTGGGGGGAGGGCAGAGAATGTGCTGATTATATAAAGTGTCACTCCACCCAGAACCCAGTGTTAGATGTCGAGTTCTTGTACCTCCTCCTGTATCTGCTGGAAGCCTCCACTCTATCCATGACGATAGGCGGAGCTTCCTTCCAACATGCAGTTTACAGGAGCGCCCACTAGGGTCAGAAGCGGGGGCCTTGTACATCGGGGTCCTTGTACATGAGGGCAGTTTTTTTATTATAATTATTGCATTTTACACAGTTTGAGCTAAAAAAAAAAATCATTTTTTCAGTTGGTCTTTATTAAAAATTTGGAGCCTTTTTCTCCGTACAGGGCTGAGATTCTCTCGTAGCAGGATCTGAATTTTCTCTCTGTTCCGTCAGGCAGCTCAGCTAACGGCTCCTGATCTCTGACCTTAAACACCCACAGCTCAATCCTTATCTCACTGATAAGAATGTGGCTTAAATGTGTTCATAATCTGATAAGGGTTAACACAAAGTGAAAGCACCAGTCACTCAGCTAGAAAAACACTTAACCCTTTGTGACAGAATGGCTCAATATTTTTAATAAAGACCAATTGAGAAAAAAAAAACGATTTTTAGCCCAAAATGAGTAAAATGTAATTATAAAAAAAACTCTCCCCAAAGTTTGTTTCTTTCCGTTATATTTTCTAATATCTTTCCCCTCCCCCGGGCTCTCTGGATCTCATCAGCTCTTATACTGTGGTATAGCCAGCAGCGAGCGCAGCGTGTAACAACCGTATTTTTTACGCTTTCTACGGATCCGAATCTTTATAAATCGGAGACTTTTTCACGTTTTCTATTCTCCTTTGGAAAGAGATGGCGTAAAGTGATCAGAATGTCTGACACGATGAACGAGCGCAGAGCGCACAACCCGCTCGCCGGACAGAAGGGGGCGTAGTATGAGGGCTGCACCAACATAGGGGGGCGGGGGGGCATTCTCCTTACTGCTTGTACCCCTCCCCCCTTTCATAAATTTGGGGGACCACGCAGAATTCGGGTTGGGGTACTCTGCTTAGTCACTATGGTCATCAGCAGCAGTTTTGTGTTGTCAGGATAGCTTCTTGTGTCAGGCAGTTGTCAGCGACCCCCCCCCCCCCCCCGACCGGTTGTGCGCTCCACATATCAATGGTTGAGGTTCTGATTTCCAGAATGTAAGAATGATGATTGTTTATACATCAAATAAACATATTTTTCTTTATGAAGACTACGTGTTGGTTTTGTTACAAAGATCCAAAAAGCAGTTTGTGCTTCAGAGCTGCTCTTCTTATGTAAAAAGGGGCCCTGGAGGCTGTGGAGACATGTCTACTAAATGGTCACACAAGTATATAAGGGAGATTTAGTATATAAGAGAGAATAGTGAGTGCAGCTCTGGAGTATAATACAGGATGTAACTCAGGCTCAGTACAGGATAAGTAATGTATGTACACAGTGACTGCACCAGCAGAATAGTGAGTGCAGCTCTGGAGTATAATACAGGATGTAACTCAGGATCAGTACAGGATAAGTAATGTATGTACACAGTGACTGCACCAGCAGAATAGTGAGCGCAGCTCTGGAGTATAATACTGGATGTAACTCAGGATCAGTACAGGATAAGTAATGTATGTACACAGTGACTGCACCAGCAGAATAGTGAGTGCAGCTCTGGAGTATAATACAGGATGTAACTCAGGATCAGTACAGGATAAGTAATGTATGTACACAGTGACTGCACCAGCAGAATAGTGAGTGCAGCTCTGGAGTATAATACAGGATGTAACTCAGGATCAGTACAGGATAAGTAATGTATGTACACAGTGACTGCACCAGCAGAATAGTGAGTGCAGCTCTGGAGTATAATACAGGATGTAACTCAGGATCAGTACAGGATAAGTAATGTATGTACACAGTGACTGCACCAGCAGAATAGTGAGTGCAGCTCTGGAGTATAATACAGGATGTAACTCAGGATCAGTACAGGATAAGTCATGTATGTACACAGTGACTGCACCAGCAGAATAGTGAGTGCAGCTCTGGAGTATAATACAGGATAAGTAATGTATGTACACAGTGACTGCACCAGCAGAATAGTGAGTGCAGCTGTGGAGTATAATACAGGACATAACTCAGGATCAGTACAGGATAAGTAATGTATGTACACAGTGACTCCTCCAGCAGAATAGTGAGTGCAGCTCTGGAGTATAATACAGGGTGTAACTCAGGATCAGTACAGGATAAGTAATGTATGTACACAGTGACTGCACCAGCAGAATAGTGAGTGCAGCTCTGGAGTATAATACAGGATGTAACTCAGGATCAGTACAGGATAAGTAATGTATGTACACAGTGACTGCACCAGCAGAATAGTGAGTGCAGCTCTGGAGTATAATACAGGATGTAACTCAGGATCAGTACAGGATAAGTAATGTATGTACACAGTGACTGCACCAGCAGAATAGTGAGTGCAGCTCTGGAGTATAATACAGGATGTAACTCAGGATCAGTAATGTATGTACGGTATATGGTGACTGATGCAGGTTCTCCATACTCTGGAGCAGGATGTTCAGGTAATCTGTATGCACAGTACAGCATGGCTGGAATATACTGTAATGTGTAATCCAGGAAGAAGCTGCACTGTCTCCCTCTGCTGGTGGTAAGGGATACTGCAGCATTTCTATGGTTACTTTTCACTTCCCATCTTCTTATATCTGCAGGTTTTATCACTTATTATAATTTGCACAGGTCGTTGTTCGCCGGACATTTAGAAGGAATGATATTACATCCGAGCTCCAGGTATAACGGATATTACAGTGAATAGTGCAGTAAACGTCCCAGTCTAGGGTAGGAACGTTCTAGTAAGGCCGTGTTCAGACGCTGCGGGCATGTTATAGCTGCAGGGAAGTTTTTGCTCCAATTTGTGGAAAAGTGGATTAAGGCCACATTGTGTGAACACAGCCTAAATAATTCTGCACTGTACATGCTTGAAGGCTGCTCCATATAAAGTCACCTGGTGGGTATACCGCCACATAATGTCAGTGTCTCAGGAACTTGTCCTGTGGTCTTGAGCTTCAATTCCACCTTGACCACGACGTCTCCTGCTGTTCACAAGTCGTCTTATTGTCTGCTGAGACATAGCACCCCACTCTTCTTGAAGGGCAGCACTCAGGTCATTGAGGTTCTGGGTACAGAGTTACGAGCCTCTACACGGTGCCTCAGCTGATCCCATAGGTTCTCAATGGGATTCAGGTCTGGAGAAAGTGCAGCTGCTCCATGTGAGGTCCTCCAGTCTCCAGCAGCTGCTCCATGTGAGGTCCTCCAGTCTCCAGCAGCTGCTCCATGTGAGGTCCTCCAGTCTCCAGCAGCCGCTCCATGTGAGGTCCTCCAGTCTCCAGCAGCTGCTCCATGTGAGGTCCTCCAGTCTCCAGCAGCCTCTCCATGTGAGGTCCTCCAGTCTCCAGCAGCCGCTCCATGTGAGGTCCTCCAGTCTCCAGCAGCAGCTCCATGTGAGGTCCTCCAGTCTCCAGCAGCCGCTCCATGTGAGGTCCTCCAGTCTCCAGCAGCCGCTCCATGTGAGGTCCTCCAGTCTCCAGCAGCCGCTCCATGTGAGGTCCTCCAGTCTCCAGCAGACATTCCCTAATGATAGGACCTCGATGAGCTGAAGCATTGTCCTCCATGAAGATGACATTAGGCCGGGGTTGTTCCTGCAGAGGCACAATGACTGGATTACGGATGTTTATCAGGTAGTCTGGACTTGTCACTGGACCATTCACACAGTGTAGGGCGGTTCTGTACTGACGAGACACACCGGCCCACACTGTAACACCATCACCACCAAAGGCTCGTCTGGTGACCACAGTGGCTGATGCAGAGCGCTCTCCGTGACTTCTCCAACATCGTTGGCAGCCATCATCTCTGCTCAGAGTGAATCTCCTTTCATCAGTGAACAGCACTGAGGCCTCTGGTCCCTCGTCCAGTGTAGATGCTCCCTGGTCCATACAAGACGATGACTCCTGTGTCTGGTGGTGCAGTCAGGTACCTTGCAGGTCGTCTAGCACAGTGGTCCCCAACCTTTTTTGCACCAAGGCCCGGTTTCTCGCTACACAATTTCCCCAGGGCCCGGGGGGGGGGGGGGGGCGCTGCGGTTGTTGGGGGGCGGAGCATAGTGCCCCCACACAGTAGTTATTCCCCATTAGTGCCCCCACACAGTAGTTATAGTGCCATAGTGCCCCCACACAGTATAGTGCCATAGTGCCCCCACACAGTAGTCATAGTGCCATAGTGCCCCCACACAGTAGTTATAGTGCCATAGTGCCCCCCACACAGTAGTTATAGTGCCCATAGTGCCCCCACACAGTAGTTATAGTGCCATAGTGCCCCCACACAGTAGTTATAGTGCCCATAGTGCCCCCACACAGTAGTCATAGTGCCATAGTGCCCCCACACAGTAGTTATAGTGCCATAGTGCCCCCACACAGTAGTCATAGTGCCATAGTGCCCCCACACAGTAGTCATAGTGCCATAGTGCCCCCACACAGTAGTCATAGTGCCATAGTGCCCCCACACAGTAGTCATAGTGCCATAGTGCCCCCACACAGTAGTTATAGTGCCATAGTGCCCCCACACAGTAGTTATAGTGCCCACAGTGCCCCCACACAGTAGTTATAGTGCCCACAGTGCCCCCACACAGTAGTTATAGTGCCATAGTGCCCCCACACAGTAGTCATAGTGCCATAGTGCCCCCACACAGTAGTTATAGTGCCATAGTGCCCCCACACAGTAGTCATAGTGCCATAGTGCCCCCACACAGTAGTTATAGTGCCATAGTGCCCCCACACAGTAGTCATAGTGCCATAGTGCCCCCACACAGTAGTCATAGTGCCATAGTGCCCCCACACAGTAGTTATAGTGCCATAGTGCCCCCACACAGTAGTCATAGTAGCATAGTGCCCCCCACACAGTAGTCATAGTGCCATAGTGCCCCCACAGTAGTTATAGTGCCCACAGTGCCCCCACACAGTAGTTATAGTGCCCACAGTGCCCCCACACAGTAGTTATAGTGCCATAGTGCCCCCACACAGTAGTTATAGTGCCCACAGTGCCCCCACACAGTAGTTATAGTGCCATAGTGCCCCCACACAGTAGTTATAGTGCCCACAGTGCCCCCACAGTAGTTATAGTGCCCATAGTGCCCCCACACAGTAGTTATAGTAGCATAGTGCCCCCACACAGTAGTTATAGTGCCCACAGTGCCCCCACACAGTAGTTATAGTGCCCACAGTGCCCCCACACAGTAGTCATAGTGCCATAGTGCCCCCACACAGTAGTTATAGTGCCATAGTGCCCCCACACAGTAGTTATAGTGCCCACAGTGCCCCCACACAGTAGTTATAGTGCCATAGTGCCCCCACACAGTAGTTATAGTGCCCACAGTGCCCCCACAGTAGTTATAGTGCCCATAGTGCCCCCACACAGTAGTTATAGTAGCATAGTGCCCCCACACAGTAGTTATAGTGCCCATAGTGCCCCCACACAGTAGTTATAGTGCCCCCCACACAGTAGTTATAGTGCCCATAGTGCCCCCACACAGTAGTTATAGTGCCCCCCACACGGTAGTTATAGTGCCCATAGTGCTCCTCTCCTTCAGTTTTGTACAATAAAAAAACAAACACTTATACTTACCTCCATCAGCCTGGCAGCACTGCGATGCAGGCCTCCTCCGGCCTGTGTCCCGCTCTGCACGGCTCAGGCGGCGCGATGACGTCATCGCACCGCCTGAGCTGGCCTCTGATAGGCTACAGGCACTAGGCCTGCAGCCTATCAGAGGAACGGGCAGGGGAGACGCCTCTCCCTCCCCTGCCCCACCGCAGCACAGGCATCTGTATCGCCGTCCTCAGGACGGCGATACAGATGACTATGGAGATGAGCGCTTCCACAATGGAAGCGCTTATCTCCTTGTCCCCTGCTACCGCCGCGGCCCGGCAGACATCGCTTCAGGGCCCGGTCCTGGGCCGCGGCCCGGTGGTTGGGGACCGCTGGTCTAGCACACAGACAACGCTGATGTAAATGGTTCTGAATGGTCTGACGTGACTCTTGGTGCCTCTCACCTCCCTTAGATTTGCCTGGAGTTGTGTGGCATTCATTATCAGAGTGGGATTTAGTCACAGGACGTCCACTTCTCTGCCTCTTCCAGTCTCTGTATCTCGGATACAACCTGCTGATGACACTCTAAGCTGAGTGGCCACTTCTGTCTGAGAACTTCCTGCTTGAAGCCTGAAATGGCGAGGTACTGTTCATCTTGGTCTCATGATGTCAGAATGTGAGCAGCATGATGAGGAGGACTGTTTAATACCAATTTGAACCAGGAAATTTATTGGGCGATTTATGGATCAAAAACCTGGTGTAAAGTTAAGGGGGTTGTCCGGGTTCAGAGCTGAACCTGGACATACCCTTAATTTCACTCAAACAGCCCCCCTGATGTCAGCATCAGAGCATCTCATGCTCCAATGCCCTCCCTTGCCCTGCGCTGAATTGCGCAGGACAAGGGCTCTTCTGTTTACTAATACACACTGCCGGGCGGAGGCTTCCACCCAGCAGTGTGTTCGGTGACGTCACCGTTTTACTGGCTAGGGCAGCGCTAAAGCTTGCCCATCAGCTCTGAACCCGGACAACCCCTTTAAGCAACTTGGTAGAGAACAGCAAGTTGTGCAAAAAGTCTTGAAACATTGAAGAGTTGGACTTGTCCATTTAGAAGGTTAGAGGAGGTCACCTGTATAGGTCAATGGGCATTGTAGGTTCATCTGAAAATTTCACCCACAAGACAAATATCCTGGACTTTTTGTGAGTAGTGTAGATGGGGGTCCGACGACTAGCACTGCAGCGTTGTACTCACCTGTACAAACAGGCGCCGTTTCCACTGAATTTTCCAGGAATACATGTGCACGCAGACGTGAAACTGGACGAATCTTCTCCAGAATTCCCTCATGTTGGACTGATGGACACTGAGGCGAGATGCAGCCCCATTCTAAGACAGAGATACTAAAAACATCTGTATTTTTCTGCAACTTTGAAGGAACAGAACAAGAAAAGACGTGACATAAGTATGAACAGCGCCTGATACAGGATATAATTGCACATGTAGGTTGCAGGCTTCACTGCAATGGAAATAATTAGCATACCTCCCAACTTTTGAAAATTGCAAAGAGGGACAATATGTGCGGCGCGCATCATGGCAGTTTTTTTATACTAGGCCACACCTCTAACTCCGCCCAAATCATAATTACTGGAACCCCTGCGGCATTTTTTTTTCTTGCGCTTCAATGTCCATATAAATATGACTACATACATCATCAGATTATAGATATTTTAAGGTCCAAATTGCACCAAATAATGAAGTTCTTGTCTAATATACAGGTAGAAACCAGACAGACACTTTGGTAAGGAGCAATTTAGTAAATGTATTAATTACCATTTATGCATTAGTTCTCCAGGTCAAAAAGAGGGACATTTAAGGATCAAAGAGGGACAGAGGGACTTAAGTCAAAAAGAGGGACACTTGGGAGGTATGAATTAGAATGTAAGACGGAGCCGCCGTCACCTCCACCCCGGTTCTTTCTTCGCTTGCGGAATGTTATTGGCGGAACCATTCAGCGGTTACTTCCGTTTTGAGGGGACGCATTTATCGCTGCACCTCGGCTGAGTAACTTCCCGGCGTGCTTTGCGTCCTGCCTTTCTCTTCCGGTTTGTGATTGGAGCTGAGAAGCGGTGAGTGTGGCCGGGGAGCTGAGAATCCGGGGTCATCCGCGGCTGTGGAGCCCGGGACCGGGGGGGAGTCACACCGGGGACGTCACAGGACACAGCCCGGGGCCGGAGAGCCGGATATGTCCCGGGTCAGACTGCGGACACCCGCGTTATATAGCAGATCACAGCCGCCTGTGGGGCTGCTGATGTTTGGGGGCCCCTGAGCTGGGGGCCCCTGTGTGTGGACAGTACATGGGGTCTGTGCCTGTGGGAGCGGCTGCATCTTGTGGGTCCGGAGGAGAACTGATTCAGGTTTTGTGGTCCCTGCAGGATTCTGGGGGTTCTGCTCCTGCTTTTGGGGTGCCGCCATTACCTGTACAATCCCTTCTGTATGACAGGACCTGGGGCTCATTTATGTGCGGGGCCCCGGCAGACGTTATGTTTCTGGTTAGGGTTGTGTTCAGACATGTAACAAATAGCTGCGTCCGTATCTCAGTTTTTTTCTTAACTCGTTGCACACGTCATCGACATCTGGAGCAAATCCTCGTCTGGTGAATCCTCCCGACCCGAATCTGATGTGGATTCTGTGCCAAAAAAAACCCGCCAGCAGCTGCGCAGAATCTTCTTCCCATTGAAATCAATGAAGCCGCGCTTCACGTGACCGGGAGGATGTGGACCTTCTTGACGAAGCTCCACTTATTAGGGGGGCATCTTTTTGGCACGACATCCACACCACATTCTGCCGGCTGAAGACTGTGCCCGTGGCTCAGAGGGGCGCAGCACGGACAGGTTTCCTGACGCGGTATTGCATTATAAGAGACCGGGGGTCATTTGTCAGACCTGGTGTAGTCGCCCATAGCAACCAATCAGATCCCATCTTTCATTTTTAAAGGAGCTCTGAAAATTGGAATCTGGTTGCTATGGGCGACTAAGCCGGTTTCCTTTCCCCCAGTTTTGATAAATCTCCCCCCACAGTGTGAAGGTTGGTGCGCCTCGTCTAATACTCTTAGTTTTGGCTTTAAGACCTGACTGTGTGACCGCACCCTGACGTTACCTGGGGTACCGGACAATTGTGGATTGTGTCGTGGACTTCAGGGCGACGTTCTGCAGATTCCATCACGCTTTACGGCTGCTGTAAACGCGGCAGTTTTTCTGGGTGTGCTATCTGCCACGTTTCCGCTTTGTGTGGTCATAGCCTTGGGGTAGCGCAGGGTGGTCCTGTCTGTCGCCCCCGGGGGGGGGGGAGGTTCGAGGGTCTTGACCGCTGTAGATGATGGAGAATTATCTCTGTACTGGAAACACTAACGACCTGTGATTATTTGTCTCCAGGATTCATCATGGCAAAGTCCAAGAATCACACAACTCACAACCAGTGTAAGTGCGGCCCCCCAGCCATGTACCCGAGCCCCCGCCCGCCCAGAATCGCCGCCGGGTATTAAATCCTGTTCTTTGTGTTTTTACAGCTCGCAAATGGCACAGAAATGGCATCAAGAAGCCGCGGTCTCAGAGATACGAGTCTCTTAAAGGGGTGAGTGTCGTCTCTGTATTTCCAGCTTCATGTATTCCTGGCCGACACTTGTAGCTTCTCTTCTGCGCCATACAGACACAGAGGCTTACAGAGAATTTTTATTCTCTGACCTACGTATTAGAAAGGTGCATGATGTAATCTGTAGTGAATGTAATCTTCTCATCAGTGACTGTATTTGTGAGTTATCCCCTCTCTTCTAATTGTAGCTGTGTCATGTGACCAACTCCCTGACCTCTAACTGACCCAGGACAGGAAGCCAGTTACTGCTCTATTCATTCCTATGAGATTCAGAGTGAGGCTCCCATAGGAATACATAGAGAAATAGACTTCCTGTCCACACATAAGATGCTGTGTTATCTGGTGAGTCTGATTGCTGGTCACATGACACAGATGAGAAGCATCATGGAGATATAACTCACAAATACAGACACTGGTAAGAAAATGACATTCACTACAGATTACATCATGTACATTTCTAGCAGGACACGGAATAAAATTTTTTGCGGGAGTTCTTCTTTAAAGGGGTTGTCCGGGTTCAGAGAAGAACCCGGACATACCTGCAATTTCACCCAGGCAGCCTGCCTGAAGAGGACATCGGAGCATCTCATGCTCCGATGCCCCCCCCTTGCCCTGCGCTAGATCGCGCAGGGCAAGGTCTCTTGTTTTGAAAATACTCGCTGCCGGGCGGGTACTTCCGCCCGGCAGTGAGTTCGGTGACGTCACCGGCCTTAATGGGCCGGCTTTAGCGCTGCCCTAGCCGTTTTACTGGCTAGGGCAGCGCTGAAGCCTGTCCATCAGCGCCGATGACGTCACCGACTCACTGCCGGGCGGAAGCCTCTGCCCGGCAGGGACCGGTACGTCACCGGAACCCGGCGAAATTCCTTTGCCCTGCGCTAATTAGCGCAGGGCAAAGGAGGGCATCGGAGCATAGGATGCTCCGATGCCCTCTTCAGGCGGGCTGCCTGGGTGAAATTGCAGGTATGTCCGGGTTCTTCTCTGAACCCGGACAACCCCTTTAAGTGGATATTGACCCGCCCTGCAGATTTTAAATTCTTCAGATTTGTGACGTCAGGTGAAATCTGCAGACATCATCCACATGTGAACGTGGCTCAGTCCACTTTTCACACCAGACTCTTCTGTTGTTCGCCCCCGATACGGACGTGCCCCAGATCATCAGTTTACTGGCAGGATAAGCGATACTTGAAGCTCTCCAGCATCCAGGGGGTTAAAAACGCCATACTTCAGAACCACGATATTAGGGTCCCTGCTCGCTGTCAGAAAACATGTTCAGATGTAACATCGCAGAGCGGGGTTTGTCGCTGTGTATCGGTGCAGTTGAGCCGTCACCTTGTAGTCCGGGATGGAGAGGGATTTGGCTGCAGTTGTTTCGCTCCCTGAGGATCGTCTGCACTGGACGCAACTGTAACAAAACCTGAGAAGTGACGTCAGGATGGTTAGAGGGGGGATCTCATCACAGATTCATTTTCCGTTCTTCTGATCTGTCAAAAGAACAGAAAAAAAAACGGATCCTGCGCATCAGTTAGAGCCGTTTCCGTCAGATCCTGCATGCCGAGATGGAAATCCTGACGGATAAGAAGAACAGAAAATGAGATGGTGTGAACGCTCCCTTAGAACGTTGGACCAGATTCACACAGATTTTTTGCAGCATTTTTCTGCATGTTTTACCTTTTGTGGTCACGTCGAGGCCGTTCTGCGATTTGGATGCGCCCACGTCTGTAGTTCAGGAGGCAGCTCCTCCGTAATACGGCATGGCTAGTCACGGTTATGATATGAGATAAGTTAAAGGGGTTGTCCGGGTTAAGAGCTGAACCCGGACGTAGCCAGAGTTTCACCGCCTGATGTTAGCATTGGAGCATCTCATGCTCCGATGCCCTCCTTTGCCCTCTGCAGTGAGCCCGGTGACGTCACCGGCACTGATGGGTGGGCTTTAGCCAGTAAAAAGGCTAGGGCCGCATTAGAGCCGGTGACGTCGCCGAACACACTGCCGGGCGGAAGCCTCCTTCTGGCAGTGTGTGTTTACAAACAAAAGTGCCCCTGCCCTGCGCGATCCAGCACATCGGAGCATGAGATGCTCCAATGCCAACATCGGGGGGCTGCCAGGGTGAAATCAAGGGTATGTCCGGGTTCAGCTCTGAACCTGGACAGCCCCTTTAAGGCCCCATTTACATGAGTGAGTTTTCCATCCGGGTTTGATACATGAAGTGAGCGCACTGAGTCCTGACCCATTCATCTCTATGGCTCTGCGCACATGAGCGTCATTTTTCACACATCATTTGTACGTTGCGCAAGAATCGCAGCAGGTTCTATATTCTGTGTTTTTTACGTAGCTCTGGTCCCATAGAAGAGATTGAGGCTTCAGTGAAAAATAAGTGCGGTGTGGGTGCGATGCGTTTTTCACTGACGGTTGCTGGAGATGTTTGTAAATCTTCAGTTTATTTTTCACGCACGTGAAAAACGCATCAGAACGGAACGCACCCGCGCAGAGACAACTGGAACACTGAACACGAATGCAGACAAAACTGGCAGAACTTGTTTGTGAAATGGTGCGAGTTTCACTGAACGCCTCCTGAGCAAATCCGTATCATTTGTGTGAAAGAGGCCTTAACGCTACGTATGTCGCCCTCCAGTGGATCTCTGCGGTATGTGCAGATCTGCTCTGTACGGCTGTCCTCGTCCTGAAGCCGGTCATCACTTCGTATGCGTCCGGAAAATGAGGGACTTTATTCGGGGCTGTATCAGGAGATCTTGGGCTTTCTTCTTCTTTTCCGGATTTATTATATGAAAGTATAAAACGCATTTCGCAGGCGAATCTCCATCAGATAAAACGCTTTCTACCTGATGATGGAGATTCGCCTTCAAAAGGCATTTTATACTATTTTAATTATAAATCCAGAAAAGAAGAGGAAATCCCAAGATCTCCTGATTCAGCACCGAAAAAGTCCTGCATTTTCCTCTCCGGACGTGTACGAAGCGGTGATTGACAGATTTCGTCCCTGGGCTCTGAAGGGGAAGCCATATAACATGCGGATCTGCTGAAAACTTCTGCATCTGAACGCAGACTTAGTCAGGATATTGGCCAGTTTGTCATTTAAAGGGGAATTCCACCATTACTTTTAACATGTCAGCGCCTGCCGTGTGGTTGGTGAGTTCCTCTAAGTGGAGGGGGAGGAGCCATGTGCAGCGCCCCCTAACGTCACCTCATTTATATTCACCTCTGGGGTCCGCGCCGCCCCCGTGTTCTTCTTCTCTGAAAATCCGGATCTACAATTCTCACTTTATGTAGTTCTGCCGACACATGACCCGCCCCTTTATTTCCATGTGTGGGGGAGGGGATCTGCCGTCGCCTCAGCTGGCCGCTTCTTCCGCTCACGTTATCTTGTATTTTTCAGGTTGATCCCAAGTTCCTGAGGAACATGCGCTTCGCCAAGAAACACAACAAAAAAGGACTGAAGAAGATGCTGGCGAACAACGCCAAAAACGCTAAATAGACGCGTCCCCTGCCTGATGTCATTGGAATAAAAAAACAAAAAAAACGTTCGATTGGTTGTTGTGCCGTTATTATTAGATCGTCTGACGCGTTGGGGAGCGTTTATTAAAGGTTTATCGCCACAATAGTCGTAAAGCCGGCGTGTTCTCGGGATTAATTTCCAACAAAAAGTGAAACCTGGATCGCGTCTCCGCCTGCTGGGCCCAGGAGACTGCCTAAGGGTTATCTGGGCGATGATGACCTAAGGATATGTTATCTTCATCACATTGGCGGGCGTCCAAGTCGCGATCAGCTAAGGCACGGAGCTTTCAAAGCACAGCGCCGTACATTGTATAGTGGCAGCGCCTGGTATTGCAGTTCAGCTCCATTGACTTGAATGGGACTGAGCAGCACACAGGTCATGTGACTGATGTACAGTGACGTCACTCGCCTAAGAAAAGGCTTAAAGGGGTTCTGCAGTTGTTTAAAGCTGATGATCTATCCTCCGACACCCAGGCCCCCCTCCGATCAGCTGTTTCAGAACGCAGCCGCACTCCAGGAGCCACGGATGTCATGAATAGTATTACTGGCCTGGGCGGGGCTAGGCTCTGTTCACATGAATGGAGCTCAGCCCCGCCCAGGACAGTGATACTAGTCGTGACTGCGGTAAACGGTGAGAAGGCCGTGGCGCTCCTGGAGTGCGTCTGCCTTCTCAAACAGCTGATCGGCGGGGGTCTCGGGTGTCGGAGGATAGATCATCAGCTTTAAACAAGTGCAGAACCCCTTTAAGTGCTCATTGAGCGCCCCTGTCTCTTTACAGCTGATCAGCGGGGTTCCTGGTAGTCTGAGCCTCCTCTGATCGGTTATTGATTACCTATCCTGTGAATAGGCCGTTGATATAAATTCCTGGAAAACCTGCTTGTTCTCAGTTGTAGTTCCTGGAAGCACATGAACGGTGAGCTTATGATGTCTGTTCACATGGTGCAGTACTGTGCGGTTGGTGGGGCCCAGGCAGGCTTACTCTGACAGCTGTTGGACTGCTGGGTCGTCCTGCGTGGTGTTGGTGCTGCGCCAAATTAGAGTAGGTACCCGCTCGTAGAGGAGAGCGGGCCTGTGCGTTTTGATGGAAGCGCATACAAAGGCCTCGTACAGCATGTAGTGTGTGCGGAGGAGCAATAATAGGTGAATGCGGGGGAGGGGGCGATCCGTGTTTTTTTATGGGGCAATATTTCCAGTATGATTTGTGGCTTTGAGCTCGCCACTTTTCAGAAGGGGTGTGCCCTCCGCAGCCGGTGTAAATCTGGGGCGCAGACATCTATGCGCCAACTTTAATTAGAGCCCTGTGCTCTTTAAAGGGTTATTCTCATTCTTGGCAATGGGGGCATATCGCTAGGATGTGTCCTCATTGTCTTATAGGTGCGGGTCTCACCGCTGGGACCCGAACCTATATCAAGAACGGGGCCCCCAAAGTAAAGGAGGGCGCACATACAGCCTCCATTCACTTCTATGGGAGCTGCGCCTGGTGGTGGCTGGGCCCCCCCCCTCTGATCTCGATATAGGTGCAGGTCCCAGCGGTGGTCCCTAGCCATATGCCCCCCCCGTACGCGGTGAAGTGGCTGCGCCCACAGATCTGCCCATGAGGAACTCCGGCCCGAGACGCCTGAAAGCACAGAAGAATTTACAGGAATCCTTGTACAATGAGATTTGACAATTATAAATTTTCTCAAAACTGATACATTGTAACAAAACAAGTCACCTATTGAACAGCCTCCTGAAGGCCTGGTTTTCATTCATTGACAGCAAAGGGATTTTGGACAGGAAAGTTGCTGTAGTGGCTGCTCCACAGGTGCCTGATGGTGGTGATAGTCCTGGTGTGCAGCGCGGCTCTGGACGTTACCCTCGGACAGTTCAGACCAGAAATCTTGGCAGCAGGACCGGCTCGGGCTGACAGCAAACATTTCTCTGGCCGCTGTTTACCTCTCTTGATTGCAGGAGGCGCAGCACCTCGCGGGGGCCCCTGAGAGTCCAGTGACCGCCTTACTTTCCACAGGGACACAGATCCGCCATGACGCTGGTCGGGTGCCGTCCTGTAGTCGTTGCTCTGCTCCTGATCCTATGTAATGCAGGACACGGCCATGGCGCTGCGGTGAGTACAGAGTCCGGACAGGTCAGGTCTTCTACATTAACAAATAGCGAGGGGAACGCCCCCGAAACCAGACCTGTGCTCCACACTATGGAAATGTCCCAGCCTGATAGTGTTTTATAATATAATAGACCTGTAAGTCTTAGAATCCGTGTCTGTATTTAATGAAGAGAGCCTGCAGTGCAAAGCATGGAGTCTTTTTTTTTTTTTTTTTTTAATACTGATTCCTATGGTTACGTCCTAGATTCCTTGTATACAGTTTATATACTTTTTCCTGTGTATACTAGCACATATATTACCGTAATGCCTCATGCACCCAACCGTATGTATTTTGCGGCCCGCTAATTGCAGCTTTTCAAAGAACTGATACCGTTTGTGTTGCATCTGCATTTTTGGTGGACCCATTGATTCCGTGGTCCGTGGTCTGCATTTTGCTGCCAAGTATATAACATTTCTACACTTTTGCACAATGGGCATATGGAAAAGCACACCGAAGTCAATGGAGCCACACAAAAAAAATGCAGACAGCACACAGACCGCTTCCATGTTTTGTGTATGAGGCCTACGTGTGAGCAGCAGAGGCTTAATTTTCCATGGAGCTCCTCTCTCCCTATAACTCCCATAGCAATTTACTGTTATGGGAGGTACGGAAACAATGGACCCCCCCCCCCCCCGGTCACTGTCTCCCCGGCCTTTGTTTACTGTGGTTATTCATGGCTGAGGTGGGACGCCCCCTCTAATGTTCATCCACGGCCGCTTCCCGTCCGGTGCTGGCGACGTCCCCAGAGATTCCGGCTTCTCTATGAGTCTATGGCAGTCATTGGTTTTCAGCGTTTTCCCAGTTGTAGCTTCTCTTTATAAACACACAAGACTTTGATACTTTGTTGTGAAATTTATCAAACACTGAATGAAATCAGAACCTGTGGAGGGGGAAGACTTAAAGGGGCTCTCTCCGATTTTTATACTGATGACCTATCCTTCTCATACAGCTGATTATCGGGGTCCCGGGTGTAGGACCCCCACCGATCTATCTCATTATCTATCTATCTATCTATCTATCTATCTATCTATCTATCTATCTATCTATCTATCTATCTATTTCATATCTATTATCTATTTATCTAAAAAAAATTCCATAGTACTCCCAAAGTGTAAATCAAAAGTGGTGTTCTTTAATCACCTAAGTGACGTTTCATTTTATTGGATGTTGGATGGCCTCTCCACCCCCTATCATCTCTACTGCTCTGCCGTTCACATTATTGAAATTATCTATCTATTTATACTCTATCTATCTATCTATCTATCTATCTCTTCTATCTATCTATCTATCTATCTATCTATCTATCTATCTATCTATCTATCTATCTATCTATCTATCTATCTATCTATCTATCTATCTATCTATCTATCTATCTATCTATCTATCTATCTATCTATCATATTCTATCTATCTATCTATCTATCTATCTATCTATCTATCTATCTATCTATCTACCCTTAGGCTACTTTCACACTTGTGTTGTTAATTCTGGTATTCAGATCCGGCAGAGGATCTCAAACATGGAATTAAACGGATCCGCTTTGATTTTCCACATCCGGATGCATCCGTTCCGTTAGGATGTTGTTGTGTAAGATCAAAACAGAAAAAAACAGATCCGTCACTAAATACATTGAAAGTCAAAGGCTCCTAAAAAACGGATCCGTCACCGTTGACTTCCATTGTTCTTAGTGATGGATCCGGTTTGTTCCGTTTCTGCTGCCGGAACAGAAGACGTCCTTTCCGTTGATCTCTTTCCATTCAGAATCCATGAGGACAAGAGGGAACCGTTACTTTCCAGTTTTGAGATTCTCTGCCGGAAATCAACAACACAAGTGTGATAGTATCCTGAGTCCAGTGGAAATGACGCCCCTATGGATGTGCAGCCTGACAACTCTCCTGACAACACTGAGCTGAGGTTTATAATGTTTCAGGCGGAGCCTTCACTTCTCATCCACAATATGGACATTGACAGCAAAGTAACATCGCGTTTCGCTCACACCTCGATAGTCGTGGAGATTGAGAACCGGATGAACTCGTCTCATGAGGCCGTGTTTGACGTGGAGCTTCCCAAAACGGCGTTTATAACCAACTTCAGCATGTGAGTCCCTGTCCGCGACGCGTGACTATAACACGGACGTATGCGGGGACGTGGGGACCGTCCATTGTTCTGTGGTCCCGGATTGTAATATGGATGTGGTTTTGAGGAGCAGCGCCCCCCATAGGTAATGATTGTAGTCAATGGAGAAAACTGACACAATATCAATGTAACAACCACAATCCTGTGATAGCGGCATCGTCCTAAAGCAAGAACCGGATCACTGCGAAACCTCATGTATTTACGTCTTTCTTCTAAACCATTAAAGTAGAACTCCCGCAAAAATTTTTATTCTCTGACCTGTTAGAAAGGTGCATGATGTAATCTGTAGTGAATGTAATCTTCTCGTCAGAGACTGTATCTGTGAGTTATTCCCTCTCTTCTAATTGTAGCTGGGTCATGTGACCAACTCCCTGACCTCCAACTGACCCAGGACAGAAGCCAGTTACTGCTCTATTCATTCCTATGAGACTCAGAGTGAGGCTCCCATAGGAATACATAGAGAAATAGACTTCCTGTCCACACATAAGATGCTGTGTTATCTGCTGAGTCTGATTACTGGTCACATGACACAGATGAGAAGCATCAGGGAGATATAACTCACAAATACAGACACTGGTAAGAAAATGACATTCACTACAGATTACATCATGTACATTTCTAGCAGGACATGGAATAAAAATTTTTGCGGGAGTTCTTCTCTTTAATATAAAATGTCATCTCCTCCCATCATTAAGGACCATCGATGGCGTCACGACTGTCGGCGCAGTGAAGAGGAAGGCAGAAGCGGACGAGCAGTACGGAAGAGCGGTGTCCAGGGGTCAAAACGCCGGACTAGTCCAGTATGTGTCACTTTTAATCAGTGGTAAAGACAAAAAATGTGGGAAATTATCTAAAGGGTTAATGACATATAATTTGCAATTAAATGTCTATTAGGGCCCATTCACACGACCGTATTTTTCTGTTCGCATCTGTTCCGCAATTTTGCGGATCGGCTGTGGACCCATTCATTTCAATGGGGCTGCGAAAAATACAGACAGCACTCTGTGTATCCGTGTTTTTCGGATGCGGTCGTGTGAACGAGCCCCTACTCTGTATTATCAGCCGTCTCAGGCTGGGGGGTTCACCGCAGTGACAGGATGTGCAGAAGCCTCCCTGCCCCCCATGATCACCACTTATATTTCATATCTCCGGTGCTGGGATTTACACGTGACTGACATCAGCCGCTCCGATTCTCTCCAGCGGCACGGTGATAATCTTCAGGCTGTGACGGTTACTGGCCCTTTAAGATACTCAGTTACTGCTCGTATTAGTCAGTGCGGGTTTCATGTCTGTCTGACGCCTGGAATTCATTTCTGTTTAGATCGATTGGACGGAAAATGGAGAATTTTAAAATCTCGGTCAATGTTGGAGCTCGTGTTATGGCAATATTTAAACTGACATATGAGGAATTGCTGAAGAGGTGCCAAGGGGTGTACCAGCTACAGATGAAGGTGAAACCCAAACAGCTGGTGGAGAACTTCCAGGTGAGAACATGACCCCCATCATCAGCATAATGCACTCCTGAAATCCTCTGTGCTGCTGGGAGGACGCTGCTCCTTCCACCATGTAACTCTCACCCTGTGACCTCCACAAGATCAGCACACTCCTCTCCTGAAATACTCTGTACTGCTGGGACCCTGCTCCTTCAACTATGTAATTCTTACCCTAGTGCAGTCACTGTGTACATACATTACTTATCCTGTACTGATCCTGAGTTATATCCTGTATTATACTCCAGAGCTGCACTCACTATTCTGCTGGTGGAGTCACTGTGTACATACATTACTTATCCTGTACTGATCCTGAGTTACATCCTGTATTATACTCCAGAGCTGCACTCACTATTCTGCTGGTGCAGTCACTGTGTACATACATTACTTATCCTGTACTGATCCTGAGTTACATCCTGTATTATACTCCAGAGCTGTACTCACTATTCTGCTGGTGCAGTCACTGTGTACATACATTACTTATCCTGTACTGATCCTGAGTTACATCCTGTATTATACTCCAGAGCTGCACTCACTATTCTGCTGGTGCAGTCAATGTGTACATACATTACATATCCTGTACTGATCCTGAGTTGCATCCTGTATTATACTCCAGAGCTGCACTCACTATTCTGCTGCTGCAGTCACTGTATACATACATTACTTATCCTGTACTGATCCTGAGTTACATCCTGTATTATACTCCAGAGCTGCACTCACTATTCTGCTGGTGCAGTCACTGTGTACATACAATACTTATCCTGTACTGATCCTGAGTTACATCCTGTATTATACTCCAGAGCTGCACTCACTATTCTGCTGGTGCAGTCACTGTGTACATACATTACTTATTCCTGTACTGATCCTGAGTTATATCTGTATTTATACTCCAGAGCTGCACTCACTATTCGTGCTGGTGCAGTCACTGTGTACATACATTACTTATCCTGTACTGATCCTGAGTTTACATCCTGTATTATACTCCAGAGCTGCACTCACTATTCTGCTGGTGCAGTCACTGTGTACATACATTACTTATCCTGTACTGATCCTGAGTTACATCCTGTATTATACTCAGAGCTGTACTCACTATTCTGCTGGTGCAGTCACTGTGTAACATACATTACTTATCCTGTACTGATCCTGAGTTACATCCTGTAATTATACTCCAGAGCTGCACTCACTATTCTGCTGGTGCAGTCAATGTGTACATACATTAATATCCTGTACTATCCTGAGTTGCATCCTGTATTATACTCCAGAGCTGCCACTCACTATTCTGCTGCTGCAGTCACTGTATACATACATTACTTATCCTGTACTGATCCTGAGTTACATCCTGTATTATACTCCAGAGCTGCACTCACTATTCTGCTGGTGCAGTCACTGTGTACATACAATACTTATCCTGTACTGATCCTGAGTTACATCCTGTATTATACTCCAGAGCTGCACTCACTATTCTGCTGGTGCAGTCAATGTGTACATACATTACTTATCCTGTACTGATCCTGAGTTACATCCTGTATTATACTCCAGAGCTGCACTCACTATTCTGCTGGTGCAGTCACTAATTCTTACCCTGTGTCCTCCACAAGATCAGCACACTCCTCTCCTGAAATCCTCTGTGCTGCTGGGGACCCTGCTTCTCCCACTTTTACACTGTCTCCTCCTTATTGCACAGATAACAGTGGACATTGTAGAACCACAAGGAATCCGCTTTGTGAACGCATTTGGCGGTTTCTTGACGAATGAGCTGATGGACTCGGTGCAGGTCGATCACCGTGGGAATAAGGTGAGGTGTTTGTTCTCCGGTTCTGCTGGCGGCGGGGACGATTCTGCTGGTAACCAGATTTATCTCTCAGGCTCATGTGGTGTTTAAACCGACACTGGAGCAGCAGCGCAAATGTCTGGCGTGCAGCGAGACGATCCTGGACGGCGACTTTGTCATCAAGTACGATGTCAACAGAGAGACGGCTGCCGGGAACATACAGGTGACTGCTGGATGGGGTGTCAGGGGGAGGGAGGACCCTGCTGGGAGACGCTTAGAGGGGCTCTCCATAGGGTAGAAGGTCAATGTGTGATCCCTGGGGTCCATGGGTCCATACTGCCAAGCTG
This sequence comes from Rhinella marina, assembly GCA_900303285.1. Lineage (NCBI taxonomy): Eukaryota > Metazoa > Chordata > Amphibia > Anura > Bufonidae > Rhinella > Rhinella marina. The sequence goes on along the minus strand of ONZH01025369.1, from coordinate 13,950 downwards.
TTGTGTATGGGGCCCAGAGGATGAGGGGCCACTGCGGTTATAGAATACCATACAGGGATGTCCAGACCGGGTGCAGCTGTGACCCCTCAGCTGTGAGCAGTATTCGGACTGAATGCTTCCACTCATTGACAGGAAGCAGAGGACTTTATAATGGAGAGGTATAAACATGAAGTCATCAGAAGAGCTGCAGAACTTTTCACTGTAGAAAACCATCTCCTGTACTCCCCTCTCTCCACCCACAGTGATCACCTCCTTCATTCACAGATCGTCAATGGCTATTTCGTGCACTACTTTGCTCCCAGTGTCCTCAAAAGGGTCCCCAAGAACGTGGTGTTTGTTATTGACTGCAGTCTGTCCATGAGAGGCCGCAAGATGAAGCAGGTAAATAGCATCACAGACTGTGTACACACATTACCCGGTATTATACTCCAGAGCTGCACTCACTATTCTGCTGGTGCAGTCACTGTGTACATACATTACTTATCCTGTACTGATACTGAGTTACATCCTGTATTATACTCCAGAGCTGCACTCACTATTCTGCTGGTGCAGTCACTGTGTACATACATTACTTATCCTGTACTGATCCTGAGTTACATCCTGTATTATACTCCAGAGCTGCACTCACTATTCTGCTGGTGCAGTCACTGTGTACATACATTACTTATCCTGTACTGATCCTAAGTTACATCCTGTATTATACTCCGGAGCTTGCACTCACTATTCTGCTGGTGCAGTCACTGTGTACATACATTACTTATCCTGTACTGATCCTGAGTTACCATCCTGTATTATACTGGCAGAGCTGCACTCACTATTCTGCTGGTGGAGTCACTGTGGTACATACATTACTTATCCTGCTACTGATCCTGCAGTTAACATTCCTGTATTATACTCCGGAAGCTGCACTTCACTATTCTGCTGGTGCCAGTCACTGTGTACCATACATTACTTATCCTGTACTGATCCTGAGTTTACATCCCTGTATTATACTGCAGAGCTGCACTCACTATTCTGCATGGTGGGTCACTGTTGTACATACATTACTTATCCTGTATGATCTGAGTTACATCCTGTATTATACTCCAGAGCTGCACTCACTATTCTGCTGTGCAGTCACTGTGTACATACATTACTTATCTTATACTAATCCTGAGTTACATCCTGTATTATACTCCAGAGCTGCACTCACTATTCTGCTGGTGCAGTCACTGTGTACATACATTACTTATCCTGTACTGATCCTGAGTTACATCCTGTATTATACTCCAGAGCTGCACTCACTATTCTGCTGGTGCAGTCACTGTGTACATACATTACTTATCCTGTACTGATCCTGAGTTACATCATGTATTATACTCCAGAGCTGCACTCACTATTCTGCTGGTGCAGTCACTGTGTACATACATTACTTATCCTGTACTGATCCTGAGTTACATCTGTATTATACTCCAGAGCTGCACTCACTATTCTGCTGGTGCAGTCACTGTGTACATACATTCTTATGTGTACATGCAGTCACTGTGTAATACATCTTATCCTGTACTGATCCTGAGTTACATCTTGTATTATACTCCAGAGCTGCACTCACTGTTCAGAGGTAGATGATGATCGGTAATCTGTTGCTATGGTAACTGTTGAGTGCTTCTCTACGTCAATATTAATATATGACCTTCGCCATAAATGTAAGTTGTTAGAAAATCAGATATTTTTGGGCTGATTGCGGTCAGTACATTAACTGGCGATTATTAACCCCGTGTGGATGTGACCGCAGACGTACGAGGCCTTCATGAAGATTCTCTCGGATTTACCGGAGGACGATCACTTTGGGATCATGAAGTTCAGTGACCGCGTCATGAAATGGAACGAGGCTCTGGTGAAGGCCACGCCCGACAACATCCAAAGTGCAAAGGAATTTATGGCCAAGATCAAGGCCCAAGGAGGTGAGTTATATGGCAGTGGGTGAGAGCCGCCCCAGACGGGTGTAAGATGCCCCCCCCAAGTATCAGAGACTAGTTCTCGGTGGGGAAGTCACAATTTCAGGTTTTCCCCAACAATGGCCTAAGTTGTGGGGACCTCCTGTGTGGCACCTGGTGACATCAATGGTCTCTGCTGTAATAGGGCCCTCGATCTGGAGACGTCCTTCTTATAGTGGACAACCCCTTTAAGCCCCATCTTGATGATCCATCACACTATAGGGGTCTCTCGGGGGAGGGTGGCAGGCGGGGGACACGTGTGATTCCTCCACATCAGGATGGATGAGGGAAGAACTTGGAGAAGAACCAGACGAGCCTCATGATTTCTTTTATCTCTACATTTCCTGGTTGTAGGAACCGATATAAATTCAGCTTTATTATCTGCCGCCAAGATGCTGAAGGACGGGCGAGAGGGCGATATATTACCGGAGATCAGCGCCTCATCTGTGATATTCCTCTCTGATGGAGACCCAACGCTTGGTACGTAGCTGGACTGGACTGGGTTATATTTGGGTAGTAGTGATGTCATCACCTATATCTGGGGAGTAGTGATGTCATCACCTATATCTGGGGAGTAGTGATGTCATCACCTATATTTGGTGAGTAGTGATGTCATCACCTATATCTGAGGAGTAGTGATGTCATCACCTATATCTGAGGAGTAGTGATGTCATAACCTATATCTGAGGAGTAGTGATGTCATCACCTATATCTGGGGAGTAGTGATGTCATCACCTATATTTGGGGAGTAGTGATGTCATCACCTATATCTGAGGAGTAGTGATGTCATCTGTATTTGGGGAGTAATGATGTCATCACCTATATCTGAGGAGTCGTGATGTCATCACCAATCTCTGAGGAGTAGTGACGTCATCATCTGTATTTGGGGAGTAATGATGTCATCACCTATATCTGAGGAGTCGTGATGTCATCACCTGTATTTAGGTAGTAGTGATGTCATCACCTATATCTGAGGAGTAGTGATGTCACATGATTTTTGTCTTCCTCCTCCTACATCGATGAGCCGTGTGGCATGTGTATTGGGGAGCGGTCTGAGTGCACATCGTATGATTTCTATATTCTCCTTGTTTTATTTCTTTGATATTTTTCTCACCTTTAAGGTGAAACAGACACTAACACGATCATGAAGAACGTGAAGGAAGCGGCAGAGGGCGTCACCACCTTGTACAGTCTGGGATTTGGCGCAGATGTAGATTACAATTTCTTAGAGAAAATGTCTTTAGAAAATGGCGGTCTGGCGAGAAGAATTTATTTGGATTCTGACTCCGCTTTACAGCTACAGGTGAAGCACATGCCACTGTGTAATATACCGTGAATACCAGATAATCAGTGCCACATAGTAACCAGATAAATAGTGTCACATAGTAACCAGATAAATAGTCTCACATAGTAACCAGATAAATAGTGTCACATGGTGACCAGATAGTGCCACATAGTAACCAGATAATCAGTGCCCCATAGTAACCAGATAAATAGTGCCACATAGTAACCAGATAAATAGTGTCACATAGTAACCAGATAAATAGTGTCACATAGTAACCAGATAAATAGTGTCACATAGTAACCAGATAAATAGTGTCACATAGTGTCCAAATAAATAGTGTCACATAGTGACCAGATAAATAGTGTCACATAGTGTCCAGATAGTGCCACATAGTAACCAGATAATCAGTGCCACATATTGACGAGATAATCAGTAACCAGATAAATAGTGTCACATGGTGACCAGATAGTGCCACATAGTAGCCAGATAGTGTCACTTAGTGTTCAGATAAATAGTGTCACATAGAACCAGATAAATAGTGTCACATAGTAACCAGGTAGTGTCACCTAGTGTCCAGATAAATAGTGTCATCTAGTGTCCAGATAAATAGTGTCACATAGCGACCAGATAAATAGTGTCACATAGTGACCAGATAAATAGTGTCACATAGTAACCAGATAAATAGTGTCACATAGTGACCAGATAAAGTCTCACATAGTAACCAGATAAATAGTGTCACATAGTAACCAGATAAATAGTGTCACATGGTGACCAGATAGTGCCACATAGTAACCAGATAGTGCCACATAGTAACCAGATACTCAGTGCCCCATAGTAACCAGATAAATAGTGCCACATAGTAACCAGATAAATAGTGTCACATAGTAACCAGGTAGTGTCACCTAGTGTCCAGATAAATAGTGTCATCTAGTGTCCAGATAAATAGTGTCACATAGCGACCAGATAAATAATGTCATCTAGTGTCCAGATAAATAGTGTCACATAGTGACCAGATAAATAGTGTCATCTAGTGTCCAGATAAATAGTGTCACATAGCGACCAGATAAATAGTGTCACATAGTGACCAGATAAATAGTGTCACATAGTAACCAGATAAATAGTGTCACATAGTAACCAGATAGTTTAACCTAGTGTCCAGATAAATAGTGTCACATAGTAACCAGATAAATAGTGTCACATAGTAACCAGATAAATAGTGTCACTTAGTGTCCAGATAAATAGTTTCACATAGTGACCAGATAAATAGTGTCACATAGTAACCATATAGTGTAAGCTAGCGACCAGATAAATAGTTTCACATAGTGACCAAATAAATAGTGTCACATAGAGACCAGATAAATAGTGTCACTTAGTGTCCAGATAAATAGTGTCACCTAGTGACCAGATAAATAGTGACACCTAGTAACCAGATAAATGGTGTCACATAGTGACCAGATAGTGTCACATAGAGACCAGATAAATAGTGTCACATAGCGACCAGATAGTGTCACATAGTGACCACATAAGTAGTGTCACATAGCAACCAGATAGTGTAAGCTAACGACCATATAGGGTCACATAGTGACGAGATAAATAGTGTCACATAGCGACCAGATAAATAGTTTCACATAGTAACCAGATAAATAGTGTCACTTAGTGTCCAGATAAATAGTGTCACCTAGTGACCAGATAAATAGTGTCACATAGTGACCAGATAAATGGTGTCACATAGTGACCACATAAGTAGTGTCACATAGCAACCAGATAGTGTAAGCTAACGACCATATAGGGTCACATAGTGACGAGATAAATAGCGTCACATAGCGACCAGATAAATAGTGTCACATAGAGACCAGATAAATAGTGTCACATAGTGACCAGATAAATAGTGTCACATAGTGACCAGATAAATAGTGTCACATAGTGACCAGATAAATAGTGTCACATAGTGACCAGATAAATAGTGTCACATAGTGACCAGATAAATAGTGTCACATAGTGACCAGATAAATAGTGTCACATAGTAACCAGATAAATAGTGTCACCTAGTGACCAGATAAATAGTGTCACATAGTGACCAGATAAATAGTGTCACATAGTGACCAGATAAAAAGTGTCACATAGAGACCAGATAAATAGTGTCACATAGTGACCAGATAAATAGTGTCACATAGTAACCAGATAAATAGTGACCAGTGTCATGCAGCTCAGAACATGCCGTATTAACGTCATACATACCCCACTATACCATACTATGCTCTTACTGCCTTCCTCTACCCCTGTACTGCCATACAGCGCCTTCTTATTTTCATAGGGTTCCCCTCTATAGGCATCACTTCTGGATCTCCTGTAGGGGAATGACGTCCCCCTGAATCATTGTGCAGATTGTTCTGTGTAACTTCCGCCCGGCACCGCCCTGACCGTAACACGATGATTGTATCTTGCAGGATTTCTACAAAGAAGTGGCGAACCCTGTCCTCCTGGACGTCACCCTGCGGTACCCCAATTTACCTGTCAGTGGCCTAACCCAGAACAACTTCAGATATTTTTACCAGGACACGGAGATAGTGGTGGCCGGACACATCGACAGTAACAGCGTAGACGTGCTGGTGGCTGAGGTGGCGGCACAGGGTGTAAGTACCGCCACTCGGTGATGTCTCCATGAACCTGGGGAATGTTTGTCTCTTTGTGCCTGTAAATGAAGCCCCTCATATGCGATAGATTCGAGTTACAGTTCATACATTTCTAAGACACTTCCCCTTTAATGGCGTCCGATGAATGTGCGCCTTCTGTGAGTCTCGTGTTCCGCTTTGTCCAGGTGACCGATCCTTTCTCCGTGAGGGTGGAGGCTGATATCAAAGAGGATGCGGAGGCGAGGGCGGAGTGGGAATACATATTCGGAGACTTCACCGAGAGGCTGTGGGCGTATCTGACCATAGAGCAGCTGCTGACCAGGCGGTGAGATACTGTGTAATACCTGTCCTCTGTCCCGAAAAAATCATGGAGGTGGATCCGAAATTACTTGTAGTTAACACTCCTGTAATGAAGTGGTTAACCCCTTAATAACCAGGCCTCTTTGGGCCTTAAAGGGATTGTCTGATGGGGTCTGATAAAATAATCAATACTATCTTCCCTCCTGCACCTGCTCCGATCCGGCGCTGACGCTCCGTCCTCTTCCTAGCAGTGACATCTCGTACACTGCTGCAGCCAATCACTGGCCTCAGTGGTCTCACTCTGTACGTGATTGGCTGAAGCAGTGTACGAGATGTCACTGGCTGCAGTCCGGGGATGATGAAACAGGGGCGACGGCAGAGTTGGATTTTGGGGGGGGGCCCTCTGTTTATCTGCTTTGAGGCTGTGGTCTTATTGCCCACGGCATCTAGTGGGTTAACAGCCGGGATTGGAGCCATCAGCGGCACATGGAGCATAAACTGGCCCTCGCCTGTTATCTATGTCATAGTGCCTGAAGGGGTTAATCTGTGTCTGCTGGTCATGTGTTGCCCTTTATTTAATCCTGTGCGGGGCGCTGCCTTTTCCTCCTGTGATTGGCTAAAGGCATCACATGACTGGTACGTTCCAATACGGTTGTGACATTTACCTCCCAATGCTTTGGTTCCAGAATTTCGGCCGATGGTGAATTAAAGGAGAACTCCACAAAGACAGCACTCTACCTGAGCCTGAAGTATAACTTTGTGACCCCTCTGACCTCCATGGTCATTACCACCTCCGAGGAAGGTGACCCCAAAACAATCGTGGCAAAGAAGCCGAAGGAGGAGAGTGAGTAACCTGCAGCAGATTTAGACGTTTTCATTCATTTCTATTAAAAATATATTCACGTTCAATTTTTAAAATTCCTTTTCAGACGTGCAGGACGCTATTTCGCCTTCATTTTTCGCAAGTAAGCTTCTCTCACCTGAAATGTTGCACCATATTTGGGGTTACTGTCTCTTTAAGGGGCTGGCCTGGGGGTTTTTTGATCGCAAAATGTGTCTAAAGTGTTTTCACTGCTGAACAGTCCTCAGGGACCGAGGAGTCGCCTAGTGAGTGCATTGTGCAGACCGCTTAGTACCATCGTATTGTGGGAGACCGCTCAGTACCATTACCAGTGCATTGTGGGAGACCGCTCAATACCACTGCATTGTGGGAGACTGCTCAGTGCCAGTGCATTGTGCAGACTGATCATTACCAGTGCATTGTGGGAGACCGCTCGGTACCAGCATATTGTGGGAGACCGCTCAGTACCAGTGCATTGTGGGAGACCACTCAGTACCAGTGTATTGTGGGAGACCACTCAGTACCAGTGTATTGTGGGAGACCGCTCAGTACCAGTGCATTGTGAGAGACTGCTCGGTACCAGCATATTGTGGGAGACTGCTCAGTACCAGTGTATTGGTCGGAGGACCACTCAGTACCAGTGTATTGTGGGGAGACCACTCAGTACCAGTGTATTGTGGGAGACGCTCAGTACCAGTGCATTGTGAGAGACGCTCGGTACCAGCATATTGTGGGAGACTGCTCAGTACCAGTGCATTGTGGGAGACCACTTAGTACCAGTGCATTGTGGAGATTGATCGGTGCCAGCATATTGTGGGAGAACCACTCAGTACCAGTGCATTGTAGGAGACCACTCAGTACCAGTGCATTGTGGAGATGATCGGTACCAGCGTATTGTGGGAGACCGCTCAGTACCAAACCCAGATGGCAAAACACATGCGGACGTGTGAATGGACCCTTATAAGATTTCTTCTGTTGGGGATCCCAGAGATCAACTGTGGGGAAACTGGGAGAAAATATTCAGTTTCCCTGCAGTGCGCCCCACAGGAGAAATGGAGCATTACACAGAGTCCACTTATATTAATGGCTCGCCTGTGTAATGTAGGACGGGTCCTCCAGAGACCCTCCTGATACAGGGCAACTCCATCCCCTGCCCCCCCACCTACCTGTAGGTCTTTATGGTGAATACGGGTATAATATCACATTCCACGTAACCCTCCATATCATATTCCGGAGGCGCTGGGGTGGACACGTTGCCACGGTCGTGTTGGGGGGTAATTGTCTTTTTTCAGCTTCTTTCCTTCTCCTCGCAGTGTCTCCGTTCGTCCGCACAGTGGCCAGGAGGAGAAAGTGGAGAAAACCATCACACATAGGTGACAGCGGCAATACTGACTGTTTCCTTGATGCTAGACTTGTTTCTACAGGGGTAGTCACTCAGCTTTCCCAGGTGTCTGAGAGGCAGACAGTACACATGCAGGAATCTAGGAAAGCTGGCTGACAACCCCATGTAAGAGTTATAACTGTGGCCATAGGCTTTTCATGAACAAATACAGCAAAAAATATTCAGAATCTGCATCGTTGTCACAAAACAACAGAGCTCCAAATCTCCTACACAGTTATATGGTAATATTCTAACTGCATACAGCCACCACTAGAGGAAGCTCACTACATACAGATTATACAGCCACCACTAGAGGAAGCTCACTACATACAGATTATACAGCCACCACTAGAGGGAGCTCACTACATACAGATTATACAGCCACCACTAGAGGAAGCTCACTACATACAGATTATACAGTCACCACTAGAGGGAGCTCACTGCATACAGATTATACAGCCACCACTAGAGGGAGCTCACTACATACAGATTATACAGCCACCACTAGATGGAGCTAACTACATACAGATTATACAGTCACCACTAGAGGGAGCTCACTACATACAGATTATACAGTCACCACTAGAGGGAGCTCACTGCATACAGATTATACAGCCACCACTAGAGGGAGCTCACTACATACAGATTATACAGCCACCACTAGAGGGAGCTCACTACATACAGATTATACAGTCACCACTAGAGGGAGCTCACTACATACAGATTATACAGTCACCACTAGAGGAGCTCACTGCATACAGATTATTACAGCCACCACTAGAGGGAGCTCACTACATACAGATTATACAGCCACTAGAGGGAGCGAGCTCAACTACATACAGATTATACAGTCACCACTAGAGGGAGCTCGCTACATACAGATTATACAGCCACCACTAGAGGAGCTCACTACATACAGATTATACAGCCACCACTAGAGAGCTCACTACATCAGATTATACAGCCACCACTAGAGGGAGCTCACTACATACAGATTATACATCCACACTAGAGGGAGCTCACTACATACAGATTATACAGCCACCACTAGAGGGAGCTCACTACATACAGATTTATACAGTCACCACTAGAGGAAGCTCACTACATACAGATTATACAGCCATCAACTAGAGGAGGTCACTACATACAGATTATACAGCCACCACTAGAGGGAGCTCACTACACAGATTATACAGCCACACTAGAGGGAGCTCACTGCATACATTATACAGCCACCACTAGAGGGAGCTCACTACATGCAGATTATACAGTCACCACTAGAGGGAGCTCAGTACATACAGATTATACAGTCACCACTAGAGGGAGCTCACTACATACAGATTATACAGCCACCACTAGAGGGAGCTCCCTGCATACAGATTATACAGTCACCACTAGAAGGAGCTCACTACATACAGATTATACAGCCATCACTAGAGGAGGTCACTACATACAGATTATACAGCCACCACTAGAGGAGCTCACTACATACAGATTATACAGCCACCACTAGAGGGAGCTCACTACATGCAGATTATACAGTCACCACTAGAGGGAGCTCAGTACATACAGATTATACAGTCACCACTAGAGGGAGCTCACTACATACAGATTAATATAGTCACCACTAGAGGGAGCTCACTACATACAGATTATACAGCCACCACTAGAGGGAGCTCACTGCATACAGATTATACAGTCACCACTAAAAGGAGCTCACTACATACAGATTATACAGCCATCACTAGAGGAGGTCACTACATACAGATTATACAGCCACCACTAGAGGGGAGCTCACTACATACAGATTATACAGCCACACTAGAGGGAGCTCACTGCATACAGATTATACAGCCACCACTAGAGGGAGCTCACTACATACAGATTATACAAGCCACCACTAGAGGGAGCTCACTACATATAGATTATACAGTCACCACTAGAGGGAGCTCAGGAGATTACTACATAGAGATATATACAGCCACCACTAGAGGGAGCTCAGGAGATTACTACATAGAGATATATACAGTCACCCACTAGAGGGAGCTCAGGAGATTACTACATAGAGATATATACAGTCACCACTAGAGGGAGCTCAGGAGATTACTACATACAGATATATACAGCCACCACTAGAGGAGCTCAGGAGATTACTACATACAGATATATACAGCCACCACTAGAGGGAGCTCAGGAGATTACTACATACAGATATATACAGCCACCACTAGAGGGAGCTCAGGAGATTACTACATACAGATATATACAGCCACCACTAGAGGGAGCTCAGGAGATTTACTACATACAGATATATACAGCCACCACAGAGGAAGCTCAGGAGATTACTACATACAGATATATACAGTCACCACTAGAGGGAGCTCACTACATATAGATTATACAGTCACCACTAGAGGGAGCTCAGGAGATTACTACATAGAGATATATACAGCCACCACTAGAGGGAGCTCAGGAGATTACTACATAGAGATATATACAGTCACCACTAGAGGGAGCTCAGGAGATTACTACATAGAGATATATACAGTCACCACTAGAGGGAGCTCAGGAGATTACTACATACAGATATATACAGCCACCACTAGAGGGAGCTCAGGAGATTACTACATACAGATATATACAGCCACACTAGAGGGAGCTCAGAGATTACTACATACAGATATATACAGCCACCACTAGAGGGAGCTCAGGAGATTACTACATACAGATATATACAGCCACCACTAGAGGGAGCTCAGGAGATTACTACATACAGATATATACAGCCACCACTAGAGGAAGCTCAGGAGATTACTACATACAGATTATACAGCCACCACTAGAGGGAGCTCACTACATACAGGGGGTGCTCAATTTTCTTCTTGTTTTATTTATCAGTTTTTTCCATGTTTTTTGCAGATTGCTCCTCGTCTCACCTGCTCATTAGCGTCGCCACAGTCCCAGAGAAGATTTGTCTTGGAATTTCTGAGCCTCAGGATGAGAGTGTTAATTTATTTCACAATGCAGACAGAGGTAACACAAGTGGTAATAAATATACAGAGTGAAGAGGGAAGCTCTGGGGCCCCTGCAAACATTATCTTTTGGAGTTGCGATGAGGAGGGGACACAAATCCCACTTTATTTGGATTTTTTTAGGGAGGTTTCGGGGGTTAATCATATATTCTTGCTATATTCTAGGTGGAATGCGATGCAGGGGTTATTACAGTATTACATTATATGCATTACATTACCAAATATTCTGACATTAAAGGGGCTCTCCAGCTCTTTAGTCTAATCGGTCAGTGGTACTGACTGCGATTAAATGACCGGAGAACCCCTTTTAAAGGGATATCATCCATTATTTCCCCTCCAGGCATCACACTTAACGGGAAACTTGCCGGAGATAAAAGTGGTTTTGATAAAATTGGGCTTGTGCACAAGAAGAAGATGGCGTCCATGGAGTAACGGCCGAAAACATCACAGTGACCAGAGGGCAAGATACACAGGTTTACTCATGGACATCTGCAGTGCAAGGACTACGGTAAAATCACAAAATACGTAGTCGACGGAGACGCTGTGTCTGTTTATTATTATACATACTGTACTGCTGCTGCTATTACTGCCAATATGGCTACCCCTACACAGCCACACATCTCCTGTCTGTCAGGTTCATTACTGTACTGCTGCTGCCGCTATTACTGTCAGTACTGATATCTCTACCCAACCGCACATCTCCTGTCCAACAGGCTCCATACTGTACTGCTGCTGCTATTATTACCACTACTGATACTACTACTACACAACCGCACATCTCCTGTCCGTCAGGTTCCATACTGTACTGCTGCTGCCTATTACTGCCAAGTAATGCTACCCCTACCCAACCGCACATCTCCTGTCCATCAGATTCCATACTGTACTGCTGCTGCTATTACTGCCAATAATACTACCCCTACACAACCACACATCTCCTGTCCATCAGATTCCATACTGTACTGCTGCTGTATTACTGCCAATAATACTACCCCTACACAACCACAATCTCTGTCCATCAGATTCCATACTGTACTGCTGCTGCTATTACTGCCATATACTACCCCTACACAACCCACATCTCTGTCATCAGATTCCATACTGTACTGCTGCTGTGCTATTACTGCCAGTACTGCTACCCCTACCCAACCGCACATCTCCTGTCCATCAGATTCCATACTGTACTGCTGCTGCTATTACTGCCAATAATACTACCCATACACAACGCACATCTCCTGTCCATCAGATTCCATACTGTACTGCTGCTGCTATTACTGCCAATAATACTACCCCTACCCAACCGCACATCTCCTGTCTGTCAGGTTCCATACTGTACTGCTGCCACTATTACTGTCAGTACTGCTATCTCTACCAAACCGCACATCTCCTGTCCATCAGGCTCCATACTGTACTACTGCTGCTATTATTACCACTACTGCTATACTACTACTACACAACCACACATCTCCTGTCTGTCAGGTTCCATACTGTACTGCTGCCACTATTACTGTCAGTACTGCTATCTCTACCCAACCGCACATCTCCTGTCCAACAGGTTCCATACTGTACTACTGCTACTACTACTACACAACCACACATCTCCTGTCTGTCAGGTTCCATACTGTACTGCGGCCCCTGCTATTACTGCCAGTACTGCTACCCCTACACAAGAGCCCAATTTACTGCTTTGTCTGGTCCAACTGTACTGCTGCTGCTCCTGAAAAACAGAATTTTTGGACACTTGTTCAGAGAGGGAAAGAGCAAAAACTTGAAGAAAAAAGAGAGAAAGGCACGATGGGAACCTCAGAGGGACATACACAACTTTTTGGGACATTTGGAGCACTTTTGATTCAAGTTGAAGTTGTTTGTATCCAAATGAAATCTACAATTTGAGGCCTTTATTTTCCCTCCAGGGTTGCAAGGAAGGAAGGAGATAAAGTCGTCGTGTCCTTGGAGTCCGGCTTAAAGGTTTTTATTTCTTTGGCGAAACCTCCGGATCATCTGAAGCTTCATGTCGAGAGCAGAAGGACAGATTCCAACTACACCGTCGGCCTCGTCAGTACGTGCTCCCCTCTGGGGCTGATAATCAGATAGGACGGGACCCCAAAAGGATGTAACCAAGAGAGTAATACACCCGTCACAGCGATTTATTCTCATGTTTTCAGGTCAGGTGACGAGTGACAATGACATCATTATAACATTCAGTGACATCAGCTTCCATGGGAGAACCCTTCCGTCTTTCCGGTAAGAAGCAGCAGAGACTTTACTTCCAAATGTAAATCTGGTGGAGAAAATATTATTAGTCCGACAATGTCTCCCGAAAGCCTGTGCCGTAAAGAGAGACAGCTTACTTTACAGCATGGGGAGACAGTCTGCCGTAAAGAGAGACAGCCTAGAGTGCAGCATGGAGAGACAGTCTGCCGTAAAGAAAGAAAGACTACTATGCAGCATGGGGAGACAGTCTGCAGTAAAGAGAGACAGCCAACTGTGCAGACATTTCGATTA